>QUSF01000002.1:32548958-32591238 GCA_003676055.1 Chloebia gouldiae
AGATAGATAGATAGATAGATAGATAGATAGATAGATAGATAGATAGATAGATAGATAGCCTGTTGGTGGTTTCAGAACATCAGCTAGTAAGTGAAAATCCTCCTTTGTTTCCTATTGCCAGCTTTGGAATGCCAGCCAGGTAGACTTACTGGTATTTCTATTTATCACTACACAGAAATAATTCTTTAATTTTCTACATCTAAGAGCATGAGTTTTCAATTTTATGTAAGCTATCAGGACGATCTCCTGTACCCTATTGTTGCTTCTAATACATTGTTATGATATTCTGTATCTCTAATAGCTTTAATAGCTTCTAAGATATTTTGCAAAAACAGCCCATAATGTTTTTTTGTCTCAACGTTTTCTTCATAAAACAAAAGGCATAGTGCTAATAGTAGCTTGCAATACATCCTTCTGATTCCCTAGGGAATTTTGCTGTGTCTTCCCTTTTTTCTTTTCTGATCATTCCTACCTTGAAAGAAAAAGAATAAAGCCCTCCCCAATGGCTAAAGCACATATGAAATGTAGCAGACAAAATTTAATTCATATCCTTTATGCAAGAGACAAAAATGTACTTTCTCTTTTAGAGATTTAAAAATTTGGGATTCCTGTCAGCTCTATTCAGCAGTGCTACCAGTCCTATCTTTTGTTCTGTACTTTATTCTGCAATGCTGAGTCCAAGCAGGGTCCAGGTCTCATCTTGGCTTTCTGTAATTGTAATGGCAACAGCAACAATAAGAAAAAATACCAGTGGTCTCAATATTCCTAGAACAATTTTCCTGGGCTACTGAAATAGGCAGAACTTTGGTTAGTATACAGAAGCTAGTTTTCCTCTTTTTGCACAAGTTGCTGAGCACTAAACTTTTTTATTGAAACATAAAATGGAGACAGGAGAGAAATAACAAAATAAAAAGCATGGTACCTGAAATATCTGTGTAGCTGCTGTCCTTGTAATGATTTTTCAAATACAGAATAAAAAAGTAAAGCTAAGGTAAAAATTATTTGAAGTGTCCTATGACATGAAATGAAGAGCAGGGCAAAACTGCTTATGCTGGTTAGTGGAAAGAAACAGGCATTCCTAGGGCTTGATCTATGGCATTGCAAAGTAAACATATAAACATATAAATTAAGTTAAACAGATTGTGTATCATAGCTGCTCTTTCTGTTTGCAAAAAGGACAACACCTATGTCAATAGCTCACATGCAAATGCTCTATTTGGTGTGCTAAATTTGCACACATATCTCATGTAACCTAGCAAGCCAGGAGGGGTGCACAGTAAACATACTGTGCATCACATTCTGCCCTGCCTTGAATGATGTATAATAACTTACTGCAATTGGTGTAAGAGAAAAAAAAAAAAAAGAGTAACCAAATGCATGCAGTCTGCCTGGTATTTAATTCTAAAAATAGAAATTTTGATTTCATTTTCAGTGAAGAAAAACTTTGAAATAGTGAAAGATCTTGAAAAAAAAATGCTACATTTTTGCTCACTCTACTAGCAGTCATATATTAATAGAGTTGATAATATCATCCCAGGTTAAGAACTTCCATTCATACAAATCCTTCTTTATGGAGTTAAGTACACGCTAAAGTTTCCCATTACATTTTCCAGGATCTTTGTTCCAGGGTCAAGATCAATAATATTTTTGGAGTAGTATATGGCATGTGTGCAAATTTTGATACAAAAGATAAAAATCGAGGAAGCCAGAAGTGATTCCACATTGTTTTGAGGTCAGCTGTTATATAAACAAAGTGAGTTAGGGAAGTAAAAAAAAGTGTGCTTAAGCTGCAATGTAAATACAAAAAGAAATTAATATCAGATTCTCACTCTTGTCATATATATTAATGTACTTAAAGAAGACATTTTGCCACTGGAAAATATGTTGCCAGTTTGAACTAGATTTTTTAAAAGACATATTAGAGATAATTAGAGGAAGTTTAGAGTGAAGAGTATGCTTATATTGTCTCATCCATCCTTTAAAGTTTTTGATCTGATTTTATGTATGATAGGATGGAAGAGGGAAAAAATTTGAACTTGAAAATTTGTTTATTTTTTGCTTAAGAGAAGGCACACGCATAAATATCTTTCTTTATCTTTTGTGTTTTTACTGTCAATAGTACAGAATTTCCACTTCTGAGTTTGATGGCCCATAATCAGTTTTCATCAGGTGACAGACTCATGTTTTTCAGCTGTATGAAAGTGTCTGACATAAATACTTGTTGCTTCCATAGTCATATTCTTTCAAAAAAGGGTCTGTCAAAAGAAAACCTCAGGCATCAGAACTTCTTTTTTCCTTTCTTCTTTGCTGCTATTCTGTACCACTGCTCTGATGTCTCATTATACCTGCACAAGAAAGGCTATTATCCTTCACACATTTAGCTGCTCTTCTAAATGAAAGTACATTATCTAAATAGTTGAATCAAGAAGCATACAACTAAAACTCATTTCAGTTTGATCTGTATTTCTTGGCGCTTTAACAGGTTAACAGCTTCCTGCTAAATTACTTTATTCAAGGGTTTTCACCATAATTTGACCATAATGTGGTCTAGACCTAATGGTAATAAGAACTTGCAGAAAATCTGCAGTTCATTTTATGTCTCAGTAGAAAAATATGTCTTTTCTAAATAATTCAGAAATTACATTCAGAAACAATATGCACATTATCAAGGAGGGGTCTAATAGGGAATTTATCTAACACCACAGAGTGAGCATTTCAAATACTTATCATAGCAAGTGAATATTAAATATGATCCTATTAGCATTAAATGGTCAGTTAGTTAAGTCCATGAATATTTACCTCAGTAATACTGGAAATAAAACACAAATTAAGTTCTTTTTTGAGTGCTGTGCATTTATTTCACACTCTCAGAGACTATCAGTGGTACTGCAGCAGTACTGTCTATGCTAGCATATGTTATTATCATTGTGGAAGTTTATATGGGAGATCATTTTGTCATTAATCCAGACTTCTGGAAAACTTCAGAGCAGGAAGAGCATGTCATGGTAGAAATCAAACAAATATATCATCTTAAAGCAACAAAAGTGAATTCCAAGTATGTGTGCTGTATTTCCATTCTACACCCTGTTTTCTGGTTGTGATATTAATATTTGTACGTGATGTAAGCTGAAAACACTTAAGAGGCTTTTGAAGAAAATTAATCATATTTTTCACAGTGTTAGGGTATTCTTTTTTTCTTTCTTTCATATTTAAAAAGTCATAAATAATTTAAACCTGTAACAGCTTCAGTGTATCAAGCAGTTTAAAACCAAGGAAGTCCATTGCAATGCTTTTACACATATCCAAGGTACATTCTCATTTTCACCATAAGGATTCAGGAAATTTATCCAAATCTGATGTATTCAGATTTTCCAGGCATTTTATCTTCTCAGAAGTCAATAAAGGGGTTCATTCTTCTGTTGAACCTCTCTTGTTATTCACTTTATTTCTGGTGTTCCTAACTGTTTGACTCTGGGGCATATTAGAAAAGATGGATTATTGTCAACAGCCTCCTCAATAAGCAGGCACCCCCTACTTCAGCACGGCAGAGGAGATATTTTTTGAACTCGGATCCATATCCTCAGATAGACCTGAGTCACAGAGAAATGTGAAGCACAAGGGGGAAGAGAGACAAGCACATGAGCAATTCAACCAGCAGGTCTGACATGGTTATGAATTCTGGTTGTATTCCATTAGCTCCCGAATGACAGCTTTCTTTGCTGGCAGAACTGCAGCCAGAAGAATGGCCATCGTGTGCCTAAGCCTAGACACAGGATAATGACTGTAGCTAGTGGTTACAAAATCCTTTGTGTCCATGATGTAGCAGGCATGTGCTGGCCCGGGAGAGAACCTGTCTGCTAGATAAATGCTTTGGAATAAAAATTGTTCACTCAAATTTTTCACAAGAATTGTTCACTGTTCACATTTCTGAATTGAAGGTAACCATTTATGTGCCAGCTTTAACACCAAATTTTGTTTGAATTATGGATGGCAACTTCTCTGGTTATGTGACTGGTTTTAAGGAATCTGGTCTATGTGGAAGGTGTCCCTGTCTCAGGCAGGGGGATTGAACTAGATGATCTTTAAAGTCTCTCCCAACCCAAACCATTCTGTGATTTTGTGATTCTATTACTCTGCCTTACCAAGTGGGTGCATAGAGAGCAAGGAGAGAATAACAGTGCTATTGTGTCTTTACAGACACAGGTGAGGAATGTAAACTGAGGAATTAACTTTTCTTACTCTCTGAAGTATGTCTTTTGTTGGAGACACCTGAACTTGCACTGAACAAGCTGGTGTGGCTCTCCAGCATAGCTCAGGCATGAGCTCAGGTCTGGGAAGCAGTGAAGCTGTGTTATCTCAGCATGCCACCCTGGGGAGAGCGTGTCTGGCTTTCTTGCTTCCAGTTTTGGAACGGGTTTGGTTGCTGTGAGCTCGGGAATCTCTGTGCCACAGATGTTTGCATGCCATGAAAAGAAAATCCAGTCTATTATACTGCATACATCAAATCTGACACGCAGTTGCTGCCCTTTTTGTCATCTTAGTCAAAACTATAAAAAATTGAAATTTACTTACTTCATGTCTTTATTCTTTCTTATGTGCCAGACTCACTGGTCTCATCTTTGAACTGCAGCATAATGCTCATGTCTGTGCTGCAGAGCTACATTGAGGATTTTGAACTCTTTCTTCACTCGGGATATCTGTGTCTCACTTTTAATATGCGTGCTAGTTCATGTTGCTGTACAGGAAAGTACTTTAAAGTGAAAAACTTAAGTTTTCTACTTTTCCAACTATCATTTTCAATCTTATAGGCTCAAAGTGTTCACTCATCTGGTACAAAGTTCTTTCTTTTCTTGTTTCTTTCCTTTTATTCTCCCTACCTCTCCATCCAGACATATCTCTTTCTCAATGGTCTCCTTTACCTCGCACTTTCATCTGTCTTCTTTTCATTGGTCTGTTCTTAATTTTATTTTATTTTCTACAGATCTTCAGTTTAAAAAACACACCTCTGACTCATTCCCCTCAAAATGTATTCAAAGAAATACCTTCATTCCTCATATTTCTTCAAGACCCATACAAGTGGGTTTTGTTTCTGAGATTTTGGATAGATATTTCACTTCCATGACAGTTATAGATATTTCAGGGTTCATATCACCGCATCAGAAATACAGCCAGTCCAGACTCATAAATCAGTATTACTAAGGTGTATCTGAAGAACTGAAACACTTTTATTGCAAACATCAGTGATAATATGGGCCTCAGAATTGCCCTGGAATATGGATGAGTACAAACCATTTAGGAACAAATATTCTGGCTGATAACTGACAGCCAGCCGAAAGCAGCCCCTGATAAAGATAAATAACCTGTACTCAGGGAAATTTTTTGCATCATTAAACATGGTGAGCATATTAGCTAGCAGAGGGTGGAGCTGAGTCCCTAAAGAGATAAATCTAAATTATATGCGCTGCAGTGATCATAACAGTAATGCACCATCTTGGCTAACTAGCTGACATCAACAGGGAAGGGAATTTCAGATTTAAATGAACCAAACTAAGGAGCATTGCAGTGTGCATACAGATTAATTGGAGCACATTCATGAACTTTTTAGCCTCTTTCTCTGGCCACTTTTCAGTGGTGCCAATGCACAAGGAGTTTAGACTATTCTTGTCATTTTTGGATCATTTTTTATTCTTACTTTCCTATATTGTTTGATTAATTACTCCTTTACTTGCCTTCCATTAATCACCTTATACCACAGTTGTATCAACTCTTGACAAAAGCTTATAAATGGACAGGAAAAATTTAGTGGCATTTTTCTGTAAATAGGAAAGTACACTTAGCAATTATATACCTAAAATTTCAAAATGGGACAGCTCTGAAAGCAAATAAAGCATTTAGTTACCCAGATACATATAAACAACCAAATAAAGCTTTGCTAGAAGAACATAATTTGGATGAAATATTTCCCTTAGAATTAATGTGTTCCCTTAAATTAATTTATTTTTTAAACCATATCAGGTGCATTTTTGTAGGATAAGGGATGACTTACTAAAAGATAGTTGCCTACTTTCAAATATTTGTTATTTTTGTTTTCCAAGAAAATTTGTGTTCAAGCTGCTGGAAGGTGCATGAAGTAAAAAGATGAATATTAATTAATTGAAACTGATTTGGTTTAACTTGCAGTTTTGTATTATTAATTGGGTCCATTTATTACCTGTTGTCTTGGAAAGTAAGAAAATAAACCAGATGTGGCAATCACAATTTTTAGTCAAAACCAAATATGCATTTTCATGAAAAATTGGTCTCAGGTATGTTGTTGTCCTGATAGAAATCAAATCTTTAAGAGGCTCATAGATAAATCACGGGTTATCCTAGTTCTATCTAAAAATACACTTGCAATTGTCTAAGTGTATTTGATAACGTGGCCTGAAAGAAGCAGGAGGGTACAGAAGTGTGACATGCAAAGGGCACTGCTTTTGCTCCATGCCTCATCTGCTCTCGGCTCCAGGTCTATGATTGCGGCAAAGAACTCCTGTGTGTGCTCCTGAGCATCAGACCTGTGGTACCTAAACATCCATCAGATTGTCCAGGCTGCTTTTCCCCCTGGGGTAATGATGATGAAAGCCAGGAATTGCTTACACTGATGGTAGCAAGGAATTTTTCACCTGGCTCCCTGTGAGGCTTGTGTTCTAGCTAGGAGGGCTGCATCTGACTACAGTAGGTCTCTGGCCTGGGTACATGGTTTAAATGGGCTGCAGCAGATCAAGGAATTTCAAAAGCTTTACTAGTGGCCAAAGGGGCTTGTCCCTTAGAGGAACAAATAAAAAATGGCAACTGGCATTTTACAATGCTGTTGCACCCTGGGGAGATACAACTTCGCAGAGCAACTGCTTGGTAGCTCACGGTGTTTAGTGAAATAGGAGATATATCAAGAAAGATGATTGAGTACACTTGCTAGACAAACTCCCCCTGTAAAGTAACAAACAGAAAAATTAAAACCTTATTGTATGATGAAATCAGCTAAGCTGATTTGCAGTACTGGGCATTCAACAACATGGATCGAGGGCAGGAAATCTCTTGACTCCATGAAAAGCTCCAGCTTCAAATCCTGATTTTGCATAGCACCTCAGCATATATTTTAAACCTCTTGGTATTGCCTAAAGCTGAACTTGAATGTTTTGTTCTCCTGGTGCTCTAATGAGGAGGTAGGCAGCAGGAACTTAGGAGCTTACCAGAGCTTTTGTATGCAGGAGATTAGGTAGGGAATGATAGATAATAGCTCCTATTCTGACTATCCTCAACTGTAAAATGTAAGCCTTAGGATGATGGCATTGCTCCAGGCCTTCCTGTGTGCGCTGCAGGCTATGATCCTGAGATCCTGCATGCAAAGTATCATGTTTGTGGAGCAGCTGTAAAACAGGGATTTTATACCAAATTTTTCTGTCAGGAACCATTCTGACTGGGTTCAGTAAATCAGCTGATTTTGATGCTGAACCATCAAGTCCCAAGTGAAAAACATTGTTTAGGTGGTTGTAGAAGAAAAAAAAAGCTCAGTACAATGATGTTTTCATAGAGTTCTCAGTTCTGTCACAATTCAGATGAAAATTTGTGACCACTTATGTATTACTTACATGAATGATCCAGTCTAATCTCTAAAAATAATGACTACTGCCACAGCTCTTGAGAAACTTCTGGATTTAGGACAAAATGTTGACCATGTTCTCTAAGTACTGCTTTGCCATAATCAGGCATTAATCTATTTTGAAAGGCTGTAACTTCTTAATTTAAAATTTTTATCTCCAGATGTGATGTTGCAGTTGGATTTGGTCAAAGCTTGCGGGCTGGAAAAATGCTTTCTCAGATCCGTCCTTCCCATTATCTGTTGCTCCCAGAGGAAATGGTTCAGCAAGATGCTCCATTTAGGATATAGTTAGTTCAAAGGTTTGAATGGGACTCTAATTTCTGCTCCTCTACTCATGTGTTTATAGTTACAGACTTGCTTATGGGTTATATTGAATTGAAGACTCATTTTCCTTCTACTTTTGTTTGCTGCTTTTGGTCTTTTTTGTTTCTGTGGGTTTTTTTTTGCCTGTCTTCATATTCTTTTTTCATCATGCTTTTCATTCTGACTTCTTTCTTCTACTTTTCATTTCTTCTCTTATTTTAATTTCATGTAGAAATTCCCAATGGAATAAAATACTGAGTAAGACAGAATAGTAAAGTAGAATCAACTTTAAATTTGAAAGCTGAGCAATTTCTCTCTGATTGAACTCAGATTATGACTCAGAAATCTTTTCAGTGTACAGAGAAAACCAAAATCTCTTGAAGTGAATAAGAAATTTTTTTACTTCTGTGGGTTGATGTTTAGAGAGTACTCTGCTATTCCTCCTCAGTTTTGGTAAGAGTCCAGTAATTTTAACAATGTAATTTAAATTCCCAGGAAAAAAACCCAAACCAAACACAAAACCAGGACAGTGAAAAATATTATATTCCTTGTGTTCTCTATTCCCATAATTTTATAATAGTCATGGTCATGTAAGATCCAGGGAAGAAAGATTAGTCCTGCCACCATTTACTGAAGTCAAAAAATGCTTTGATATATTTCTCTCAAGCTGTGAGTTATAAAGCTTTGTGAAAATAGAGTAGAAAAAGCCCCAAACACCCTTGTGATAAAACTGTGAGTAAGCAGTTCCATGCAGACTGTCATTTTTTTCCTAATTGCAAATGCCTTCTAACACCTTTCCATCACTTTATTCAGCATTTTTAATAACCAACAGTAAATGTGAGTAAATCACATTGACCTTTAAGGTCCATATATAGATCAAAATAAACACACAGAGATTAAACACGTTGTTGCTTTTACTGCAAGGATATGCAAACAATTATAGATGGGGTCAATCTAGGGCACCATTGATATTGCTTACCAACCAATTTATTTGTGAAACCTCTAACCCCCTTTAATGTATTTCTTCAAAGAAGAAGACCTAAGAGGCTCTTAGGTATGACTGATGGAAAATTGACTGGTTTTTTTTAACTAGTAAAAGATTTTGCATAATTTTTTTATGATTAATTTCTTACTTAAATGAAAGATAAATATATGGCAATTTAAAATCTGCTTGGTGGTGATTCTCTGAGATATTTAAATTCATAAGTATTTTATGTTTTTAAACATGTTAGATAAAGCATCCAGACAAAATATTAGCATACTACAAAGTATAATAGAGTGTCGTAATTTTTATGCACTTTTTCATTGGTCACAGAAGAATATATCTGTCTATTCTTTCAGGATATGCTTTAAGATATTGTTTTTCTTGAAAATGTTGTAATTTTAACCAAAAGATTGTTCAGGCATATGATAAAGTGATTATTGAAAAAAAAAAGAAATTAATGTGGTGATTAACTTGTATTGGTCTCATTATTATAATAGTTAGAACCTTAGATTTGTATTAACAATACATAATTCAGAGAGGGGAAAACAACTTCAGAACTGAATACAAAACAGACAGTGTAAATCATGACAAAACATTAATCTACCAGGGTTTAAAGCCAATTATTTTTTTTATTGCTCTCTATCCTCATTAGATCCTCAAGAGAAATACACACAATAATAAATTGAAAAATGTACTCATTAGGATTCAAAAAATTAATTTAAATTTTTTATTGTAAAGTATTTCTAGTGATTTCTAAATTTAATTAGTGAGCAGCATGCTTGCTATTGATATATTTTCGTGTATGAGTGCATTTTCAAGGAATGATAAAAACTAAGGCCAGCTAAGGTGACTATATTATTTGACATCCTGGAGAAGGCAAAAAGTACAAAGGTATATTTTCTTGGTACCCATCCATTTTCAGTTTTAATTCTTGACCTTTGAGCCTTATTCATATGAAAGCAGAATCACAAACAAAACCCTGCTTTCATTTGTCTGCTCTCCTCTAATATCTTATTATGTAATTGACTTAAATTTTACATCTTGAACAGGATGCTTTTACTGAGATAAGCATGATTGTCCTGTTGGGGTGGTTTTTTATGTTTTTTTTTTTCTTTAATGTACATAATGTCTTTTCTTATTTTCCTTTAAGAGTCCATTCATCACTGCAGATCCTGATGTAATTGTGGTAGGTGGGTGCTGATCCCTTTCAAATGTTGGCATAAGTGCCAAAACTTGGAATGGTCCACAGAAGCAGGCTGGAGTGTGTGAGATGATAAAGGGGTAGGAAAAAGCACTCTCAGTTAGGGAAAGGAAACCATGATCCTGCACTGCCAACCACACATTAATAACTGGCAACTACTAATAAATTCAGCAGGCTCTGAAGGCTTCACAGAAGCTGAATGACACAATATAAAAGAGACTGCATTTATTCTGGCTGGGAGATGAGTTTATTTGTCCAAGAAGCTCTTTGTAGCCTGTCTGAATGGCGCCAGCACTAGCTTTGCATATATTAAACTGGAATGGCTGTTTGTCATCAAGGTGCTTTTCTCTAGGCATGCACAACATTAACAGTTGTACAGACTAAGAAAACAGGGAAGGTAGCAGGTTGCCCTGAAATAATTTTTGACTGTGGAGCTCATGGCAGCTTCATCTGTCTGGAGCATTTTGTGGACAGTGCCAGTATTACCTAGAGCTGCCTACTTGGCATGGCCTGTGGGCATGGGCATTTTTACTGCAGTCGTTTGCAAACAGACAGTGATGTGTTTGTGTGTGCATGCACACACACATACGTGTTCCTTTAGCCCTGAGGTTTGCTCCAGGTATATCAGACTGCAACTAAGGTCAGAAAGTGATGTGACTGGCCTGGGAATGGTGGAATAGTTCCACTGTTTTGAAATGGACTTCTGAGGGTCTCTTCAGTGAACCTGAAACTCTGGTGAGGTGACAGATGTCACATGATGTTTGATTTAGGCTGTTCAGCATTTTCTATTTATTGCCTTAGACATGAAAAGCTGATGGTGAGGTAGTAGTTCGAGATATTTTCCACAGCAGAGGCAGGTTCCATGTAGTTTTACTGGTCTTAGAAGCTCAGCATCTAGTCAAAATTAATTTTTGCCAACTCTTGGTAGTCCAGGTTGAGGAAGAAAGTAGGTCTTTCCATTTGCTTTAAACTTTACACTTTTATGAGATGGATGATTATTTGACCTCCTACATCTTTTTGTTGACTACAGAGGCAGTAGTGTCTGAAAAATACTACCTTAAAAGACATATCTGTCTTTCAGATGGCTAAAATTTTGTGACAGGATGCCTCAAGGACTGAATGAGTTATTTAATCTTTCCTTGAAATAACCCGATTTGTTTCTATGAAGTAGATACTCATTGTAGCAGTCAATATTTATTTACCTTTTTATTTACATTTACATTACTTTTGTTGCACATCTAACACATGTGTCATGAATGTTCTTCTCAGACTTCTCTCATAGTTGATACCATAAATATTCCTGGCAGCTCTAGGCTTCTGCCTACGCGTCAGATTAAATTGGGGTGAAGATGCAATTAGTGTCAGGAGATCTGAGTTCAGAATTTTATGCCATAGTGAGCTCAACTGTGGATTAAATTGTGGAAAACAGGCAAAGTGTTTTGAGTGGTATTATTACCTAATTACACTTACCTAATTACATTTTAATTAGGATGAGTAGCCAAGGGTTCAGTATTCCCAATAAGAAGAGGCTTCTGTCTGAAGGCTTTGACAGTTCTTTGGAAGGTGCACAAGAAAATTATAAATTTCAGTCTGTTTTGGTTTTAATAGCCAATTCTTGTCATTTTGTATATAGATGAACTAAAGAATTAGTCAATTTTAAGTGTGCTGTAAATTCTGTAAATATGGATTGAATTTTACTTTCCTTTTTTCACAACGTGATTTTTCTGTGGGCATGTGTTCACAGACAGACATTTCGCAGAATTTTTACAATTATTAGCACAGAAATGAAACATGGACTGCTCTGTCTCTGTATATATTCCAGAAAGGATTACAGCAAAGTCTATGACTTTGACCTATGCAATGTTTTCAATTTGGTGTGTTAGCTGTTTTCAATCTCCTCCATTTCTAATTTTGGTACCTTGTGAGGAGGATGTAAAATAGTCAGTCCATCAATACATGTAATAGTGAGAAGGTCAAAAATGCTGATGTTTGAGAACAGAAAAATAGCATTGCTGGAAATTTGGTCACCTGCAAATGCGCTTGCAATCTAAAAGATGGTATTGCAAATTTTTATGCTTATTGTCTTCCTATTTATTTGTCTTCAGATTTATTCAATTTATTTTGTTAAGAAGTTGTCTCTTTTCTAATTGCAGTATAAGTGTTTCTCGTGTTAGACTGTTGTTTTAACTGTTCTACATTCCAAAGCTATTACCTTATCTACTTCAACAGAGACCAGTAACCTCTTTTATGATATTTGAATGTTTCCCTAGTCACTGCTTAATGTATACTTACACAATGATTTCCCTGTGACTGCTTACATGCTTAGGATGTAGTATGTGTATGTACTGAATATTTCAGAGTTGTCCCTCAGTTAAAAATTATTTTTATCATATGCAAGTCAGGGTTAACTTATTTCTAACTTTGTATATATGCCACAGATTGCTCTGTTTCATGGGAATAAAACATAATATATCATTTTCTTTAGATAAGCAGATATAATGGCTCAAAAGACACAAAGTTTACACATCTGTTGGATAAAGCACTTCAATGTTTATGCAATAACTTTCCAAAGAGGAAATGTGCTTTAATCACTCATGTTTTTTATTTCTCTGCCTGATGTTCCCAGAAGCAAGTTCTTCTGGGCATCACATTAAAGCATTCAGAGATCCTAGTCAGTGCTGCTGCAGCACCATTCCCAGCTATACTTTGCCTTCTTTTGCACAAACAGAGAACAAATCAAACTGTGATGAATTCTCATGAGAAAGAGTGTAGTGAGAGACAAATGTGAGTCCAATAACAGACCAAATAAAACTTACACATATAATCTGGTTATCACCACACAACTCTGACTTTTCAGACTTTCCTAGATAATCTGTTTTCAATTCTCTCAACATGAAGATGTGCTTAATACAGGATCCTGCTTTTAAAACAAACCAAACCAACCAACCAACCAACCAAACAAACAAATTGTTCAGTGGATTAGATTAAAGACATATTGGCAAAGCATAATGACAAAGTACAGTTCAAAGTGTGATATTGTATTGTTTACATAAACCTAAATGCTACAGAAAAAAAAAATTAAATTTCCATTTGTTATAGAGGGACAGAAGGAATTGTTCATGCTGTTCTTCAGAAAACTCTATTAAAGCATCTTTAATATCTTGATATTCATAATATCAAGGGATTTTAATGATAAAAGCCTTTTGCACATTTGCTTATTCTAGTTTGTTTCATCTTGTTCTCTCACTGTTACACATTAAACATATATTTTGAAAGGATTCATGCCAGGACATGTTTGTGATGAAGTAAAAGCCATAACCTTTTCAGTACTTCTTCATAGGGTATTTTCCTCTAATTATTTCCATCCTCAGTATCTGAAATTTAATTTTTCAGTTTTAAGAGGAGTAATTTCTGTAAATGCACTTTGATGTCTTCCTTTGTATCCTGGTTCTCTTGTAACAGAACTTTGGCACCTCTGTTTTTGACAATCTGACTTTTTAGTAGAACCTCAACAGATTACTGAGAACAAGAAAGCTTAAAATGTTTATTGGAAAGGTAAGGTTGGCACTTTTATATTGTCTGCCACTCAGTAATATTCCAAAGGATCTCATGCAAGTTCTTATGCAGAAACTTGCATACCAGAAAAACACAATATTTTCTTATATTATTTCCTTGTCTTCATACTTTTAAAATTCAATTTCTGCAAATTTTTTTTTCTGACAGCTATTGTTTACACTGTGCATCTTTACATTGACTGTTCAAAGGATCCATTTTAACTTTGTTTGGCACATACATTCACTTCTGTGATTCAATTGAAATATATATAAGAAATCTGCATTCTGTACATAGAGATTTTTCCTCTCTAGATTTCAAGGCTGTCTTGACTAGCTGCCTCATTTCCTGAGAGTTCTTCTAGCCCAATATTACTGAACCTTTCATATTACTCAATACATCTCTTCTCACAGATGTGTTTAATTATATCATAAGGGCTTTAACTTTTTTTTTTTGGCTGAACTGTTGTTCCTTCCAGATGCAAGTCAAACCAGATGTCCTACTTAAAGCCCCTATCTCAAATTATAGTTTTTCCAGTCTGCTAAAGACTGGTGTAAGGCAAGAACTGAGTGCAGAAATTTGGGGTTTTGGTTAGACGTAGTGTCCTCTGCACAGTCTCTGGCATGAGCTAGGAAGCAGGAACTGTAGAAGGGCAGTTGCTTCAATAGGGGGAAGGATGAAAATAAATTACAGAAAGGAATCCCAGAATATTCTGAGGTGGAAGGAACCTACAAGGATCATTGAGTCCAACTTTTAAGCGAATGGACCATATGGGGATCAAACTCTCAAACTCTCAAACCTGGGGTTATTAGCACCATGCTCCAACCAACTGAGCTAATCTCACTGTTGTGCTTACTGGTCACTCCTTTACTTTCTTCAAAAAGAAAATTTTCCATGGACTGAATGCTGGCTAATTTACAGCTAGGACTCATGCCCATAAAAATAAGCCAGTCTTAAATAAGGAAAAGTATTTTAAAAATCAGGCACAAAAATTCTAATCATCTATGTGCTGACCATATTCCTGATGCTTTCTCCAAATTCCTTTTCCAGCATTTGATTCTCATGGAAAGCCTTATGAAGCATACTATAAGGGATGCTTCTAAATCCCCACAAAGAAGACTTGTTAATTGTAGGTGTGGAAAAGAAGAACAAGTTGTGAGGAACCTGCAGAGTATTGGAAATCACAGGATTTATTACAGTCTAAGACATTTCTGGGAAAAAAAAACTCTGTGGATTCTAATCTTGATAATTTTTTATTATGTGAACATTTTGACAGGGAACAAGAATTGTTCAATTTAAAAGATTCTGATGATAGTTAGTGACATGATACTCTGAAATTCAACCTGTTAATTAGAAATTACATGGTGAAAATGAAGGGGGAACTGTTTGTTACAAACATATCAAGTTCAGCTTGCAACATGGTTGAAAATCTTGGGAATGGTAGGACATATGTATGATAGCCAGCTTAAGAGACCTAGTTTAAGTGGTCTGGTGTTCAAGCTCAAGTTAAGCCCTCAGACATCCTTTCTATTTAGTATGTGAATTAATGACCTTAGATTCAGTGAATTAAAAGGAGTGCAATAGTCACCTGCTGTTTCCACGGAGGAAGAAAATTTGGTGGCTTTCTTCACTTCTGAATTTGGATCAGTAATTTTTACTATGGCAGAGTGGATTTTAGACAATGATGGTCAAATTACAAACAGCACAGTTGCTAACACTTAAGGGTTTATCAGGTTGTCCTCTTGATTGCTTGCACATTTATGAGAGTTTCCTGGGCTCAGAAACTAATAATGGTGCTTTAGCAGCTTTCAAAGCCACACTAACTAGGCAGGTTTTACCTTGTTACTCCTTCTAAAATGTGCTCATTCTCTGTAACCTCCTCCTTGACAAGACTGGGCAGTTTAGGCTACACACTGGTCACTACCTGCCACATTCGTGCTCAAAGGAATGAACAATTTTCCAGAAAAGGAGGTGCAAAGGAGTCATGGTTTCCTTGGAAACATTTTGCATAAACAAGTCTGAATTTTCATGCGAGTATTTCCCACGCCTTTCTTGAACTTTTGAAGGAGTGCAAAAATATTTGTTGTACCTGGGCATGGCAACAACTGGGAAACAGAGGGCGTGACAACACACATACCACCTCTAGTTAAAGATGACTAGAACACAGGGAGCATCTCAGTGTCTAAGGAGTGTCCTCAGTACCCTGAGATGTGTCTGGCAGAGAGGTGTTACAAAACCATCAAACATTTCCTTAAAGAGGAGCAATTCTAAGATTTTATACAGATTCATGCCAAAACTAAGTGTTGGCACTACCCCGTGAAACAAGAGACCACCTGTGTCTTCTACATGGGCTTGTGCTGCTTCTAGTTGCAAGGCTGTCTTCTTTCCAACTGTCTTCTACTATGGGATATTTCCAACAGATATGTCAATAGTCATAATAAACTGTGGAGTAATGCTGTTATATTTAGCATTGGGAAAATGTAAAGACAGTACTGCTGTAATTTCCATTTGTGACTTAAGACAAGACTTACATGTGTCCAATTTCAACAAAGAGCAGCCTCTGCAGAACCCAACAGGAAGATATATTTCAGAGGCATCATGTTTGCAAAAGGTTAATCTAGGATTTTTAAGAAATGAATGGCTGACTGAGACCACTGTTATCTTAGAAAGTCTTAAGAAGCAGATGCTGTGTAATTTGATTTTTTAGGTGGAAAAATTTTGAGATAACAAGAGAAAAGAACTAAAGTAAATGATAACTATATAATGGAAAAAAAAAAAACCCAAGACTGACAAAAGCTTTGAGAAATATACTGGTGAATGGAGAAAGAGAAAAGACTGAGATCTTGTCTGTTAAACATCTCTTTGTAGAAGGAACAATATCGTAGGGAAAGAAAAGGTTGTTGAAATCTCTGATTTAATTACAGGTGATATTCAGAGTCTATTTCATATCCTTTAAGACCATGTCAATTAGATACAACAGAACTATTTGCAGGAACTTGTTGAAAGTCAGTGGGAAAATATCTGTTGTATTTACTAACTGCATCAAAAGCAGACTTTAAAGCTGAGCTTTCTGATCATCAGCTTTTTCTTAAGAGTTAAATAAAGAACTGGTCTTTATTAAATAATAAATATTAAAAATGACATCACATAGAGATGCACCAGTGTACTGATAGAGAATGGATTTTAGCCTGTTTTTATCAGAAATTACTGTTTTTAAAACAACAAATATTTTTGATGAGAAATTTGCCTTTGATTTGCTGGGTTGTGCCAAATGAGGCATATGTTTTGTTGGTTTTTTTTTTTTTCCAGTGCAGTCCAATGAAATTTAATTATCAGAGAAGATAGGCAAATCTCTGCTATTTATAGATTTTGTCACTGCAACTGTTGTACTTTTAAGTTCACATAGCATCATCACAGACAAGGAACTTGTGAAATGTATGGCTTTCCCCAGAAACTACACCACGGTGCAAATTTTTATTGTTGGTTTGTTAGGATGTGTGCATACAAAGGAACTTTTGACCTACTTCACAACTATATATAGAAGCCTCCATTAAAACCCAACACTTAAGACTGTATTAGTAAAACATACTCGATCAGACAGTGCTGAAAAAATAACTTAAACAGTGTAATTCTCTTTTTGAATGTAATATTGTATGGTTTTTTTTCATTTTATTTTGTTGCAGCAGACAACAAATTTATTGTAAAAGTCCAGGAATTATAACACTGGAAGAGTTAAATACATAAAAATTTGGAGCATAAATCACAGTAAGAGAAAAGAGGCAGGTTTCCTTTTCAATACAAGAATAATGTATTTCCCTCTTTAATACAAGAATAATGTATTACTCTCATGACAATATATTCTTCAATTATGATTTTGATTATCACAGGAGTGACTTCACTTATAACTGGCAGTAATTTCAATGCTGGCAGATCATGCTGAAATAAATATTGCATTCATCCTCTCTGAACTGAACCTAACCCAAAGTCAACACCGTTATGCTTCTGTATTTACAAAAGTGAGGGTCAGTTTATATTTCCATTATACCCTTTATTTTTAAAGGCCTTTACTTGGATTTTGGATTTTGATTTTTGTTGTGTTTATTTTAGGCTTTCGAAACTTAAAATATTAACTGTATGAAAACCACATGTGTTTGCAAAATAAAATATTCATGCCAAAGAAAAATTGTGATTCAGCTTTGAAATATATGGGTTTTCAGTGCCAGGAAGGTAAAAAAAACAAACAAATACCTCCCATGAGGAATAGCCCAGAATGGATTTGGTCCAGAGGTAACAGTCTATAATCCCAGAGCTGATTCCTGGGAACCAGGTAATTTTGACAGGATTTCAGGAAAGTAATAGAGATTGGGGGCTTGAAAGTAAAATTCAAGTATGTTCTTGTATGCAGTCCTGCATACAGATACACAAACTCAGCTCCACACATGATATCAGACTGAACTACAAGTTTGCCATACCAGAGCACCCAAAGTCAGTCTTTTTATGTACAGAAATGAAAGCAGAGGAGTTATCCAAGTAATAATCTCCACTCATTTCTCCCATACTAGCTCATTCCTTAACTCATGTCTTATGTATCAGCACAAAGACAGATATTTGCAGTTGAAGCTGGTGCATAACTAGCAATCCAGATATTATAAGGTAAGATCTTATTGCAAAGTTTTGAAGTATATTGCACTGGATATCATTTGAATGTAAGAATTGCCTTGCCATTCTTGCTGCAGAACCAGTGCAGAACTGCTGAATACCAAGAGTGCCTGAGGACACTTAGACAAACCAAAACACTCCTGGTGCATCCTGGTAAAATATCTCTAAATTTGTACTGGATATAGTTCTATACAATGACTATCAAATTGGATAATTTCTAAGGTAATGATATAACCTATATTTTGAATTCAATTAATCCAGCTGATATGATTAGAGAGAATATTTCTGTATTATGTTAGAAGGCAGATGGTGTGTGTAATCAGGTTGAGCTCTAAAAACATTACCTGTGAGATAATAATTGCAAAAGAGGGGTTTATTTGGCTACATCAATGTTCCAGTCTTCTGAATCCATGCCTATATTGTCTCAGGACAAATTTTTAAATGATTTTAAGAAGATAGAAATTGGCTTTTCTTTTTTCTTTTTTAATTTTTTTTTTATTTGCTCCTTAACAATATTTTTTTATTTTCCTTACTAATTTTTCCTGAAAACATGCCCACAAATGCTGCTCTATCACTCTCCTCCTCAGCTGGACATGGGACGGAAAATACAATGAAAAGCTTGTGGGTCAAGATAAGGACAGGGAGGCATCACTCAGCATTTACTGTCATGGGTAAAACAGACATGACTTGAGGAAAATGAATTTTATTTATTACCAACCAGATCAGAGTAGGAAAATGAGAAATAAAACCAAATCTCACAAACATTTTCCCCTACACCTCGCTTTTCCCAGGCTCAGCTTCACACCTGATTGCTCTGCCTCTTCCCTGCCAGCAGAATGGGAAGATGAGGAGTGAGAGCAACAGACAGTTCATCACACCTTGTCTCTGCCACTCCCTCTGCCTCTGGGAAAGATCTCAGGCTCTTCCCCTGCTCCAGTGTGGGATCCCTCCCACAGGAGAAAGTCCTTCACCAACTTCTTCAATGTGAGTCTTTCCCACACGATGCAGTCCTGTGGGAACAGGCTGCTCCAGGGTGGGACCCCTGCAGGGTCACAAGTTTTGCCAGCAAACCTGCTCCAGTGTGGGCTCCTCTTCCCAAGTGCCTGCATGTCCTGGCAGGAGCCTGATCCAGCACAGGCTTCCCATGGGGTCACGGCCTCCTTTGACCATCCTCATGCTTAGGATCCTTTATGGGCTGCAGGTGGAAATCTGCTTCACTGTGCATCTGCGTGGGCTGCAGGGGCACAGCTGCTTCACCACGGTCTGCACCAGGGGCTGCAGGGGAATCTCAGCTCTGGTACCTGGAACCCTTCCTCCCATTACTTCTGCACTGACCTTGGTATATGCAGAGTTGTTCCTCTCACATATTATCACTCTCTTCTCTGGCTGCAATTTGCTCCTGTGCAATAACTTTTTCCCCTTCTTAAGTCTATTATCCCAGAGGCACTACCACCACTGCTGATTGGTCCAGCTTTGGCCAGTGGCACGTCCGTCTTGGAGCCTGCTGGCTTTGGCTCTGTTGGACATGGGGACTGGTCTTTTGGCAGCTTCTCCCAGAAACCACCCCTGCAGCCCCCCTGCTACCAAAGCCTTGGCACACAGACTCACTACAGCAGTGTGGAGGTCTGTGTGTTGAAATGCCTGAGAGCAGATGTTGGCCAATCTTGGTGTTGACAGCACTGGGCTGGAGACCTGTAACAATGATTAAGAGCACCTACTGAATCAATGTCATTTTGATTGTCATGCTGCTGGTGGCTGTATATGCAGGGATACACCACGGGTTATTTCTAAATCTTAAGTCTGAATTATTGCCTTGGTCAGAGCAACACAGTAATTTTCTAGTCCCTTAATTTGTTGTTGAAAGGAAACTAAGGTCTGCGTTGCCTCCTGTGGGTCATCTTTTCTTTGTATTAGACGATGGAAATGAAGCAAAGCCAATTCCAGTGACGCTCCAAGCTTTTCAATGAACAGTAGTGGAGGTCTAAGCTAAATGGGAATGTATCAGCTGAAAAAAAAACAACCCATAAAATAAAATAATAATGTTTAGAAGGGTAGAGACAGGAAATTACTTGTGAGAAATGTATAACACTGAGTGATTTCTTTTTTAAATGTATGACGCCAATTTAGTGTTTAAAGCTGCTCAATGGCTGGAATACAGACTTCTTGTGAAATATATTAGGTGTTTAGAGTCACTTAGTGGTTAGTAAAAAGCCCTCCTAATGAAACAATGTATTAATTGCTCAGGGCCACTCAAAGCAAACACACATAAAATATTTAGATGTCTGGAGATGCTCAGCAGCTTGATAACCAAGTTTTAATAAAGTCTATTCAGTGTTTAGAGTTGATCAGCAGCTAGGAAAACAACCTGTGCTCAGCAGTAGAAATGCAGGGCTAATAAAATACTGAGCTGCTCAGTGGCTGCAGAAGGTTTTTAAAGCTACGCTGAAATTAGGGAGACTAAATTAAGCAATAACAGTAGAGGTGCTGGTAGCTCCATAGGATTAATGGCTGTCTGGGATGAGTTGATGGCCTGCAGCTACATTTCAGGTCATTAATCCCAGCTGGTCATTAGTCCCCAGGAAATGCTGAGCACTGAGGTCATTATTACTATTATAGCCAGCTTAAAAAAAAATTTAAAACTAACAAACCCAAGAATCCATCAGAAGCCTTATGTGCATTATGGCATATGAATGTATGTAGTGCCTACAGATATCTAAAGAAGAGATGTCCATACTCATATTAACACAGATTTTCTCTAACACCTTTTCTCTAACACAGTTCTAACACCTTAGAGTCAGTAAGATTATTGGGAAATCTATTTACATTTCCACTTGGTACACAAATCAAAATCAAAGTTTTGGTGCCTTTCACTTCTTAGATGATGCTATCTGGCATCCTTAAAAAGGAACACCTTTGTTGGGATACTTAGTGTGGCCTCATTTGGATTAAGCAGAAGCTGTATTTGGGAACATTTCCAATGTCCTGTGTTCTTCACATACTGACCTACTTTATTTTTTCTTTTTATGAATAGCAGAGTGATAGCATTGCATACTGTTATACTTTCCATTTTTATAGAAGCATGTACCCAGAGGAATACTAAGAACTTCTCAGAGACCCTACAAAGATTCCTGGGCTTGCTGCTGAAATACAGTTTCCCTTGAAAGAATAGTGACTCCTTCTGGGACAGCAATATTACACAGTAGTGTTTTAACAGGAGGAAGTGAAGATAAAATTTAATTGAAAGTCCAGGGGACATTCAGGTAGTACCTGTTGGAGTTTGGCCATGATTAATTTTCACAAGTCATTGTTTGATGCATTCTGTCTGTCCAGTTACCTACCTTGACATGAATTTAACATTCACTTTAATTTTCTCAGTTCAGTAATTTAAGAGGTAGTCAGTAGCAGCCATGCTCCACATTCCAGAGCTAAAAACCATACTTGCATCCTGCTTCTGTTAGAGAAGAATTTTACATCTCAGGACTGGGATACACCTTTGCAAATCACCAAGAAACACTATGATATTTCAAATGCTGTAACTTATGCTATGGATTGTACTCTAGAAGCATTTACCCTTTTCCATTAACCTAAATTAGGCACCTAAAGAAGAACTGATAGTAATACCTTCATAAACAGCTTACAACACCAGAAAGGCAAACGACAGATATCCCTTTCACAGGAGAAGGAAATCTGTTTTGAATTGGTAACATCTGTTCTGAATTGTCCAAGATGGCCTGCAGACCAAGGAATGGAAGGGTATCTTCCAGCACTCACAATCAGATATCCAAAAAGCATCTGATCATACCCATAAGAAATTACTTCTTGTGTTTCCAGGTGATCAACAGATTAGCCTTTTTTTTCCTCTTTATCAAGGTGATCAAAGTAGATTCACATCTCCCAGCCTTGTCTAGACTGTTATAATTACCTCTAACTCTTCAGGTTAAAATATTGAAGTAAGTCTGAGAAGCTGAGCATGAATTTATGTGCTGATCTCAGCCCTTAAATCTGATTGTTTGAGTTCTTTTGTTGTTATTTCACAAGCATTTTTGCGGATAAATTTATCTACTATTTTTATGCAATAGAGGCCTGAGAGCATCAGTACAGTTAACCAACTGATCACATCACTGTGTGAAAAGGTAAAAGGACTCTCATATTACTGACATAATAAAAAACCCAGTCTGTGAGATTACAAAATCTTGCTCACATCCCATAAGAATTGTAGCTATCTTTAAAATGCTGTCCTAGGTTGAACTGTCAAAGAAACCTGGTTTGTCTGTAAGTGGGGTGTGTGGGAAGCCAAGCAGGGACACCTTGGGTCACTGGAGCTACCACTGGAGCTGTGAAGGGGCTTTGGGAATGATCATGGGAAGTGTCCTTAGCAGTCTCAAGGCTCTAATGACATCACTCACTGACATAAAATGTAAAATTGATTTACTGAGTGGGATGGGCATAGCAGGTGGCCAGTGATTTCTGTTCCAAGATTGCTATTTTACCATGCACACACACCACAGTCACATTCACACCAACAAAAGTCCTGCTGCTTTGGTCCAATTTCAGTCTGCACCACAGACCTGAGGATGCCAGACACTCACTACAGCTGGTGACTGTGTCCAAGCCTTTACAGGTGTTCTGGCTTGTACAAATAATTGTACTAACTTGGGCTCAAATTTCTGCCCAGCACTAGGCATTTGAGGATATATTCCCTCCATGGCAGTACTGTCTCAAATATTTGTTGCCTTCTAGTTATGTGGTCAGCATAAACGGTGAATAGCATTGTTGATCATGTAGTTAAAGGCCAAATGCTTTTGAATTTCTCTCTGTTTAAGACTAAATTTAGTCTTAGCTCTCATTACCTTGGTTGCTGTGACTTTCTAGCCATTCCCTCAAACGTGCTACAAGGATGTAGATTTAACAGTTCAGCATTGATTATTACCTGTGATCCTTTTTTTCACACTGCCTACCATAATCGTCTGAGTTAGATCTACTCAGATGCAGTCCAGTTATTTTTTCCAGATGCTTTCAGGCAGTCCTTGTCCTGTGAGAACAGCCAGGGTGTGTATATCAGAGTACAAGCCACTAGCACCTTGAATCCTATTCTGGGATGGCTATGGTACTGATATTAATGGCTTCTGCTTCATCTCACCTTTATTTCTTTATTTATTTCAATTACCTAGATGCCATTTTATAACTTTTCAACATGCTGTTGTATCTTGCTTTTTCTTGGTTTGCAGCTGGTCATTGTATCTGAATTTATGTTCCATTCTATGGGCGTTAAATTCTTAGTCTTTGATACACCTAAACCTCATTTTGTCCAACTCCATATCTGCATTCTTTAACAGCATCATGGTGAGCTATTTGCCCTCTTACAGTCTTCTGTGTTGTCAAGTTTCTCATCTCTTACCATTCCCTGCCTGCTCCTCTACATCACATCCTGTGTCTCCACTTCTTAAGACACCTGCTGTTGTACCAGGTTCCTTTTCCTCTTCACTGCATTGCTATATTAGAGTAATAAATACCTAATTCACCACAGCATAACTACTTGTTGGCATGGTCATTAGACACACTACTCTTATGGCTAACATGTGCTTTGTTAAAACAGAGCTGACTGCAGTTAAAGAAAGGTTCAGACAAATGAATCCTGACAAACCTTGAGACCTTGCAAACTCGTGGCTCGTTACTAGCAAAAGCAACACCAGGACAGTGTTCCTGACCTACAGGGCTACTGCAGAGGTCTTCCTCTCACCTCCCACAGAGAGGAAGATCTCCCACATTTTTGCCTCCCTTTTCTGTAAAAAGAAAATTTTGTGTAAATAGTGCTTTATGACAATACCTTTGCAAACACTTAAGATGCTAACTTTCTGCATCTTGCAGCAGCAAAGCTGAATAATTCTGTCCTAAACTGCACACAAGATTGCAGTGACACAATACATTAATGTTAACTGCTGATGAACCTATTTCATTACTTTTAATAACATTATATCTGTGTTATATCTGCTCAATGCAGTGATAACTTAGTGAAGGAGAATTAATTTTACATATTGTCCACATAAGCAATAAGAGGGAAATCTTCTTCCTCTAGTGTTGAGAAGTTTAATTAAATTTGGGTATGTGCCAATTTATTTCAGGTTGGTCACTCACTTTCTGGCTGACAGTGAGACCTTGGGGCGGAATGATAGGTGCAAAATCATGTAAATCCATGAGTGAAAATGCCCATGCCTGAAGTAAAGTCTTCATGACATTATAATAGGGGTGAAAAAGGAGCAATTAGAAATTAACTGCACAGAAGATTTTTTTGTAAGGTTATTTTTATTAATCTTATGCTCTGGAAGGGATTTGAGTAGCTATGAACACACATATACCTAGCAAAACATGGGGTAGTATTATTGGTCGATTGGTAAAAACACTCCATAATGCAGACTGTAAAATCTCTGGGATACTCTGTTGTTGTGCATAATGAGAGAAATAATGCATAGGCAGGCACATAGTAAAGTAAACCTCTGACTCTTGAGTAAAGATGTTTCTTGCAGTGTGTACTCAGACTAGAATGACTAGCAGCTTTGAGTTCATATTGCAAATGAAGCCTCTTTCACCACACCCCCTAAGCTCATGGGGAGCAGGTTCAGGGGGCACTGACTAGTTAGCAGGACTAAGGCATACTGTGATTGTGTCATGGGGCTGCCCCTCATGAAACAAAATCTATTTGAATACCAAATAATTTAAACACCGGTGTTGTTAGTATCTCATTGAATCAACCCATATAATTGGCTTCCTTGATAAATAACTTTAAAATATTTTTGAATCTGTGAGCTTTGAAAAAGGAGATGAAGTGGCTAATATAGTTATTAAATATTGAATTGACAGGAAGGGATAATTGGAAAAAAAAAACAGGTTCTGATACTTTCAATTTAAAATGCATGACAATCAAACTGATCTCTAAAATCAAACTGATCATTAATAAAACAATTTACTGAAAGGTCCAAGCCTCAGCTAAAAACTTCTTCATATTACTCAGTCTACCAAATTAGAAGAATTTTGGACACAGGGTCTTGAGGTCTCTTCTGTGTAAAGAAACAGAAAAGGCACACAGTACTATACCTTCAACTGCATAACAAAGCTTTGGGCTCAATCCTTCCTCCTCTTAAAGGAACAAGGCTTAGGTTCTGACTTAAGTGGCTGCAGGATCAAGCTGCAAATCATCTATGTGACCTTTACTTTATCATGACTCACCTCCCAGTTCAGGGTAAACCCAGAATCTGCCTGGGAGTATTTTTGTTCCTTGTAGACAAAGGAGAATTTGCAGTCTAAATGCTGAATATTGCCAAGGGGTTGCTGTAGGGTCCAGGAACCTGGCAAAGGTAGGAGTGGAGGAGTGAACTCGTGGAGGAATGAGCAGATTTGTTAAAACTATACTAAGCTGTTACTGTTTATTAAATTCAATTTGTCAAAGGTGTAGTATAAATTGCTCTATCAGTTTCTTCTAAATGGCATCATTCAGTATGGGAAAGGATAAAGAAAGGTTAAAGCAACGTATTTAACTTCCAATATGCATCTGAAACATGCTGTCCCAGAGAGCTGGGGACTGACACATTCTCCAATGCAGAAATGCATGTGCTGTGCCTCCTGTGACTTTCCCCTCCCATGTTTCTGGGGCAAATACGAACTCTGAAAGAAATGCCTATGAATCCTTGGCAACATATACTGGCAAGAAAGAGCCAAAATTGCTATATTGAGTCATCACATCCAACTACCGGCAGTAATATTGTCAATAGCAAATTGCTATATTGCAAGACAGCAGGTAGCAGAGGAAGCTTCTAGCAGGGAGAGATGGATCAGAGATACAGTAGATTACACCCCACCAGAGGGGATCAGGAATGAAGCCTCAAAGGAACATGAGCAATCTGATAAAATGAGAACAGAGATATTAGTAGTGTGGAAAGAGGCTTTTCCAGCGAAATCCTGCACTCTGATGCAGAGCACATCAGGTGAGATTCTATATTGTGCCTCTAGGAGATGTAGCACAGACCTCAAAGCCAAAAGTCAAGAGAGAAAATAATGACTTTACTTCTGAATCATCATAATTCTAGGCTGTTTCTGCAGAGCTGGCCCAAATTTCTGCAGCCATACACCTAGCACATCCATCGTATTCCAGACTGGATTTGTCCCTTCCTAGCCCCAGACTGAGCAGGAGCTGGGAAGAAAAATTATACAAATGTATTACCTACAAGCAAATTCATCTTGACACAGTTATATGCTGTGAAAAATATTAGTCTAAATGCTTAGATCTGAGCTAAGCAATAAACAAATAAAAAAATCATAAAACCGTCACAAAGGCCTTAATGAGGTTTTAAAGTTGTGGGTTTGTTGTTGTTTGGTTTGGGTTTTTTTGGTTGTGGGTTTTTGTTTGTTTCATTTTTGACATGAGTGGTTTCTGAAGGATTTTCTTTAACTATTTCTATATGCAAAACCTTTCCTAAAGTCTTTAGGTAGATGGTATATCCATTTGTTTGACAGGTTACACACATGTAAATACTGGTATGTAGCAAAACTGTAGACCAGTGAATTTTATTTATGGAGACTTCAAGCCTGTATTGTAAATTGTCTTGTGGCTATCTCAGATACATGTACTGTTATTATCTTTGCAAATTGGCAATGGACTGATACCTCCCTGTGCATAGGTTTGGGGTATTTTTAAAATAAAACCAAATAATTTAGGAAACAGTTTTCTGCTGTACAATCTTATTAAAAAATTAGCATTTCAAGTGTAGCCATCATCTTTCACACTTTCCAAGTGTCTTGATTCCCATTCCTGTAACATTTTTTCTGATTAGTCTGCTGTCCTGTTTAATCAATAGAGCTACAAAGCCAGCTATCTCTCACTCTATGGTTATCTTTCATTGTACACTACATAATGCCACTAGTCCTGCTGATAACAAAGAGCACACAGAGGGAATGTGGCACTGCATGTTTGTTATCTTCCACTCAACTAAACATACCTCTTTTTCTCTCTTGACTCTTATCAATGCAAAAAAATGCTGAAAACAAATTACTCCTGGCGTTAACACTGCACATGCCAGTTGGGACTGAGATTTTTTGCCTATCTTATGTCTGTGGTTTGCCAGCACTACAAAAGCCTGCCAGTGTGATACACCACCTCATCAACATTTAAGAAGGCAGTGCAGAGTACTACCAACCAGCAGCCAGCCTTACACAGATGGAGCTAAAACTCTGGATGCACAGAGACTGTAATGCAGGGAGATTGACCCATAAGCTGTTTGTGGTTGACCCCAGACCTAAAAAAAAAAAGAAAGTAATCCAGTTCTATACTTTTTCATTTCCCACAAAACATGAAAGCTGATATACTTAAGTTTCTCTCTTGGCAACAAGAAAACAGCTAAATTGAACCTTTGCTTCAGTTAAGGAACAATCTAGCAGTTTCCTTTCTCAAAGGTCTGCCACTCACAAAGGGTGAAAGTGCCTTGCTTAGAAAAGGATTCCAACATTTTTTTATGTCTTTCCTGACAAAAAACACCCTGAAGGATTTGGTTCTGTCCACTCTGATCTTGAGAATTTTAACTAAGATACTTATTGATGGTGCCTCCACCATATGTATGAGAATCTGATGTTCCACAGTCAAAGAGAATGATAACCATGTATTCAGATAATATTTAAGAGAGACTAGCAGTCGTTCCCTTTGCTCTCAATTGTTATCCACCAGTTGAGGGATCTTAAAAATAATGATTACTGTTTTCCACAATATCTTCCTATTTTCTTGATTTCAAAAGAAAATACTAGGTTATCCCATTAAAAAAATCCAAAATTGGAAGCTCCTTAAAAAGAAAAGAAATGTTTTCCTGTTTCCTTGGGGCACAAGTGTATTGGTTTATATGTGTGTAGTATATGTATGGGACAGAATCCTTGTTAACTGAGAAAGTTTTGAAGAGAAACATCCTGTGCATGTGTATAACTACATAGCGTATCCATCTTTAAAAGTATACACAGAGATGATATTGCATGTTTTGCAACATGAATTTTCTTAGAAGCAAGAAAACTTTATAAATGTAGAAAAAATGCAGAAAAATAATTTTGCTTCAGCATTGTATTTGATGGCACTCAAACAATCCCCAAAACATGGGTATGCTTATGTGAGAGTCACTTTAAAATTTATAATTTTTAACTCTGTTCTGAACTTTTAGATAAGAGATGATCCTAAAATTGTGTTTTGTGTCTTGCTTGATAGCACAACCTTTGATAATATGTGTCAGCAACAGAATTCAAAGCTTTGCATAGTATTTATGATGTGTTCATAACCCAATTTTTTTTAGCTCTAGGCAAACATTACATATCTTCATTCAGATTTTAAAATAAATTTACTTCAAGCATGTTGATATAATGGCTGAGTTTGCTTTCCTCAAATATTCATCAAATGAGAAGGACTACTGTGAAAAACTCCAGATAAGCAAATTTACTGTCTAATAATCAAATATCTTTTTGAAGCTGGTGTTGGATTTAGTTCTGGATTCTGCATTTTTGAGTTACTTTATGTAGTCTGCTGATTAACAGTCCAAAAGCAACATAATAAACATAATATTACTTGATACAGTTAACCAGCCAACACAAATATCTGAACACTCTTTGTGAACTGAGCATTCTATAAAATAAAATATTTCTTGGGAATAGTTTTTTTCACATGATTACTCTTGCAAAAACTGTCCATTGGATAATTTTAATTTGATTTTTGATTAATTTAAGATTAATTATTTTTTATTGCAATTTGAAACCTAATCTACAGTAGTAGGTAATTTTGCTCTCAAAAAACCATATGCTACAATACAGGCAGCTCAAGTGTCAGTGACTTATAATTGAAATTTTCCCAACTGGAAAACTCTGTGTATAGCTGGTTGTAACAGTACCAAAATTAAGTCATAAAGTTTAAAATGTTCTATACTGGATGCTTGTATTTATTTAGGTGCTGTGAAGAAGTGTGTGTGTCTCTCCATGTCTGTGAATAAATCAGCAAATATGTTTACAATTGTAAATGGCTGTGAAATTAGAGATTCCTCATCAAATTAATTTAATAAATAATGTAAAGTCTGTTAGACTATGATTTTGCTAAAACATATAAGAATAAAACCAATTGGCAGTCCATTCATCAAAGTCCCTTCTGGAAGTGTGCACTTAGGTAATACAAAGTCTGAATACTTTCATTTATACGTGTTCCTTTTATCTCTTTCTCAATCATATACACATTGAAATATTTTTAGCAAATAAAGTAAAAGAAAGAAAAGCAAAGTAAAAAAAGGGAAGATGTTAAAGTATTTTGGAGGTAGATTCTTAGCTGGTGAAAGTATTTGCAGATCCCCATTCTCTAAATAAAATCAAGTTATTTTTAGCCAAGTGGTGTGAGTCTGGACTCAGGTACAGTACATTTGAGTTGTGGGTTATTCCAGAGTTTATCACAGAGATCATCCCTAATGAGTGCCAATAAAAACTATATAACACATATGCAGTTAAGCTATGTTACAAATTTAACACAAAAGTTATTTCAGAGATGGCTCAAGAGGTTTTATGGTTTTTTAAATTGATATTGTTATTGCACTTCCTTCTATATTAAAGCTAAATTAACTTGCTAATATCAGGCAACTACATAGGCCTCAGAACGATTACTGATACAGTTCTGAAGCTCTAAATGATCTTACACAACTTGTCTATAAATCACTGTATTCCACTCTTGAGGTCTAGCATACACCAGCATATCTAAGAAAGAAACATTTGCCAATTCAGAGGGAAAGAGCTTTCTACCAGTTATTTTCCCTTGAAAGAAACATGCTTCTTCTATATTCTTGAGAATAAGGAGAACCTCAAACATTTGCTTCAGAAATGACTACTCCCCATCTTCCTTAACATAATGTAATTTGAGAGGAATTTGTGCATTTTTTGGTGAACAAAAAACTTTTTTTTTTTTTGTGACAGACTGTTAAAAATTAGCAGACACTTGAGAACTGCTCAGAGGTTAAGAGTGCTAGAATGAATCTTGACAGAGATAGATTAGTAGGCAGAACACAGGTAAGTCAGTCAAAGGTGCATGATAAATGTAATTTATCACATGTATCTGCAATTTACTACATGAATATCTACTTCACCTTTGTGTGAGTCTCTTGTCTAATGTGGTAAACCTGTTCCCTGTATTTTTATAACAAAGATGAGTAGTTAATACCAGGTCTCATGACCAAGTAATTACACTATTTTACTCTTATTTATTAATCAGATAAAAACAACATAATTTTAAGGATTCTTAAATTAGGAAGAGATTAATTTAAGTGAAAGAAACAACTGATCTCGAGTCTGTGTCTTCCATGTAAGTGCTTTAAACAAAAAGAGTAGATCCATAAACAGGCTTATGATATACTTTTGTGTGTGGCACTGCAAAATGTGTAACTTATGAGGCCTTTTAAGGGAATTAATCTAGATAACACTGATAAAACTTTTGAGTTTGTGCATCTCTCTGCATGTGTTTGCAGTATGTATGGAAGTCAATGGAGGCTTTTTGCTGCATCCTTTAATGAAAATCTAGGATGCTGAATGGCATGTTCTGTCTCTATGGTTGACCTGAATATTGCCAGACTGTCTGCAATACCTTTTAGGGAAGTCCGTGCCAGTACTTTTATCACCATTTCAAGCTGTATGTAACAAGAACATATACCCTTAGGCACGTGTTATATAATAGTATGATAAAATATATATCAAATACTACTGTTAGCTAAGTGCTAAGTGTTAGATGGGCAAAAGGTTCCTTGCTGCAGTCTGGATCAAAATATCTAAAGGTGGCAAATATTAAGTGTTAATTTAAAGTCAGCATCCTGCTGGCCAGGAATACTATGACATGTGGAACTCAACCAATACATAGGATAGTTCACTGTTGCTGAAGGTACCTTATTTAGAATCACAGAACCATAAAATAGTTTGGGTTGGAGGAGGCCTTTAAAGGTCATCCAGAACAACCCCTCAACTTTCCCGATGAACTCCCTAAATAACAGCCTACTTGTTATTCAAGGAAGAAGGAACTTGAAAAATTAGGCACTGAAAATCTGTTCTGGACTGTCTGAACATTCCATAAAAGAAATGAGAGAGAAATCATCACCAGTGGGGAGTGGTGCAGGTGGGGACAGAAGGACAGAAGCTGTCCCACTCCCTGGGTCACGCTTGAATCAGTAGATCAAAAGGATATCTTTAAGTGTCTTCACTTCCAAATCATCCCAGCTTTCTCTGATGTGGCAGTGTGATATTAGTGGTAGTTTAGAGACAGTGTTTTTAAGTTTCCTCCATTGTTTGAAGAGATACTGAAAAGCCAAATCATCCATGTCTGAATGGGACATCATGGAAGAACAAAAAGGCAAAACCAAAGAAAATGCAAGGAGACAAGGTACTATTACAAGGAGTAATGGAAGAATAACAAAAGGCTGTGATGACAAAGCACAAATGGGAAGAAGAGTGATCAGGTAAGGAATTATTAAAAAAAAGTAAATTAAAAAGAAAGAGACAAAACAGAACAGAAAGGCACATTAGAATAATAATGCAAACATGGTTTGGCTTTGGTGTTGACATTTGTAAAATTCCCTCTTTGGGGAAAGTGTGTTTTCAAATGTAATTATTTTGCAACCTCAAGAGCTATTTATATTTTTGCTGCTAGCAATAAATATTTTTGCTTCATGACAATACAGTTAGTACTTTTGTCTATATTTATATGCAAACATTGTTTATTTTATAATAGTGCTTAAAAATAAGATTACCATCTGAGTTCAAGCTTATTGTCTAATTTTCCTCCAGTTACACCTTTTACATTAAAAATATGTTTGTAGACTTCACTCTGTACAGTGGAATATTAATAATATGTTGTGTTACCATCGCAATACCTATCTATGGATTTCAAAAGATCTTGCAACACTTAAAGAAGATGCATTTCTAAATCTCTTATAAATCATAAGCCATGGAGCAGAAAAAAGAAGATCCCTTTCAGGGATTTACTTGTATCAAGAAATAGATTAGTAAAAGAATAAGCTAGGCTTTTACTCAAGTGGTATCTTTTCTTGCTGCTGTTGATATTGTTTCATGCAAATCTTGTAGTGGAAAAAATTTGTGTTTTGAAGCTATGCTGACAGAATGGAAGAAACAATCCAAACACTTAGGCAGATCTCAATCACACTTTTCCCAGTGTGCTTCTTCTATTTCAGAGCTAGGCAAAGAAACAAAAGTATATGAAATGAATGTAAAAGACACACACAGGGAGGACTGACTTCTTTGCCTGCAAATGGTTGTAAACAAACTTTAGCCTATGCATATTGCCACTACTACCAAAGGACATCCTTGAAAAAATGAAATAACTAATGCCAGAGGTGGTTGCAAACTGGGCTTCAATAGCCATTGATGTGCTTTATACAAAGTTGAACACATCAAAGGAAGGGCATTTTTTCCAAAATATCTTTTTGCTTGGTACCTGGGTCACTGCAATGGGAATATTATACATAAATTCAAATCCTTTCAGTGTGAGAAAAGACAACTGAAATCTGCCACCTCCCCTCAAGAGCATCCTGCCAGGCTTTTGGGTGAAAAGAAATGACCATCCCTGATTGACTGCAAAATTCATTTAATTTGAATGAAATACTTTAGCCACTGTCTCTGAGAGAGGGTCCATGGGGACCCTTGGTACATGCCAAAGGAAAGAGGCACAGCTGCATTCTGACAGAAACATTTCCAGTATTTTTAGAAAAAGGCCCTTGCCTGAAAATACAGTCACCTGAGAAACAGGATCGGGGCAGTGGCTGGACCAGAGGTCCTGTCCAGATGAGTGCTTTCCATTTGGAGCCTGATCTATAAGAAGCTATGGTTTCCAGAGGTGCTGTGAGACCACATCTAAACTTATTGTTGTTTATAAGAGCTCTCATAGGAAGGTGCCTTTTTTCTTCATTTTATAGGTGCTTAGTCAGAAGTCCCCAGACAACCACAAGTATCAAAACCAGGCACATTTGGAAATACAAAACACACAAATTTAGAACTACTCCAGGTACATTAAGGTGAAAAATGAAGTTGGGAATAGTTTCTAGGTATATCCAGATTTAGGCTGCAGCTGGTAAAGGTTTTTAAGGTTGACAATTTGAAGCATAAAGCTTTAAGTTTCTTCTTTTTCCTATAAATCTGATTCCTGCATGGTTGTCTCCCATCCCGTGAATTCTATAGAATTGCCCAGCTATATGGCTGAGGCTTCTGATGGCAAAGTACCAATGGCTGTTATAGTGCACCAATTCTTTTACGCACCTAGCTCTAGATGCCTAAAATTCAGCAGTAATTTTTAACAATTTTGGCACAAGATCTGATAGATACACTGGCCCTTTCTGTCACACAGGCGCTTTGAGTCTAAATTTCCAGAATATTACCAGCAAAGCTTTATTTTATGTTGTTTCTCCTTGATGTATAACAACTTATCCTGGGTGGCTCAACGTTTAAATTTTTCTATGATGAGGACTGATGAGGAAGATGAAGAGGGGTATCTTTGGGCTGGCTAGTAAGAGGTTTATCTCTTAGTAAGACTAAAAAATTTTGAAAGAAATTTCTGCTTGAAGGGTCTTATATGTGTTTTCAATTTATATATAAGAATGTATAAAGCAATAGGCTTGTGCATGCTTTACTTTGACATGTTATTGCTGTCCTGGTATTTTTCATTAAGCCTGATGCCAAAAACTCCTGAGTTGCATATTACTGGAGGCTGGGAGAGTAACCTCAGTGAGCATCTCACTATACTTGCCCTCCCCTTACACTTTTTACAAAGCACTTAGGGAATTGGGTACTCTTGGAGACAGAATGCTAAATTGGACTGACCTTGTCTCTGACCAGGTACAGCTATTCTCATGTTTCTTAAAAATGCTGACATTTAGCATTTGAAAGTCATTTTTATAAAGCAGTATTACACTATTTCCTTTTATAAAATGCTAGATCAATATTAATGTTGTTTCATGCATGATGTAATGAAAACTATTCTGCTGCAGAAGGTTTCATAGAAGACCCTGCAGCCTGCCATACTGGAAACCCAGGAGAAACCACCTCTATTTTCACATGGACAGTTCATGAGCCCATACCATATAAAAGATTGGTACCTTGGGAATAAGTCTTCAGGTAAATTGTGGGACATCAGAAAACCAGAAGCAGCGTCAGTGTGAGGAGATGGAGGAAAGAAGTCTTGGGGGACTGGAGGCTGGGAGCCTGGGTGAGCTTAGTCTTCTTGCACTTCCCATACACTACTGACTTGGTTTTTATCCATATGAAGACCACTGGTGATTGGATAAAAATAAGAAAAAAAAAACAACAAAACCCGAATATTTTAAGGTTCTCGCTGATTTATAAAGAAATAGTTAAAAAAAATCAGAATTACTTATGTAAGTGGAAATGGCCTTAAAAATCATAAGTACTCACAGAAAACATTTAGTGAACTATGCCTTTGTGAAATAGCTTTGCTTCTTTCAATATGGAGTGCCATATATTAAGAGAATATCTATTTTAGGAATTGACAAAAATACCTTTTTTTAACTTCGCCTATTCAAACAAAATTTCAATATTTCATACACCATGAAAAAGGTCACCTAATTATAGCAGTTTTTCATTAACTCACCTGGTTCCTGCCTGTACATGCACAAGCCATTCATCAGGTGGTACAGCCTATTTAATATACCTCAGCTGTAACATCTGTATGCACAGGTTCAGTAATAATGTTCTGCATCTACCTTTATATTTGTTGAAAATTTATTTTATTAGGAGATTCAAACCAACACACAGAACAAAGTCACCCACAGGCTGTTCCTTAGGTCTTCCAGACATTTATGCAGGTGTGGAACTTTATGTATTTGAAATAGCTGCTGACATTTTTTCCACCTGTTCTTTTTTAATGAGAAAAAAAAATTAGTACAGAAAGTCTGCAATATTTTCAAAATGTAAATAAATACAATACCTGGAAAATAATATTATTATATTTACTTGTCTTGTGTTCACTTGGCAAGGTTTTGGTAGTGGGGGGTCTACAGGGGTAGCTTCTGTGAGAATCTGCCAGAAGCTCCATGTCCAGCAGAGCCAATGCCAGCTGGGTCCAAGATGAACTTGCAGGTGGCCAAGGCCAAGTTGATCAGTGATGGCAGTAGTGTCTCTGGAATAATAGAGTTAAGAAGGGGAAGGGCAGAAAACCTGCACAACAACCTGTAGCATGAGAGAGAAATGAGAACAGTGTAAAAAACAGCTCTGCAGACATCAAGGTCGGTGAAAAAGGATAAGGAGGAGGTGTTCCAGGTGCCAGAGCTGAGATTCTACTGCAGCCCCTGATGAAGACCGTGGAGATCCTCAGTGAGGCAGATATCAACCAGACTGAGAATGCCACACTGAAATAAGTGGATGGCCAAGGAGGCTGTGGCCCTGTGGGAAGCCTGCCCTGGATTCTGGCAGAATCTATGACCCATTGGAAAGAGAAATCTGCACAGGAGCAAGTTTGCTGGCAGGACTTGTGACCCCACAGGGGACCCACACTGGAGCAGACTGGTCCTGAAGGACTGCCACGTCACCCCCATGGGAGGGACCCACAGTGGAGCAGTTAATGAAGAACTGCAGCCCCTGGGAAAGACTCATATTGGTCAAGTTTATAGACTGTCTCCTGTGGGAGGGTCCCCACACTGGAGAAGAGGAAGAATGAGAGGAATCCTTGCCCTGAGGAGGAAGGAGAGGGAGAGACAACTTGTGATGAACCCATGAAATAAACTCATTATCTGCCTTCAGGATAGAGAAATCTTATCTCTTGTGGGCAGCTTCCCTTTCTTACTGCTTTCTTCAAATTCTGTGAGCTAGCATAGAAGGAAAGATTGGTTTTCCATTTCCTGGGCAAGCTGTCCCTCACAAAACCTACTAGCTCTCTGAGCAAAGCTTTCATTTGATGGGTACAATTCTACCTCATACTGCTTGCTTTCTCTCCCATGCAAAATTCATCTTTCTAGTTCCCTTTACCCTGCAGAGGTGCAACTTAAATTGGAAATTTTATTTCTCTTAGCTTACAATGGGCCCTGATCCTGCTTCTCTTTGGCAGGAGATAAATGTGTGAGATACAATAGCAGAGCAGAGAGAAAATGAAGCCTTAAAGGTTCCAAAATCCTTAGACTAGCAGCTCAAGTTTTTTTTTGTTTAAGCATGGAGGGGATGAAAGACAAGCTACTTAAGGCAGCAGGTGTCATAGAAGCAAGAAGCTCCCCATTACTTAGCAAAAACAGGCACAGCATGCAAGTAGTAGAGCAGCAGCAAACACCGTAAGTAGTATGAACATAACCAAATGCCACTAACAAAACAACACAGAAAACATAACTCAAATCTTGCAAAGACAAGGAGAGAAAATAGCAAACCTTTAGGAGTGCTTTGTGAGACAGCAGCATAGAGTGTCATTGCTGTTGGTTCATGCGTGCCTGCATGCCCGCAATTGGGTTGCCTGGTCCTGTGTCCCTCTTCTGCAGGGTCAGAGCATCTCTCCTATGCTGGGTCCGTGCAGGCAAAAAGCTGTTTGTGTCCAAGCATCTATAGCCTTGTATCCAAGCCAAAACATCTCCTAGAGCTGCCTGCCCTTTTAGATAGCTTCTGCTGGATTTGTACATAAACCTTTATCCAGCTGAAAGCTGAGGGAATTTATTTCTGGTTGCAAGAGAGCCAGAGTGGGGCCCAAACACACTTGCACAGATAAGTGATGTGACCAAAGAAGGGAGACAGCAGAGGTGCTATCTACATACTCAGCTGAACTATTAGACCTCTGCAATGTCAGACATGATCTTTAATTTTGTCAGAAAACCTTTAATTTTTGTCAGGTAGGAAACCTGCTTTTTAAAAATTTCACTGCATTACTTAAAAAATTAAAATGGAATCTAACTTATGGGTCTGTGAAAAACAGATCTCCAGCATACAGATTCGGACTTTTTATTTCTGTTTACTGTTAGCTGGAAAGACACACAATCTGTGACAGCACTCCTTGCAATGCTGTCAGTTGTTTGAAGAAATACAATGGGAGTTAAAGAATATCTATATTATTTTCACTGCAAAAAAGACTTGCTCTGGGGTCTGCAGGGCATCCTTCAGATGTTAAGGATGTGTGAAGCTTTGGCTCTTCTCTATCTATTTCATTATAATAAAAGATGTTCGATCTCCCTGAATATTTGACTCTCGTCTATCCTTAGAACATAATTACAAAAAATTACTTTCTACAGAGGCGAAAACGAAGGACTTTAAAATTCCTTAAAAAGAAAAATGAATTCAGGAAGGGCTATTTTTAACATGCTAAGTGCAGATTTTTTCCGCTAGAGATAATTAATCTGAAACTTTGCCCACAAAATAAATGTCCAGAATTAACCCCATCCCACCAAAAATAAGAAGCTTGTAACAGATGGGAAAAGTCATGAGACTAAATGATTAGTACTTCAGATTAAATGTCTTTTTCATAAAACAGCAAGCAGCATATCGACTTCATGACAGTCGTTACTATATCAAAGTACTCAAAGCAGAATACAATTATATTGAAAAAAAAGAGATACACTTTTTCTCCTTATGAAAAGAAAGTTGTCAAAAGAAGGAAAAAAAAGAATCTCCCATGAAGACAGATCCTGATGAGATGTATGATCTTTTTTGTTCTGGAGAGGGGAGGGGAGAAAGAGAATAGAAGAGAGGAAACAGAAAAAGCAGCCTCAGGATAACAAGCTTTATGTGAAGCAGAAAATCATACCCTTTGAGGGTCATTTTCTTTGAGTTGCTGCCTCAGGGAGAAAGGAGACAGAGATTAAACATTGGAGGGAAAGTCCACATTTGCTTATGAAGCATCACTCTGCCCTGAAATGCTTTGAAAGTAGAGTCATTTTTGGTCCTCTGGGGGATGTGCAGACCCCAGCAAACAGTGTGGATGAAACTGTGCCCTTTCCCTCCAGCCCACTGGCCCAATATGGTGAGGGACCGGCTCATGAGCTGGATGCAGGAAAAGCACAGGATGCCGAGCATCACCGGGATGCTGAGTGCAGGAGCTGTGCCATCACGTATGCCCGGGAGGAACTCAGCTTCTAAACAGGGATCTGTCCTTCCAGCTGTCCTTCCTGGGGGTGATGGCCAGCCCTCAGCCGGGTGTGGGAGCGCAGTCTGCCCGCCCAGGAGCTTTTCACGAGGGAAGGGAGCCTGTTCCCACTAGGTGGAGCCTGAACCCTTCAGTCCCGCACTCGCTCTCCTTCCCCCACTCCTGCACAGAGGGGCTTCGCCTGGCTCTGTCCTAGCAGGACGCAGCTAGATAGAAACCTGAAGGCATTTGTAGGGGGTAGGAAGGTCATGCGATGTTTTTTCTGGGTATTTTTAAAAATTTCTTTTAATTTTTTTTTGATTCTACATTAATGCCTGTTGTACATTAAGCTAGACAATAAAACCATCACATCCATCCATATGTTCCCTGATACAGCTGGTATCAGCACGGATGTGCTTTAAATCAGGTTACACTTAAATTAGTGCTTGTTCCTTAAGAAAAAAAAAATTGCAGAGGCAATGGCATTGCTTGAACTTTTGAGCTGCTGGGCATGAGGGACACTTCTTCATAGTTTGCTGACATGAACTGAAAAAAAAATAAACTTGCAGAACTTCCCCTGGATCAAACTGCCTCAATGTTGTGTAAGTGGAATTGTATATCCTTGATGTGGGACTGGGGAAAAAATAGAAAAATGTAGATGGAAGGGAAGTGCATGGGCCTACAAATGCAGGTTTAAATAATCATGGTTTGAATAATCAGGCTGCAGCTCATGCTTATGCCAAAGTTGGTAGGTCAGACCAAGCACTTTGGCTGACTCTGAATGGATTAGCTGGCAGTTGCTGAAAACCCTGCCCAACAGTTTCATTTCATGGCCTTTTTGGAGGAGGCACTCTCTTTGCTTTGCACAGGAGTTCTTCTCCCCATTGTGTTCCGAGTCAGGAGTGGCAGGACTGGCTGGACAATGGTGATTGTGCAGCATAGTAGCCTTTTAGGTTTCAACCTTTTCTTCTTCATAGGGTCAAAGATAAACCTCTTAGATGCTTTGAAAAGCATGACCCCTGTCTCTGGAAATAACTGAGGTGTCCAGCCCTCATCAAAGAAACCTTTCCTTCAAAAACATTGTCAAAACTGAGATTTTTAAAAAAGCTTTTGGCTCTGATGAAAGCCAAATGATGAAATCGGTATGTATTTGATGGGAAGTGTTCCAGCCAGCTCTAATAAGGAGCACTACTCAGTATTTTAATGACAACCTTCAATAGCAAAACTCTATTTTGGCTCCTTTATGTTCCAACCGCTGTACTACTGGGGCAATCTCCCAGTCTTTAATGTATTTTTTCCTCACAGTATACCTGGAAAATGCTATTGTCCTGACTTTACAGATGAGAAATGGTAGCACAGGAAGGTGAGGCAACTTACTGAAAATCGTACAGTCAAGTTTGCAATGGAGAAAAAAAAAGATCATTCCCCTTTTCCTAAATCATAAGCTAGCACTGTAAGTTAGTGTTATTTTTCTCTTATACGAACCTGATCAACTCTGTCTAGAAGTTGAGAGTATGCATAACCTGACGGATTATTTTCCCTCTATGAAATGTAAGACAGAAATGCTTTGTAGATGAGGTCTATGGGGTCCTCTGTCAGTTGTTGGTGTGCCGTAAAAGAGTTGCTATATATTTACAGAAAATAGAAACAAAACCCCACGCCTTTTATGTTTGTGTTTCTGTCTTCCTTCTCCTGATTTCCATGCTGTATTTTTGGGGCTTACATACTGCAGATGATATCTATAAACTCCCCCTTCAATTCTATGTGAGATTTTTATCAGGTGGAAAATCTCTCCAAAAAGGATAAATATTTCAGAGACAACCAGACAATATTTGGTTAATTAGAGAAAAATATCAGTTTCCCCCAGAGTGTAGAGAAAGCAGCAGAAACTATACTTAACTATAAAAAAAACCCATAATTGCTAATGCTATTTGAAGTCCATTAATACCTTATTTGGTGCTCTCACCTGAGATGGAAGCCCATCAGCTTTTTCTAAGTAAGCGTGCTGATATTTTCCAGTTGTTCTCAGTTTTAAAGCGGTGGCAGGATTTCAAACAGAGAAAGATAAATACAATTTCCCGTTGAGAAATACAGTCCGTAATTCAGAAGATATTGAGGATGCAGGAAAAGATGGACAACAGGCCAAGTGTAAATTGTCAGATTTTGTTCTTCAAATAAAATGCAAAAATGATGGTGTGGTGTTATGCATGTTCCCATGTTCTTTTTTTATATGACCTCCTCTTCAATATTGCAAGATAAACTAATGACATTTTTCAGTTTCTTATTTATTCTTCTGTCAGCAATTGACACAGGATGATCAGTGTACAGTTTTGTGGTTTCATTTTACTTTCATTTCCTTTGTCCTATGTTTTGCTTGAGTATACATGGCTGGATATGATTACTTGCATAAAGAATTCTGTGAGGGATAGTGCCTTGGTTTTGTCTCAGAAGACAATAATTCTTCTAATCTAGGTGCAGAACTGGCACCTAACTGTGCTACATCCCTTCATTTATAGTCTCAGCACTGCAGTACAAAACTGCCTTTATACAAAACCCTAGGCATGGAGAAGAAGGAAGTCTCTTCTGCTTGAAACAAGGAGAAAGCAGGGTGATAGACCTGTGGGGAGTTTTGAAGGAAGCAGAGTATTGCTTTTGGCATTCCCTGAAATCCTCAGATGTATCTGACCTGTTCAGGTGTCCACAAAGTCATGGGTCACTATGGTTAGACTGATAGGATTAGAGTCTGATAGGATGGGGTACAGTCTACCAGGCAATTTCTTAGGGATGGTATTACATAAGAGTCTCAAAATGGTACCAGCTGTGAGCTGGTTTATGGTGTGTTGAGATCAGGGATGCAGGGTTGACCTGGGTTAGAGAGCCCCTGCAGTCCCTTCCAGCCTGAATTTTTCCATTACCCTGTGATGATCCAGTGATCCTAGAGTCATAAAGGAAGGAAATTCCTTATGGACTTCCATTCTCTCCTGTCTTCTCCACAACACAAACAGCTGATGGCTCTGTGCAGTCATGAGTGCTGGAAGTTCATGTTAGTTCCTGATTTAAAGGAGATATTCCTTGAAGTTATTGGTATATTGCTGGAATCCTAGTTAATGCCTTGCTGTCTTTTCACATGGGTTCAGATAAAGTTTGAATAGTTTGGAGAAGAGGGTTTGGAGACAAGGATTTTTCACATGGAGTTACAATTACTGCAAAGATCCCAAGACTTAGAATAGTGATTTTCTTTGGCTTTCTAGAGAGTGTATTTTTCACATGTTAGTACTGTGGTGGTGCTTAGACACACTTTTTAGAGGTGGACTTGAAAGTGCCAGGTTAAAGGTGGGCTCAATGACTTTAAAGATCCTTTATAGCCTTTATGATTCTACAATTCCATGGGTTTGCACAAGTAGATGCTAGTGTAGGCATATGAAAGCATATGATAAACAAGAGTTACACACAAATGTACTTCCTGTATCTAGTTTTGTTACAGAAAATCTTTGCATCTTCCTTTTTCTTAGACCTTGGTAGTATTTCATTTTAATTTCAGTATCGCACAGTAGTGAGGAAACCAAAACTAATTTGTGGCCTAGAAGAACATCTTTCATCACTTCTTGCTTCTTGTCAGAAAAACAATTCCCTGCCATGGGAAGGTTGTGCCAGGAATTTCCCTGCAGGCCTAAGTTTCCACCACCTTGGAACTTCAAAATGTTGAACTTGCAGTCTGGGGAGAGAATTACCTTTCCAGAGAATATGAAAGTCATCTTGAAGTGGTTTGCAGTGGTGATTTTTTCTTTCTTTCTTTCTTTTTCTTTCTTTCTTTCTTTCTTTCTTTCTTTCTTTCTTTCTTTCTTT
>QUSF01000002.1:32591248-32673987 GCA_003676055.1 Chloebia gouldiae
CTTTCTTTCTTTCTTTCTTTCTTTCTTTCTTTCTTTCTTTCTTTCTTCTTTCTTTCTTTCTTTTCTTTTCTTTTCTTTTTCTGTATGTATATAATACACACCTTTCTCTTCACTCCTCCTTCCTGCTGTAATTGCCTCTAAAATGTTTTTTTTTGTGTGTGTGTATGGCAGCTCAGGTGTGTAAGACTCAGCTGTGTGTAACTGCCATCAAATAATGTTTGTAAATATTCTTGTCAAAAAAAAGCTTATTGCCCTCCATCATCTTATTTGTGTGCCTGCACAACTTTGAGTTGTGAGATTTTATTTATGAATATCTGTGAAAACAGGAGTATCAGGAAAACTTGTTACAGAAATATTTGTACAAAAATGTCCTCTCAGGATAATCTTTTAAAAGCCTTTTCTATTTTGGTGCTGTAATGTTCACCGAACATAGTTTGTAAAAAAAAAAGAAGAATCCCATTTTCCTATTTCAATATGATTTGCAAAATCTCAGAGTGCTGGTCACCCAGTTCTAGAACAGAAATTGACCTGTGTGATTCACAGGGGCAGTCATAAATAATGAGATCTTGTTACGAGTTTGTGAATAAACCCCTGGCTAAAATGTAGTCATTAAACACTACAAAAATATGACAGCATATCTACAGATAATTTACTGCTACAGTTTTCAGATAATTAATTTGTAAAAATAAATTTGATTAGCTTTGATCTGGGTGTTAACTACCTATCATTAAAATATCAGTGATTTATTTTTTTTGTGGATCATTTTTGAATATTGTGAATATTATCTATAATCCATTGATTTGCCAGATCAATGATCTGCTATCACTAAATCCATTGCCTAACCAAATGACTTCCATTCTCTCAAGCATATTATATACTATTTAGTTGTGAGTTTCTCTTGAAAAATTCTGATAGATAAATGGTAAAGTCAGTCTACAATACTGTAATGTAAATTGTGATAGATTTTCAACCTGGAGGATGTCTACTGAATTCTTAGAAAGTATTTCTTATTAGAAATTCTTGTGGCTGTACATAAGTAGAAGTATGGTAACACTTTTCAGACAGCAGTCAAAATTCCAGAAGGGAATTTAAGCTTAGAAACAGTCAGAACCAAATTTTTCCTTGAAATTATATTTTTATTAAATGGTAAGTGTTCTATAATGACAAATGTCCGTATCTGATGAAAGCAAAATGTGTTCATTAAATACAAGATATCCCAAATCGCAGTATCAAATCCATAAATTAAAATTATTTTTTGTTGAAAAGATTTCCAGATTCCTTAACAAAATAATGCAAAAAGTAGGGAAAATACCCAACCCTACCTAACCAAACCAAAACAAACCAAACCAACAAAGCCTTCTTTAAAAGCTGTTTTTTCTGGGACAGAAAAATATGTTTTTTCTACTAAGCTTCCTGAAGGCACTAAGCAATTCAGGACTGTGAAACAAACAAGCAAGTTACGTATCAGTGTTTACCTGGAGTCTTGGGAAGTGTGTAAATGTATGGCAGTGTAAGATTATCTTCATGCTTTCAAAAACTCACCACCTTTTTGCAGCTCCATAATTCAAGTTTAATGTTGCAATAATGGCAGGACACATTGTGACAGCTACAAATGGCTCCCTGTCTGTGGCACTTGCTGCTGTACGGGGGAGGTCAGGAAGAATTCCTAACTCAAAAAGCCATTTTTTGTCATATTTTCTGTCAGTCATCAAGGGCATGTCTTTCATGGAGAGCAACTGAGTAATGCACAGGATTCAAGTGCCACTGTCCCTGTGGTTGCTGTGGGGAGGTTTTCAGAGGGAATGAAGGGGAGGGTTTTCACCATGAGGATGTAGGCAAGGAGAAGCCCTGCCTTCTGCTGTCAGTGTCACAGCCTTGGTCTAATGGGACATTTTTGCCTTCTCACAAAAGGGCCAGGCAGCCAGTCAGAGAGACCTTGGAACCAGCACTTCCCATGTTTTAAGTCCCCTGTGCCTTTATCTGCTGCTGAAGCTCTATGCTTTCCTCCCTCCCAGCTGAAGTGTGAGAAGACAGTCTCAGGCTCTCTTGAGGGAGCAGGAAAGGGGCAGGAGGAACACGGGGAGGTGACCGGGTCCCAGTTCTTGTCCCTGCTCTGGTTCCCAGGCAGGAGAGGAGCAGAGCACACTCTCACACACATCACTCTGGCAGAGAGGGAAGTGAAGGACTATTGACAGGACAGTCCCTTCCTACCAGCCAAGAGGGTCATGAACTCAACTCCCATCCAAAAAGTATTATGAAAAACAAGCTGGAGAAAAGGCTTTCTAGCATTTGGCCTGCAAAACAGAAAATAGCATTATTGCTGGAGCGGGAGCAAGTTTGAAATCCTGGAAAACATTCATAAACATGACATATTCAATGTTTTAGTTTCCAGTAAGGCTTTCATGACCCAGGTCATTATTATCATACAATTGTGTATGAAGCCAGGAGTGTCATTTGAGCAGGATAAATTAAGCAGATAATACCCACTGATATTGTCTAATGATTATTCAGATGCATTTAATGCATTGGACAATATATTTTTCAGATTTGCTGGATATCTTACTTGAAGCCAGAGGTCCCTATGCTGCATAGTATGTCTTCTGGCACGAATTTTGTGCAAATTCCAGGGTTATTTTGATGCCTATTGGCCTATTGATTTTTGCCTTTTTTTTTTTCCCCCAGAACTCCCCAGATCTATTTGGAACCCCCCAAAAATCCCTCTAGGACCTCCTAACCCCCCTTGATCTTCCCAAAACTCACTTAAGATGCTTCAACCACAAATTCCAATATTTATAAAAAAGTTTGGGAAGGTAATACTTGGGGGGTTGCAGGGTGGGATCTGGGGGGTCCCAGGGGTGTTGGGGGATAAGGGACCTTGTTTTTGTCCTCCTTGACCATGAGGACCCCCCAGAAAGTTCCCTAAAACCCAAATTCTGATGGAAAAGGAAAGAGTAGGGGGGTGACATGAAGGGGGTTTTGGGGGCTCCTTTGGAATTTGGAGTGACATTTGGGGGTCCTAGGGGACAGCAGGAGGACATTGCAGGCCAGCAGCTTGGACAGCAGTGAAAATCATGGGCACATGATTTTTAAACCCTTGTTCTAGGCTATACTAGACTTAAATTAAAAATATTTTCCTTCAACTTAGAGTATTTTTTTTTTTTAATTTGGAAGCTATCTCATCTAAAATAAAGCTAAATCAGGCAGTGGTGAGGTCAAAAAGCTGTTCAGTTCTACCATCAATCAGGTCAAGTGTGTAGTAATCTAAATTCAGTCAGTTAGGTAAAATATTGGTGATTTTTGTGTTTGCACACTCACAGTAATAAAGGGTAATTCTCATAGAAGGAAAGAAAATGAGATAAACTTCTGCAATGATGATTTAGATGATGCATGAGTTTGCACCGTCGTTTATTGCAGTGACTCCTGTGGAATGGCTAGCTGCCAGGTCCAGTTGTCAAGTGTCTGTCTTTCATTTAGTCTCTTTGTTATAATGTCAAGATGTCTCTTGTGTGGATAGGCTGAGAGGGAGAGATTACTAGCACGGGCACAGCATGGCACTGGGTAACGCTCTTTTCATCCCCAGCTGGGATCTCTGCATGGGAAGGGGCCAGGCTGCACCAGCTGAATGCCATGAGCACAGCTTCAGTGGTGTGTGTCTGCATCGTGCTGTTCCATGATGGATATGAGGTCAACAAGTGCTGCTGAAATTTCTTAAATCATGCTGATTCTTGTAAAGACAGTTATAAAACTCATGTTGACTTCAAGAGAAATGCATTCAGACCACAGGTCAGGGTCACAAAAGGGCCTGTGACAGAGCTGGAACAGAAAGTCTCAGATTTCTGTTATTCGCTTAATAAAAAAAATCCATCTTGCCTTTATGAATTGAAGATCCTCTCTTTCCAACACTTTTTTTTTTAATTTTCCTGAAGTATTCAGATCAATTTATTTATTGTCCAAACTTACCTGAGTAGTTTGCATATTTGCTGCCCATAGAAAGGAAAGTTTTCTACCTTCAAGTGATTAACCTTATAAACTGCAGCTGTAACAAGGGTCCTCTAGGCAGCAGGGGAAAGTAGAGTGGATGATGTTGTTCATTCCTGTAGAACAACTGAGTGAAATTGTAGTTTTTATTATGCTTCATTTTCAGCCCTTACCTTTCTATGGCCTCTGCTTCCTCACTTCTATAAACTGGGCCATTATTGCCCTAAACCCTTAAACTGACCTTTTAACCAGAACTGCTTTACTATCCAGCCTGCACAGCAGTTTGTAAATATTCTTGGGGTACTCAGAGGACAAATGACTATGTGTTTGGAAATGCATTATAAAATATTTTATTTCCTATAGCTTAATGGAAATTTATGATGGTGTCCTAAGAAGAATTTATTTGACAGCCTGTGAAGTCTTTTCACCACAGAGGTAATATGTTGAGCATCAGCTTGGAGTGTACTTTGTGCTGCAGGAGGCTTTGTTTGCTAAGCAGTGAGGAATATAAGAGCAGGGTGGGGCAGATGTGAAACAAATGCATTCTTCACATGAGCATACTGGATGTGTCCACTGGTGTGAAGCCGTGGTTTGATGTGATCGTGCTTTTACAGGGCAGGTTTGATAGTGTGCTGACTAATGGCAGGCTAGAAGCAGGCACTGGTGTCAGCCTGGGCTGAAGCTGCTTAGCTCAGAAAGCATGAGGCTCCCATTTCAGAAGAGTGAATCTGGAATGTGCAGGAAACATTCTGCCTCATGAGAGGTTGAGGCGGAGAACAAAATCATGAGGCTGCAAAGACAATAACCTCTTGTTTTCTCCAGAGAGCCACCGTACTTTGTGTGCGCTGAGATTTTTTTTACAGATGGCAATAAACTTACATTCTGGCACACCTTTTAAACCATCCTAACTGCATCACTGTTGTTTAGGTATTGTACTTGGACCACGTCAGGAATTTTATTAAATGACTTGTCACTAGAAAAATGCTGATTCCTTGATACAAAGTGTTTTGTGAAAGAATGTCAATGCTGTGAGCCACTGCCAAGACATAGAAAGCCTTTAATAGAAATTCACCTGCTGGGCAGATTCCTTGTTACTTCATCTGCTGCACTGCTAAGAGAAGATCCATAAAGAAAACTATTATCTTGAATGCTTATTCTTGCTGCTTTTAGATACCCTTGCTAGAAGACAGAATCAGCTCAAAGGGCACATATAGAGAAACAAGTATAATTTTTTAATCTATAACATTTTAACATTTTGCACCAGAATACAGTTTAATATGCATGAGAATTAGCAGTTTTCAGAAACACACACACACACACACACACACACACACACACACACACACACATATATATATATATATAGCACACACATATATTTAAAACACAGCAGTGAAAAACTGCATTTCTAAAGTATTACCTAAAAGTACTGGTAAATAAAACTAATATTTGTCTATATGGCTATAAATGTAAGGCATTAATAAGGCTTTTGTCCAACTCCCTGGCTCTGAATGTTTCTGAACACTTTGTTGCTATATCTGTCCAAGTTTATAGCTTTTTTACCTTTCTCCATATGAAGATTTTCTTGCTTGATGGCAGTATTGGGATACTGAGTTGTGACAGTTTTCTCCATTAAAGACATTTGTGTTTCACATTCTTTTGAGAACCTGAGATACTTTATTTACTTTTCAAAAACTCTAAATATTCCGAACCTGAATATTTTGGCTCTTGTTCACAGATGAATTTACTGTATGGTCACACATGTGTGGTTTAACCTCTAGGGCTGTGCTGTGATTTGTATCTATTATATTGTATTAAGCAACTACTTTTAAACTTGTGATTGCTCGGTACTTAATTTACCATATCTTAAAACCCCTTTTGTTTCCATGTTTTCAAGACTCTCTGTGTCTTTATGTGCGTGTGTTTCTATGCGAAACACATTCTTTGTCAAGAATATGTGCTTGAGCTGTCACATGAAGTCAAGCTTGCAGGACCCTGGCTGCTTTGGAAAAAATAACAGTAATTCAAGTAGGGACTGAGCATGAGAGCTTACATGTCTCATGTTATTACCTTACCAAGATCAGAGAAATCTATTGTCCTCACTAATTGATCCAGGTTTGTATTGTCGCAAATGTGCTTGCAGTGACAAAGTCAACCCCTTCTGAAAGTTTTCTTGCTCATTTCTAATGTGTCTGTATAGAAAGAAGCATCAGGATTTATATTTCCCACACTTTTCTTTAGTAAAGACTTTAAAAGGGACACTTAAAACAGTTTGTTATGGTACAGTTTCTTTTATTTTGGAAGCATTTACATTTTTTGAGACTTTCATGTACTTGGAAAAAGATCCAGTCTGCTGTCTTGGCAGATACACTTTCATGGCTTTAGTACCCATGAGGTAGCTAAGTGACAGCCAGAGCAGGCACAGGGCAGAAACATGTGGCAAAAGGAGGTATTCAGCAGGAAAGAATTATCTACAGATGTTTGGTACAATTTGCCTGACTCGTGGACCACTTGCCTGTGGTCCACTAAACCCTGCACTTATAATACTGTCTGTACTAGAAATATCCAGCCTTCTCCAACTGCTTAATACCATGGCAATACAACACAAACCCTTTGCTCTCTATAAGTCTATTTATGCCACAAAGATAAATACAACTGGTCTTGAGAGGCTGCTTAAATGTAAGTGCAAAAAAATATGACTATTTTATAGATTAATTTTAATTTACAAAAAAAAATCACCCCAAATTTAAAGTAGTTTTTTCATATCCTTCCAGTTTTTGTACATTTTTTGGGCAGAGTTAATTGAAAAAAGGACTTTCTCTTTTTTGATATTTTTGCAAAGAAATTTTCTTTGGGTGTTTCTGTTATAAAATTAGTGGACTTGAGTTTTCCCCAGCTCTAATGTAATTGTAATGTAATTGTTGCTACCATTTTGACTTGGAATTCAATATATATTGCTCCATGCTAGTCTCTATTGCTTTACTACAAAATTCCTTTGGAGGAAAAAGCATTATTTTTAATTGGTTAATTAATCAGTGCTAGCAGAAGAAAATTTAACAAATGGTCTGGTGGACTCACATCTCAATACTATGTGCTTTCCTTCCCTTTGGTTTTACAATATCAGTTGAGAAAGACTACACAGCATGTACAGAACTCTGCAAGTTCTGTAATGTATACAGCTAAAAAAGGACAAAGAAGCTGTTCCAGTTCTGCAGGAATGCAACCCAGACTCCCTCACCTGTTCTTTGTCTGAGTATGCAAATACATTTTGCTATGTGACAAATCCTTTTTTTATTTTTATCAACATTTCTTATGAAGTGTTGCAGGGTGGCTAAAATCATCAGAATGACTTAAATATGCTCGTGGCCAAGTCTCACATTGTGTAGTTAATTCTAGCAGAAAGTATACATCAGAGCTAGGGTAATAAATCAAGTCCACTAATTTTCTACCAGAAACACCTGAAGGAAATTTCTTTGCAAAAATATCCAAAACCAATATTTCCTTTTTTCAATCAACTGTGCCCAGAAAATATGCCAAATTTGGAAGGACATACAAAATTCCTATAGAGTGTTTAAAAAAACCAAACAAACTATAAAATAATAATGCTTTTCAGTACTTATATTTAAGCAGTGTCCCAAGACCCTATCCAGTTCTTGCATGGCATCAGAACCTGCTGCTAAAAAATTTCCTCCTGAAAGTCTGAGGGCTGGAATGGAAGACCCTATCCCTTTCCCGTGTTTAATGCTGATTGTGTGAATGGGCCTCTAATTCCTGCTTCTTTGGATCTTTTACTGCTTCCCCAATATCTAGCAGGTTTTTTTTCTCCATAGTTGTGTCCCAAAATGCTGATTTAAAGTTTGACACAGACTCTTGTGTGTCCACGGGCTATGTAGGTGCCTTCTTTTTCTTCCTCCTCCTTTCTGGGCTTCCATAAATTTAGCTAATATATAGTCCCTGCAATAAGGTTCACAATGAAAGGCTGATGAGAGAGATTTCTTTAAAGAATGCAGATGTATAAGCACTTGCTTTTGCTTCTGGATGTGGAAGGGTGGCTGCTGCTTTGTGGAGGGTGATGAGGAAAGGAATTGCACACAGATATTCAGATAAGGAACCAACAACTTCAGTGCTTGATTCAGGATTCCAGTTTAGAGTGGTCATACAGGCTAAGGTAGAAACACTTGGGTTGAAATACATTTTTGGTTTTTGCATTGGTAAAGCCACAGATACTCTGTTTTAGAGAAAGGTTTTGTAACTGCATACTAGAAACTGACTTCAAGAAAAAGGGGACATGCCTTGGAACATTCTAGAGTGATTCTGGCAATTAAGTTCTTGCACATTATACCAAATTTTCCTTTTGCCCTTGGAGACAAATATATGAAAAGAGACCGTGAGATATTATTTTCTATTCCCTTTAACAAAAAGATGCATACGTAAGAATCTGATATTTTCAAGAAGATTTAATACCACTAACTTTATTGCATTTCAAAAAAACTTCTGGCTCCAGTATATGTCCCTTTTACATATAACAAAGAGTGGACTGTGTGAAATACAGGCAGTTTAGTCCCCCCTCTGCCCCCATTTAGAGACTCACCAATTAAGAATTGATTCTCTGATTGTTTCACTTTCCACTTCTGTGGAACATGGATATCTGTTCTAGCACGCATTAGCAAATATTATTTTTTTCTGCTAGGTATAGGTAAGTCCTTTTACGTTTTTTTAAATTGACATGCATTTTTTTTTCTAGTAGTGGGTGCTTTATTTTTCTTGGAAATGGGCCTCAAATAAATGTGGTTATTGTGTCTTTTTTGATATTTGCCAGCCAGTCTAATAACAGAATTCAGTTGCTGCCATAATAATGGCCATCAACAGGGCTGTTAAGTAAGATTAGACTTAACATGAAGTTATGAAAACTTTAGATTCAGAAAAAAAAATCACCCTCTTTTCTACAGATTTATTTTTTTAAGTTAGAGATGGCTGATTAAAGAATAGCATCAGAAAAGAATAATTCAGATAAAAGAAGGCTGGATCATGTTTTATAAATACATTTCTCTAATTCCTGTTATTTAAGGATCAGAAGATATTATTTTCCTATTTGAATTGCCACAGTAACAGAAATGACACAGAAGAAAATAAACCATGGGTAATAAGACTGCTTCTCTGTTACAGCGTTTTGAGATACTGAGTTTGCAATGTCACAGAAAACCATAAATGGTTAAGACAACATGGTTACAAGTGGTGGAGTGTTTGAATTTAACTTTACTTTTTATAATTTATAGATGTAAATAAGAGAAGTGCCTCTATCTGCTAATACAGATTCCTGCAGAGGCAGTGCAATGATTTTAAAAAAGGAGCTTCTATGTAATGTATTAGGAGGTGATAAAGACTAGCATCTCTCTGTGAAAGGTAAAGCTGATCATGTTTACAATGTCATTTAAATTTTAGCACATTTTAAAAAGTGAAAACTGGATGTTTAAAATGACTTGGCATTGCCCCAAACTCACTGAAGCCATTAAGACTTACTGATTGTATCAATTGTATAAACCCAAAACTAGGCAAATGGTGACTGCTTTTGATATTGCATAACTTTTCTGTGCACAACAAATGTATTAATGTAATGTATGGATACTTCCTCTCCATCTCCTACACCCTCTCAAAAAGACTAGAGAGGATCAGAAAATAAAATGTTGCCTATAAACTAATTTACGTGCAATAAATTAAATTAAGACCAACAGCTAAGAAGAAAGGGAAACCAGGTGAGAATGACAAGGTTCCTAAATGTCAACAGGACAAATTCTCCCATTCCTTTTATGAGTAGTGGTTGTGGTGTGAGATATTCTTCCTTCCACAGAAGCCCAGTGAATGTTCATGGATTATTTCATGAGGAATGGGGAGCATTTGCACATAGATAGGAGTTACAGCTAGCATGAACTCCATCACAAAACATGACTGAAATATCCTGTTAGATCACTGAATCTATGAAACTCCAGAGGCAGGGTTCCTCTCTGGCCAGGTCTGCCCTGTAGCATCTCAGACCACGAACCCTGTGTACATAATTCCTTGGCTTTCACAAGAGAGAAAAGCACAACTGACAGGCTAAAGGAAAGCGATGGTGATTGTCAACATATTTTTTGTCTTGGTTACAGAGATGGCAGAAAATAGAGTGTGTGTAAATGTGTAGAGATTTTTAGTACATATCTGAGTTGCTTTTGGTAAAATTAGCTAAAATTCTGCCTGTTTTCAATAGGAATAGAAGCTATCCATCTGAAAACCAGATTCTGCATTTGATTTCCTTATTTTTTTCTTCTGCTAGCCTTCATTTGTGCGTGATCTCAAGTGACAGCAGAGGTTCTAAGGAGGAATAATGAGTATATAACAAGGAGAATGAAAACTCAGAGGCAATCTCCCTTTATAAAAAGAAAAGGTAAAAATCTGAACTTGTATAAATTCCGTGGTTTTTTTTCATTTTATGATGTGAAGCCTGTAACATTTTTTCTTTGGGAGGATAATTCTTGAGAAACTTCATCTAAGTGAAGTGTGATTTACCAAAAAAAGTATATATTTCAGAAGTGGATTGCTCTCAAAGAAAGCTTCACGAGGACTCCAGAGTAATGTCATTTCACAGGACACCTCCATAGCTTCCTTGTACCTCTGAAAGATTACACTGATCCCAGATAAGTCAATTTTTCCCCAGCCTTGGTAAAACAACCCCTCTTGGTAAAACTATTACCTGCCATTCTCCTCTCTTGTGTAGTTCCCAGAAATGTCTTAATCTGTAAAACTCCTGATGTGACAATGTATACGTCTCTAGTTAACTATTCTTATTGACTACTCTTCCAGTAGCCCAAGGGCACATAGCTTATAACATTTACTTTCATTGGGATTACTTTTTTTTTTTTTTGTGACTGATTAGCACATTTTAGCAGTATGTGACCAATATCCATTGTTGTCTTTGGTCCCTTTTTTGTCTAGAGTGGTTTTAATTCAGCTGAATTTGCGAATTTGCTTTCCCCCTTTTGTTACTGACAGAGTGCTTTCACTGTGCTGACTGTAAAAAAATTCTTTTGGAAAACTGCCTGGTTTGTCTCTAGAGCCTGATGTAAAGTCTTCAAAGTAAGATTAAGAGCTCTTTGTTAATTTATTTATTTACAAACAGGGTCTTGAAGAAAGGGGGATTTGGGTGTTTTATTCCATAGACCCTGAACTTAGAGTACAAATCTTCTAAAGATGCAGGCTCATTTAATCAGTTCAATAGAAACAGAATATTCCAATTAGTTCTAGAGGGATACCCTACATGTGCCTGAATCAGCAAAGCTGTAGTCAGTGTTTATCATTGCTGGTCTTATTGATAGATTACTGATTTTATATTTCATGATGAAATGCACAATATTCTGGAAAGATCAGGATGGTCTGTACATTATTAGTCATACTAAGGGGTGGAATTGCTGTGGAAAAATAGTCTGGAGCAAGTGTAGGAAAAACTGTTGCGTAAGTCTTGTTATGTACCACTCACCTATAGTCAAAATCAACAAATATGTTTTCTGAAAGTCTTTAATTTTTTGATCTGAAACTCATTATAATTAATAAAAGCTTTTCTGATAGCTAAAAAAAAAAAGACTGAGATTTGAAGTTATATTAGTTTGAGGTAGAATGAATTCTTAATTTTTGTTCAGATCTCCAAAATGCAGCTGATGAGGGTTTGCAAGGCCATCCAAGTGTGGTTACCAGGTGTTTAGATTTTTCACTTAGAAGTCTCAGAATTGTCTGTCAATGTGAATAAGTAATGCCCTGATACATCTGAGGCAAGGAAAAACATTCCCCAGGGCCTCATGGATGTGGTTATGATCTGATTATTAAGAAATGCCTCTGCCCAAATAAAGGTGCAAATGAGACTAAATTCAATAGTAGAGATTTTATTTAGCAGTAAATCTGAGGTGGACAGAAAAGAGAGAGCCATGTTGTTTCCTGTGGTCTTCTGCTGGTCCTTCTTCACTCTGGTCTGTTTTGTGGTGGGTTCCCCTAAGTGTCCTGGAGATACCACTTTGATTGAATCCAAGTAGTGTGAATCCACAAGGTCTATATGCTGTTTCCACAACCTGGGATGGCATGTGTATAATTGGCTGTTCCCTTTCTCACAGTTTGCCTCGTGGGAATTTTTGTCCTGATAGGTTGTCTAGATCTGCCTCACCAGGCCTGGCATCTTCCCATTGTTGCTGTCTGCACATTTCCTCCAATCTACACAGTGGAATTTTGTCAAATGTGTTCATTCCAAACCTTCACTGCCATTTATGTCTGGTTTTGTTTGCCACCATGCTCATCTCAAGCTCCTGTTGTGGTGGCTTACCTTGTGGGATCTTCCTTCTTTGACAGTGCTGGAGACAGTTAATTGTGCTTCTCTAAGTCCACACAGATGCCACTTATTTTTTGGGGCATGACAGGTCAGGATTCAATTTGTTTTGCTGATATTTCAGCAGCTGCATTAGGGCATCTGAACATGATCACAGAAGCATAAATAAAATATTGATCCCCTCACTGCTGGTTGTATTCTGATTAAAAGACCAAGACTTGAGGTGTTTTTTTTTTATTTTTGTTTTTGTTTTTGTTTTTAAATTTTTTAATTTTTTTTTAATTTTTATTTTTGTAGACTCCAAAGTACATGATATTAAATATACACTCTGGTTTAAAAGATTAAATCAAACAGTTTCATTTTAAGTTATTGATATTTTCTTCATTTGCATCTCCACTGTAACAAAAGGACTGTATGGTATGGGAATAGATTGCCATAATGGAGAGGTTTACATTTTTTTAAAGTAGCCCTGTAAATCTTCTGGAATTGCTGGCAAAAAAGAAATACACAAATATTATATGGGCCTAATCCAGTGGCTGCAGAAATCAGCAGGCATGCTGAAACACTTTTGACCAGACAAGCAAGATGTGCCCAAGGAAACTATAAAACCAAATAAGCAAAGATTTTAGAATCGCTTCTGAGAATTGCAAGGAAGAAACACAAAATGCAGCATATTAAAAGTGAAGCTAGAAGCAGTGCAAGTTTACTGTGTTTTTTTTGTAAAGTTAAGGTAGAAAATAAACAGCTATCCATCAAGGATGGATACTGCAGTTATGAGCCTCAAGTTAGGCTTATTAGTGAACTGGATTTTGAATTTTTTTTAAAGGAGATTATTTTTTGAAAATATAAAAAAAAAAAAACCCAAACCAAACCAACTGTTGAATTGAAATAGTGCATAAACAGAAAAGCATTTAGAAGATCATATGATCACATTTCCTTTCAGCAGTTTTACAAGGTGTCTAATGTCCCAATTTTTATGTCATTCAAAATATGAGCAAATTGGAGCAAATGTAACCAACAAAACTCAAACTGAATAATTTTGAAGTAGTTGAAAGAAAAATTCTTCTTGGGCCCTAAATCTCAGTTTTGACTCCTAAACATGGATGAAGTTTTGAGTTTTCAGTCTAAGCTTGACTAAAAAATTTGCAGTGCCTTGATCACTCTGACAAGTGAAAAAAATGGAAAGTTTCCAGTCCTGCTTAAATCAACACTATGTGGGCCATTTGTGTGTAAAATATATTACCTTAATCATAGCTGACAAAATGAAACTGTTCAATTTGTTTTATTTATACTGTGATATTTATCAAAAAAGGTGATAAAGATAGGTTATAAAACTTGAATAGAAGGACATGTTTTACACTAAGTGTTATTAAATCCCTGAGAAGTAATGCTATCTTTATTTATTGTAATGTCTGAGAGAGAATGATTTTACAATTATTTTGACTATCACACTTAATTGAAATGAGAATGTGTAAATTTTCTCTAAGAGTAAAACAGATGGTGGTACTATAATATAGTTGCAATTTAGGCTGTGTTAATTCCTCTTTATAAGCCTGAATCTCCACCTCATTACCTAACATTAATGAATTCATGCCACAAAAGGTTCAGCTAAGGGAAACTATAAAGAAATAAATGCACAAACTAAAAGAGCAATGAAATTATCATCTGAAGAAAAAACTTACATGATTCACCATGTCAGTAAAGGTACAGGAATAATTGGTTATATGGATCACTGCTCCTGCTGTGTTGTATAAGAAATCACTGGATCAGTCTCATACACACGCATCCCTGGAGGGAGCGTGACGAGGAGAACAATTGCTTTTCTGCAACAAAAAAACCTTGAGAACATTTGTTTCTATCCCCTGGCAGTTTCATAAACAATGTCATGTCTTCAAAACACATGGATTAAAATCTTTCATTTTAGTCTATTCAGCTATTCTGTTACTGGATCAAATCTATGCAATTCCATTAATACCATTGTAAATACAAAAAGAGAGTGAGAAACACTATGAGTGTGTGGGACTGATCTTGGAGATGACTGTCCTTTCAATTTTGGTGAGGATAATAGTCTTCAAATTCTTATATCAGGCTACATACTGATGTTAGAAGGATAAATCCAGACTTGGGCTTCTTAAATTAGATGCTAAATGTGATGGCTGTAAATATGAACTGGCATCCCAAACCCACTGGAATGTGTCTGGGTTTGCATGTGGGAATGTGATGCTTCAGCTCCTAAAGAAAACTGTAGCTGTGAATGACCCTTCAAGAGTCGTTCATTGCCAGTGCACAGGATTGACAAATTTTCCTTCCTTCACCTGAGCCATTACCTTCTACCTCAGAGGACACACTGACACCACTGGGATGGCAAAGGCCTCTTTGGTCTTCTAAAGTTACAAGATTTGCATTGAGAATACTTGACTATAATTTCCTCTTTCAAATCTCAGGTCTGTTAGAAACTGTACTTGAAAAGATGGTTTCATGTGCCTGTAAATAGAAAAATAAGAACAAGTAGACGAGGTTAGTTTTCACCAAAAGTCAGTGCTTACTCCATTTCACAACTCTCCCATAAAGTGGAGGAAACAGTTTTTGTTTATAAGTAACGTAAGAAAGAGGGCTGAGTGCAAAGTAACGTAAGAAAGAGGGCTGAGTGCATCAAAGCAGCAGAATGCAGTGAAATTATTAATACTCATTAATTTTTTGAAAGACCAGTGATTGACTCAGTAGTAACTTGTGTGGTACATGTGTGAGTTTGTGCTAGACTTTTCTTACCAGAGATGTAAAACAACATTAAAATTGTTAGCAGAGACTGTGCTTTACATTTTTGTTGCACTCTCTTCTGCCCATGTCCCAGTGGGAAACCCATTCTAGTGAATGTACAATGTAAACACAATTTAATTTAAAAATGTTCTTTCCAGGGTCCACAAATACCTATAGATTCAAAAGATCATGAAAGGATTGTTTAATATGTAAATTACACATGTGCTGGCTATTTTGACATAAATTTAAAAATAGCTCTAATGATGTCATGATGAGTGGTACAGAGCAGCTTAAAGGATTTTTTGTCTTCCTATGTACCTTGTTTTATGTTGTGTAAAATACTGTAATGCAAGTATCGTGCACCATCCAAGTGATAGTAAAGGTCGGCAGTAAAAGCTATTGCTGTATTTAAAACCTGGCAATTAGTTCAACAAATGATCTTTTTTTTTTTTAACAAGCACATGATAAAAAAAGGGAGCAATGAAAGAAGTTCATGAGATAGAAGCTATAAGCTAGAGTGAATGATCAGTCGAGGCTGTCAACATTTTATGTAGTATATTTCTCTTTTGTTGCTATTTATGTTCCAATTCAGAAATAAAGAGGGGTTTATGTCTTCAGCCCCCTGCCAGACTGGAGCAGAATACACAGACTGTTTTATTGCTCTGTGTTTGAACGGCACAGAAAAAAACGAAGAGTTGATTTTTAATAATTTATTTTAGTTTAGAATATACCTTTATCTCTATAGCTGTAAAGTCCCCCCTTTTCCTTCCCATTCACTCAGGTCTATGTCAGTTATTTCATATGAAGGACAGGATGCATTTTAAATTCAGTGTTGTCATGCAGAGATACCTGAGGTACTACAGTAATCCCATGATTTTATAAGGTGAGCAGACTAGCCTGCCATATAGCAAAGTGGTTTTAGACAGAAGTGACTGCCTTTTAGTTTCACAATTGCATCCTTTTCTGATTTGCATTCAGCTCTTGTACACAGTTTCTGCAGAAGCACTACATAATTTAGTGTAGGGAAGAAAACACCAGGCTAGGTATAGGGTAAAAATCTAGTTGGTATGAGTTATCTTTTCTCTGCTTAGACGAGGAGAGGGAAGCAAAGGGAATGAGATAGGAATATGCTCATGTCTTAGCATTTGCTTGATTTTTTTTCTCATCATGGATATGTTCTTTCCTTATGACCCCTGCAAAATGGTATTACCATTAGATGGTACGCAAAAAGACCTCTCTAAAAATATAACACTTTAACAAATTTTTTAGCAATGACTGCATGCAGCTATCAGGAAAAAAAGTGACAAGGATGACAGAATTTCAATACTGAATGTGAAAGTATTAAAATAATCTTAGGATTGACTGGAAAAGAAAAGCCTGATTAAATATTCTTGATAGCTTCTGAGGCAGAAAAGAAACCAGACGTCTTTCTGTCTATATGTATTACTGGAACCTCTGTTCATTCTTCTTGGCTACTGTAATAGAGGGGGGATATTATCTCCTCTTGGGAACTGAGAGGCTCAGCTGGAAAGATATTGTCACTGTTCAGACATTGAGTCTAAATTTCTGTTTTTAAGAGTGTTCTCAACCTTTGCCCAAAACCAAAAATAAACCTGACAAGTATTTTCTCCCTCTTTGCAGGAATTAGAAGGACTGAAATGCTATAAAAGAGATAGTTTTTAATATTTTAAGGTTTAGACCAAACAGTGTTGAAGAGTTCAAAGGGTGTCTAAACCTTACCCCTTAAAGAAAGAGAAGTGGATGGATTCAGATAAATATCCACATCATATTTTTATTTTGATTAGAATTATCTTTTTCAGGTTCATGCATTGCTACTTTCCATCAAACATAGTTTAACTACCATCTCAAATTTTGTCTGTGTTTTCTGATTTTTCCTTTCACTATTATGGTTTCACCAAATCTTCGACAATAGCCAAAACTGAGTGAATAGAGGATAGATGAGGCAGTAAATCTTAAATTTCAGCTTTAAAACTTTTGTCTTGAAGGTGATGGTAAAGAAAATGGGAAAAGCTGTAAATTATCTAGGTAACTACTAGAGTATTTGCCAAAACACCTCATTTTCAATAGAATAAAACTTAATAGAAATGTAAGTGTCACATGGTAGGAGTCCACTCTCTTACTTTTAGGCACATGCACTGTAGATTACTAATTTGAGGCTATTGTCTGGATGTAGTGCATATTAGAGATCTACTTTATTTGTAATTTTACCAGTCTGAAAGAAAAAGGCTTTATTAGCCTTATGTGTGAGACAGTTCTTAGTCTAAACTAGTGACAAGTTAACACAAGTCTGAACAAGTGTAAATGTGCTCTTTATGTGACGAAAAGAGTTTGCACTCACTGAGATGTGCATGATACACCACACCAACCATTTGCATTAAATGACATTAATCTTTCTTGTGATACCTATTTGTTCCAACTTTGAAATCTCTCAGGACTCTGTCAGCAGCTTAAATCAGGTGCCATTTTATTATCACTAGAGTTGAAACGAAGCCCACATCTATGTGGGTTTGTCATTATGGCTGTACCATTTAGGGGATATGATGTTTAGTGACATTTTTCTACTCACAAAACCAGCAACATAAGCAACTCTATTCATAGCTTCAACTTTTATGCATGTAGTCAGCATAAACTCCATGGGCAAAATATCGCTTTTACTGTTAAGAGATGCATCTCTGCTAGAAGGAATTTCCAATTCATTGAAAGGCCCCTTTTAATGGAGACAAGATGTAAGAGAGGGACATGATAGTGCTTTCTCTAAAATATGGTTTGTTATGATTGTTTTGTCCTGGAGTTGAACACCTTAAAATATTCTGTCAAATGTTTTTTGTTTCCTCTATGCTGAAGGAAAACAGAACAAAATAAGAAATAGACAAGTCTGAGAAGCAGTGGGAATGAAATACATAAGTAAGAATAACCTTCTGGAAAGGTTTTGCAGAAAAGTATTCAATTTACTATCTGCTTCTTAAAATAAAGCATCAAAAATAATAAAAAAAAGGGAAATAGCACTATGCTTCTGGGAAAAAAAAAGCAAAAAGCCTTCTGATTGTCTCTCATAATGCTGCGTTAGTCTCATATTTTTGCAATTTCTCTAATTTAATCAGGGTACAATTGAATTTATGGGGTGGCATAAATTGAATTTATGGCATTTAAAAATTTAAAAAAATTAAAATGTAGTAATACATCAAATCCTGAATGAAGTGAATAGATTCAGTTGTGCTCTTTTGAGCTGCTATTTGGATTACCATAACATGATGCTAAATTTGCTGGGAGTATTCTCTAAAACAGAGGTCGGTTGCACACAGCTTTTTGTACAAAGCCACCCTTAGTCTACAAAACAAATGGCTGCACAAAACTTGTCTATTGGATGTGATCTCCAGTGCTGGATTTGCTCCTTTATATGTGTGTACAGTACCTGCTGGCTAGACCCAACACTGTTCAAAGGGTAGTGACTAGACACTAGGGTGCTAGTACCCAGCATGAACTTGTTGCTTTTTGCCACCTGATATTTTTCAAATATATCAAGAGAAGGATTTGACATGAAGGGATGCTTCTGCTCAACAAGGCCTTGCAGTCAGAAATAATGATGACTCTTTCATACTTTTACAGACAGTAGCATTTAAATAGCTAAGGAAAGCTATGTGCCAAAATGGACAATATACATGTGATCTTCCTCATAGTTCCAAGTGTGCAGAAGTTCAAGCTTTTTTTCTTCAAAACCTTGGATGTGAGAGAAGCTAGGGGTTCACTGGATGTAAACCCCAGAGTACACTATGAAGTCACAAAACAGTACAATATAGAAGAAAGTTAGCTAAACAAACATGTTAAAGCAATTGCAGGTGAATGCTCTTTGATCTGCGCTTTGCACTTTGATCATCATTTTACCAACATGACAAAGCAATGATATGCCTTTTGTATGTCATGGAAATGCCATGGAAAATTTTAGCAATTAAAATATTGAGAATTTTTAGTTTCATGTCTCTAAACCAAACAGAATCATTTCCATTTCCTGCATATGAAACAGTAAATATATTTTTCCTATAGGCTAGATAATGTCTTCTTGTCTCTTCTCGAACAATACCCCTGCGTTTTCTCTGGAAGCTTGACTGATTCTTTTGAACTCTGCATGATGTTACAATGGGATTTCCTTGCTTTGGTAATATCTTCTGATGAATAACGAGTTCAGTATTTCTGAAATATTTTGTGTGTACACTCCTTCTATGTTAAGGACAATATATTAGGGTGCTGGTGGAAACACCTTATGACAGTGGACTAAATACAGCTTGTGAAGATCAGATATAGTTTTGGATACCTGTGTGGACAGCTGCATTTGAGCAGTGGGGAAAAAATTCAGAGGGAGGAGAACACATCTTTGATACTGACATATACACTGCAGAGGCTCATTAGGACACAGAGGAAATGAAAGAAGTGATGAACAAATAGATTTCATACGAAAAAATGAGGAAGAAGAGGGGAAAGTGAATTGCTCAAAGTGACCATCCAAATTCAAAATGCAAGATCTGAGATGGAAGGGAGCTGTGGTTCAAATGACAAGCCATGATTTAGAGAAGAAAAATCACTGACAACATAGAAGAATGCGGAGAAGTGCTGGAAAAGGATGAGAAAGTCAAGGATAGTACAGATATGCACATTTCTTATTCTACCAAATAGAGATTGAAAGAGCTACAGACTTTCTGGTGTGCATCGCGCCTGTCAAATGTGCATGAAAATGGTAAAAACCAGAGAGGACAATTAATTCCCTCACTGGGCTTTGAGAGGGTACGAATGATCTTCTTGGGGATATGGGAATAGAAATGAATAACATTGGATTTAGCAGCAACACACCCCAAAGCACAAGCTACTGCTTAAAATCTTGCCTTCCCCAAGAAATTAAGGGCAGGTGTGAATCTGAATTTGGCTCCTCTCACAAGAGTATCTGTCAGGGAGAGGTCAATGACGTGTAACTACCTGCTGGCCACTTATTCCTCCATCCAGCGAGGCTGAGCTTTTCCTATAAACTCACAGCTCGGAGGGGTACAGTTGATTGGCTTTCCTTCTGTTCCGTTCCTCTTCTTTGATTTACAGCAGTCTCCCACACCTTTTTCATAGGTCCTTTTCTAACTTCACTGATAAGGGATTTCTCTGTGTCCAATTAGCAAGGCTAGTGTATCAGGCTGGAACTAGATAATTAAAAGAATGAAAAGACACAGAGTGACCTTGGTTCACAAACCTCCATGGGCAATTTATAAAACTTTAAAGATTTCAAGAAAATGTATTAATGTTATTATTTTATATCTTGTTCATCAGAAACAGGTCAGTTGTTCTTATATGACTTCAAGGTCTGTCTAAAATAAAGAAAAAGGTGAACTTGTTTAATTTTTTCTTTTTCGTTTTTCTTTTTCAAACTGTCTTTTGATAACTAGGACAAAACTGCACTTTTCAAGTTTCCAAATGAGGGTGTATTTTATTTAAAAGAATATAATTTGTTTTGAAGGGAGACTATGAGTAGTACAATTCTCATGGTAAATCCAGAGCAGTAGAAGCCACACAAAGCGGGAAGCTCCATGCTTCTTTTTGTCTTGCCTGCCTCTCACACGTTTTGTTTGGAAGGAGCAAGGGAGATATATAGTAGCTGGGTCAAGTCCTTTTTTGGCTCTTCCATTTGTGCTAATTACATAATTACGTATTTGTGCTTTTAGCAAAGAACAAAGGTGCCAAAAAACTAATGGGGGAGGTGTGACTCATAGGTTGGAAATTCATCTTGCATAGCTGGACTCACCTAAATGAGAAGGAGATGTAGTTCATTTATTTGCACTTCAATGGTGGCTGAAAGAGGGAGATGGCAGAGCTATCCAGAGCTGTCTTATCGAGAGCTCAGAGCAAAAAGCAATGTCAGGAAAAGACATTCTAGAGGTGCCCTTCTCTCTGCCTGGCTGTCTGTCTCTCTTTTGTATATAACTGTAGCCCAGATGGCTAGCTTAGACTACATGTTTAATTTTTATTTAGCTGTCTAAAGTTAGGGAAAATAAAATCCATTAGAAAACTAGGCTGGTATAACTACGCTGTGTTTACATAACAGTTTAAAGAGATATTTTGATTAATAAAGTGTTAGGAAATTGTCTTATAGCCAAGAATTTGAGCTTTTCTGACTAATCTAAAATAAAAAAAGAATAATCTCTTGTTATCAGATGTATAGATTAACAGAAGCCAAAGAAGGAAGGAAAATACTTCTTACTGAAGGTGTATTCTTGGCTTTTAGATGCCTTGAGTTTCCACTGGTATTATATTATTTAGTCTGTGCTTTTGTGTCAGTTTGATTCCAAGTATTATATTGTGCTATATTTGCTGGGGCAATTTATTTTTCTTTCCTTTGTGTATGTGACTCTCCTATGTGGATGCTAATTTTAATGTGTGTCTGTGCATTCACAGGATGAAATCTGCTCAGAAAATTAAATCTAGCTATATGGACTGTGCAGAGAGAAGAGTTTCTTCCCAAAAAACACAACAACAAAAAATACAGTCTATGGGTATTTACTCATTTACTGGGTTCATTATATGAAGGTGTTCCCATCTGCAACCCTGAAGGTTGCAGAAAAATGAAATAGATCCACGTTCAGATACTCAACTCACAAAATTAAATACTTTTATTCTCCTAATTCCTTAAGACCCTGAAAATAGGTATGGTGCTATAATGTGATTCCAAAAATCAGCATTAAAATATTCCTGGCTCTATCTCAGTGTCCTCATGTGTATATATCTTGAGGTTGAGGCCAAAAGATTTTTCAAATAGCTTTTCTCAAAATATTTCAGACAGACAACCCTGTCATCATTAAAATGACAAGTTTCACTGCCCAGAAATAAGGAGCCTTTTCAGTTATGTGTCTCACCTCTGGGGTTTTGTTTTCTCCATGTCTGATGTGCTTTTTCACATTTGTTTACTTCTAAGACATATTGCAAAACTTGGACAGCAGGATTTTGTTATGGTATGCAAGCATAGCATGCATCCCAGATTTTAGCAGCAAATATTACTCTACTACTAGACAAAAGTTACAGCTGAATTCTTACAAACAATGAAGTAGCTGATTTCTTACAAATGATGAAGAATCAACATTTTACTGGTAGGCACGATCTAAAGCTCCACTTAAAAACTTATGACAGACATAAAGAGAATGCCTTTAAAACCATTGCTGCTCCTAAATCTTCCCTACAGCTTTCAAATTTTCTTCCCTCTAGGTTAGCACTTTTTCTTTTACTGTTATCCGCTCTCTGGTCATTTTTTGCTGGTTTTGAAATAAACCTTGCTATTTACAATCTGTCTCTTATTGGCACTAAATTATTAAACCCATTCACAATTAAGTCATTTCAGTGTCTTGAGAATTTATTAGCTAGGAATTAACTCTTTGTTCACACATTTACTGTCTATGCTATAGTCCCCAGAGATTTTCTTCATAGATCTTGTTATTCCATAATGCTAATTGGTGCCAGTGAGGAAACCTAAATGCCAAGCTATTTTCAGCTCATCTACAGATATTTCACTAATGAACTTGTACCATGAGCAGAATAAAGCTAGAGCTCCAACAGAAATGAATGTGTTTGGATTCCTCACAAATGCTTCTGTTGAATTGGCAAAAGGGTGCACTTGTAAAATGCATGAACAAGTTTCAGCTGGCCAATCAACATCTGTTATAGAGATAAATGTGAGCCAAAATTTCTTGTTCTAACACTCAGCATTTGGCCTAGAAAGAATGATTATTTAAACTTTTCATGGCTAGGTCCCAAATACAGTCTCAGAGCCAGCTAAAGCAGTTACCAGAAAGGTAGGCCATATTCCATATCCGACTGGAAGGATACTTGTTAGAGTTTGTTCATTTTTAGTCCAGTTTTTCAGTTCTTTGGCTTTTTTTCATTCTAAATTTTCATTTGCATTATAGTAGTACTTTAAAGAGTTAATAAATTCAATTGTTGCTATTATAAATTCTATTTTACTGAATATGCAAGTAGCCAGATTGCTGATTTTTGGGTATAGGCCTTTGTAGAAGCTATGCATATGAAAAGTTTGATAATAAAAATTTCTGACATAAAGTAGGATTTGAATGAATAAAAAATTTTCTGGGTAGATATTGATTTCAACAATCATATTAAAAATATTAAAATTTCAGAAGAAAAGCTCAAAGCTGATAAAATGTCTTTTGCAATATTTTTCCTTTTGTGACATTTTAAAAACTTTCTAATTTCATGATAAAGGCATTTTCTGAGGATACAAATTAACTGTTCTGAGCTGGTCCTCTATAAATTTTTTCATTTCCTGAGCCTCTCATATTGGAACAATAGATTGGATGCTGAACTGCTTTTTCCTGAATAAACCAAGAAAGAAAAACCTTTCCTCTGGGAGAAACTGCACTGCCTGCAGTACTCTGTCCTGCAAACTGCATTAAATTATCTTTGAAGGTTATCAGTATGTGCTGAATATCAAGAGGTGTCACTGTTGAGCAGTAAAAAACTTCCCCTTTACTGAATAAATTGCCCTTGTGAGGTTTAATTTCAGCTTTTTTCCTTGCAGGTGTGGAAAATAGTCTCCAACCCAATGGCCTATAAGGGCTGAAACAACGTCACTTACTCTAGAAAGCATCCATAGAGCACAATAAAAAATTTATCCTTGTTGCAAAGGTCAAGGGGTAAAAAATATCTGAGGTCTTTCTCAATTCTAACTTCAACATGGAGATATTCTAATTTTGTCAAGCAAACACATATATCTCACCTTCTAAGGATTCTGAAATTGTCTGTTTGAGGAAAAGAATGATTTGAAGGACTATAAGGGAAATGGGCATTATAATCCAACCTCAGGCATGATAGAAGCTCTGGCCAGGGCTGGGGTTAGATCCTGAATATCGTGTAAATTTTGGTGTAATTTATCCTCTATAGACAGATTTCCTTTGAATTTTAGCTAATGCTACCCAGGAATAATACATTTTGAAATGTCTTTTCCCATTTTTAAGTAGAAGGCAGTTTCTCCCTTATTCATAATTTTACCAACCCTTGTGTCCTACAAGCTCTGTTTTTCACTCATGTTACCACCTTAAATTTTGTACGCAGAAGCACATGGTGGAAGAAAAGGGAATTTGATTCATAAAGTGCATTCTTTCCTCATTCCCTGACTTGATAAAAGAGAAGACTCTGCCCTCAGGTTTCACATAGGAAAAATTCACCAGAACAGGAACCCTGGGATCTCAGGGTCAAAGCCATTTTCAAATGCACATGGAAGGTGTCACAGTGTCACAGTCCTCAGCCAGTCTGAATGGATGTTCCTTTTACTACTGACATCTTGCTGCAAATTCCAATGTTGTTGCTGAACACTTGCTTGCACTTCTCTTTCTTTACCTTGGACTTAATACTTTTAAAGCTTTCATGTTACAGATAGAATCTCTTTCATCTGCCATGGTGTAAATATAAAGTTTCTCGTTCTTAAATTCAAATCCATATTCCTTTTTGAAGGGTTTCATTGAAGACTTTCTTTCCTTGAGGTTATTCTATACCAAGTAGCATATGCAGAAGCTTAAACAGAATAGCATAATTATTATTAATTTATTAAAATCAGCTTTGGAGTTTTCCATTCTTACTCCCTTTAGATTGACATGAAAACAAAATGAAGTACATTTATGTGAAAGTATATTGATGTCAGAAAATTTTATCTTGATGGAGTATCTTCAAAGGAAGGAAATCTTCCTCATAGGAAAAAAAAAGTAAAAACTTTTTGTCTTTTAATATAGCTAAGAGAAAGTACAGAGGTCAAAAGGTTTTCCTTGTTTGTATACAGTTACGGAGTCACAAGTCTCTCACTAAATTTGAAGCTTATAGAAGAAAGTCTATGATGAAAGTACAGTTTTCTTTCAAATGTTGGTCTTCTTTTTGACAAGGTACTTTGTTTTCAGCTGAAGAGCTAAATAAGGCTAGAAATACTCAAAAAAATTTCAGCCATAGATAAAGGCAAACATATCCCCCAGTGAAGAAAAGCTTAGTTCTATTGATCTAGTAAGGCCTGGTCAAAGCATAAGATGAATACACTTAGATCTAAAAGGTAACTGTGTGAGAGAGCATTTTGGCCAGGGGTCAGGGGTTTCATGGCACATTGACTTTGGAACCTGGAAAAACACTGGCAGAGGGAGCAGGGGGAAAACAGCCAGTGTTTCATGGTAGTGTTGTCCCATTTTATGAAGGGGCATCAGGTCAGACTATTTATATAAAATGTTTCGATTCTAGTTTAGTTCTACTGAGTTTTAGCCTCTGGACTTCTGTACTTGTAAAAGATAAATGACAGGGGATTTTTAGGATGTTTTCCTCTCCTCTACTCCATTTATTAAATATGTCTTTTTGTCTCTGATGAGAGATGACTTATGAACTCAACCCCATGAGTATGAAGGGGCTCCTCAGACACTTCCACCACCAGTTTTGTGTTAGAACTTTACTGTGAGTTACTTGGATAGCCCTTGAACCAGTTCCACTCTTTGTGTGAATTTGCTTCCTTCGTCCTCTTTTAAGAGATAAGGCATTCAGCTACAACTTCAACAGGAGTTTTTTTTTTGGAGTGTGTATGTTGATGTGGCTGACCTGCTTCTCAACACAAGCAGTCCCAGGTCTCAGTCCTGCAAGCCCAGACAGGCTGATGGATTTAACCAACTCCTTTGAGATACCTCTTTGGGGCTAGGCCCATGTGTGTTCTCCTTGTAGCAAAGGAATGGATCTTGTTCCAAGTTTGTCAGGTTTCCTTGAGAAATGGAGAACTTCTGACACTGCAAGACTTGTGAACCTCAGTAGAGACAGACAAAAATTTGAATACAAGCTTATTAAAACCACTAATTAGAGCCCAGGACTATTTCCTATCCCATTACATATATTTTTTGTTTATCCCTGAGTTTCCATGGGATCCAGGACCCTGGGAAGCTTAGAGAGCCACATCACTGAAGAGCGATTGCCCCCTTTTGGTTCATTGCATTTATAGACTAGGGTTTATGCACTGATCCTGCTTCTCCCACTGGAGTCCACATTAATAATAAACCAAGCATCATTAACATATGTGCAAGGGCTTTTGGAAATATTTAAGTTTCATTTTGCATTAAGTGAAAACTCCTCTGAAATCACTGTTAAGGAGACTGCTGCACCATGCAGGAGTTGATCAAAGGGGAGACCCTGAAAAATGAGATATCATGTAAGTCAAGATGTTCATAAGTACTTATTGAATACAGAACTTATGAACACAGATCATGCTGAAATGGTGTCAGTTAAAACCAGACTGAAGTAGTAGATATGGATGTGAGTATCTAATTTGAGAAATTCATTGTAGAAAATTTTTTGGGGGAGTTTAGTATTATGAAAAGAAAAAAAAGCCTTAGGAGATTCTGCATGTGAAAGCAGGTTAAGCAGTAAGTAGAATAAAACAATTGGATGTACGGATTAATTTCTGTATTTCAAAGTGTTCTGGTCTCCAGATCCTCAAGGGGATGTTGGAAACCGAAGAGTGTGGAGGAAAAAAGAACCAAAAAAAGTGGTTTGCAAGGAAGACTGCAAAGTTTGTGAGGTTTGTCTGAAGACTTCAGTCATCTAGTTTGACTTACAAAATAGATGTCAGTGAGGCAACTTACAGTGTTTATTGATAGCTTAGAAATATTTGGAAAAAAACCCAAAACAACAAAAAGACCAAAACCTGACATCAAAAGTGTGTACTCTAGGAGAAGACACAATCAATTTATGAAGGCTGAAGCCAAATATGCAAAGGAAAAAAAAATTGCAGAATATTCATATGACTAATATTGACAATACAACATACTGCTGAATGAAATATTAGGTTCTCCATGGCCTCATCTAAAGGATGAATGTTTTTCCAGAAACTGTTTCAGTCAAGGAGAACTCAGTAAGGGCAGAAGCAAGTGTATCTGTTTAAATTCAGTGACCTATGATCTACAAAAAATCCAGTTGTATTTATCTCTTATATATAAGCAAAATTACAATAAATAGTGAAGCATGAAATTTAGAGGTATTCTATTGATTTCAATAGGCCTTCATGAATTATGGTTATAAAATAAGTTTTATACTCTAATAACAGGACTCTGTTTTATGGTCATCTCTGGTGCTACGAAAAAATGTCATGGCTATGAAAGAGGTCCTTAGAAACAGAGGATCCTTCAGGTAATTAGAATTTGATGTGAGTTAGGGCCTGGATTTACAAAGGTGTTAAGGTATGCTTCTTCTGCTACTCTTAAAAGAGTGCAAAATTCTAAAAGGTTTATCAAAGATCTGCCTTAGCTCAGGTGGTCAGAGGATGACTCTGATAACACAATTTTTGGGTTTGATCCCTCTATTCCATGGTTCTGTGAACATAGACCAGAGCTACAGGGGTACCTAGGTGATTTGGAAAATCTCAAATGTAACTTTATACAAATATTCTCTCTTATAGGCTATTTTAAAACAATGTATATCAAAACTCCTGTGGTGGTGTCCCTTTTTCTGATTCTGTGAGACATTAGCCAAGAACCTCACATCAGTGAAAGCAATATATATACACAGCATAATTTGAAAAGCCAAGGAATTCACCATCTCCAGCATAGTTCACAAACAGGAATTACAGTAGCTCCTTAGGAACTCTCTTTGCTCCATTGCAGGAAAGGCAAAATGGCTCTGGATGTGCAGCAACACAGACCCAGCAACCCAGTGATGGTGAAGTTGCTGCCACTCTTTCTTTTACTGCTGGGCTAAGGACACTGATGGTCTCTGTTTCGGTATCATGAGGGTCAGGAATCAGCATTTAGCTGCATCTGTTATTATTTCTCACTAATTATTTCCATAAGCAAAGGAACAAAAATCAAAAATAACTACTTCAAAAGTATGAAGTACAATGTTTTTTAACAGTTAAATTGGGTTATAGTATGGGAATATGTACTGCTGATAGTGTCACAATACAAGAAACACAGATACTGTGTTTATTAAAGGTTGTAAAATGGGGGAGATACCTTACATATCCTCAGAAATTATTCTCTTTCATCAAAATAAAACATGAACATCAGTCAAACATAGTAATAAGAAAGTTATTTATCTTAGAATGAAAAAGAAATGATACCTTGAAAATATAACTGATGTCAGCTTCGGTGTTGGCATGGACACCAAAAAAGCTTGTTCTTTCTTGAATGCAGAGAAAATGGATTTGTCTCTGAGAATATCTACTACGATCCCTTCATTCTGATTTCTTTTTAAAAGTTCAGTAAAAAGTTTGAATCTTCTTTCTGCTTTTGGTTCTTTTATTTTTTCTAGTCCAGTAATTTTTTTTCATTTGTTTTCCTTCTAATTAGAAGAGAGATTCTTCTCCTTCCTTCCACTATGTCTTTGAAAGAACTAAGAAAAGGCCTGTTTATTTCTGTTGTGCTAATCCCTTTTTCATATGGTTGTGCACAATGCCTAAAATGATGAGAGCATCTGCATGTGGTCTCTGAATATATTTATTTTGACAAGCTCTCAAGAGACGAAACATGGAAATTACCATATTCTACTTTCTTATCTGTGATGAGTTTCCAGTTCCAATCTTCTTTTGTATCCAGCATGAGTTCTTCATTTCCAATGGTAAAAACTTCAGTGGCTCTATTTATTTATTTTGTAATGAACCAAAATTTCAGTTCTTGCTTCCCTAGGGTTCACATTTGTGGGAAGGGTATAATCACAGAACTGTAGTCTGGGCAGTGTCCCAAGGGCACCTTGTGTGAAGACTTGAGAACCTTTTCCTTCCTGGCTGTGTTACTTTAGACGCAGGACTATGAATTAAATACTATTTTAGCTGAAAGTGAATTTCTCTGCTTTTCATTTAATGGGAATAAAGGAGAAGAAAAAATGTTTTGGTTTAAATTATATTCTTGTAGGGCAAAAAACCCCAAAAAATCAACCAAAAATCAAGCATGAAAGCAAAGACCCCTAATGGGCTGTATCTACCTTGGACAGAAGCTAAGGGCCTTGAAAATTACTGTCTTTTATACGGAGGTTCGCAGTAAGCCAAATTCCAGCACGCTGAGTTTGTGCACTTACTCATATTGAGTTGTTTTGACAGAATTTATGATGTTTTAACATGTAAATTTCTCATTTACCAGTTTTTCAAATGCCAGGAGAATCTACTTGTTGAGGTTGTACCAAATGTCTTCAAGAACTAGTGTAGAAAAGTAGTTGGAGTAGCTTTCAAGATTTTTCCTCCCTTAAAGACAGCTAAAACTTATTGTATGTAGTCTAAAAACCTCATAGGGAAACTGTCCAATTTCCAGGAGAAAAAATAGCATTGGCTGAATAGAAATTATGTTTTAATATTTTCCTTAGTATCAGCTGTCAAAGACAGCTGATTCGAAGACAGCTCTGATTCCAGTGTGGGAAGAACCACCACACAACTCTATCACAACATGCATTTAGCAATCCAGGCTCTGAGCTAGTGGGCGGATTGCATTGTAACACTAAGCACATGCACTTGAAAGATTTACAGCAAAAATGGGTCTAAGAATTATCTGGTTGTGTGCATTCTAGTTGCATTGGTAGTTAGTGTAGAGAGAATGGTTATGCAGGAATTAGGGTTTCTTCCCCCTAAAAGGCAGTGGAATCAATAACTCAGATGATGTGTATTTACACCAGTGCACGGGTAACAAACAGGAAACCATTGTGCAAGAGCAGAACTACGACACAATTGCCATTACAGAGACATGGTGGGATGACTTGCACAACTGGAATGCTCCAATGGATGGTTATGAACTCTTCACAAGGAGGAATAATCCTGTATGTTAGGGCAAGTTTTGATTGTCCAGGGCTTAATGACGGTGTCAATAGCATTGAGAATGAGTAAGAATCAGGGGAAAGGCCAGCGAGGAAGATGTCGTAGTGGGAGTGTTATAGACAACCCAACCAGGATGAAGAAGCAGATGAAATATTCTATAAGCAGCTGGGAAAAGTCTTACAATTACTAACCCTGTTCTCATGAGAAACTTCAACGTAACAGGTGGAAATGCAACACTACAGAGAGGAAGCAGTCTAGGAGACTCCTGGAGTGTGTGGAACTTTCTAACACAAGTGGTAAGTGATCCAGATAGGGAACGTGCCCTACTGGACCCATTGTTTTTGAACAAAGAAGGAAAAAGTGATGTGATGCTTAGAAGCCATCCTGGGCACAGAAATCAATAAACGATAAGAGTAGTAGCAAAACAGTTACCTTGGACTGCCAGAGAGGAGACTTTGGCCTCTTTAGGAGACTGGTTGGGACAGCCCCATGTGAGGCAGTACTGAAGCACAATGAGGAGTCCAGGAAGGCTAAACATTCTTCAAGAAAGAAATCGTACAGGCGTAGGAGCAGGCTGAAAGATAAGGTGTTGTGGAAGAAGACCAGCCTCACTTAATTGAGAGTTTTGGCTGGAACACAGGAAATAACGGAGAATTTATGAGCTTTGAAAGAAGGGGCAGCAACTCAGCAGGACTACAAGGATGTCATGAGGTTATGCAGGGGGGTGTTAAAAGCATGAAATAGAACTTAAAAGACAATAGAAATGGGTCTACCAATACATCAGGAATAAAAGGAGAATCTCTACTTTTTATTGGATGCAAGGGGAAACATAGTGACAAAAGGCGAGGAAAAGGCCGCACTACTTCTTTGCCCCAGTCTTTAATAGTAACACAAAAGATATTCTGTAGGTACACAGCCCCTCAGCTGGGAGACAGTCACAGGGAGCAGAACAAAGCCTCTAGAACCCAATGGAAATGATCTGGTGATCTGTTACTCTCAGACACACACAGATTTATGGGATGAGATGATATCCCCCAAAGGTACTGACAGAGTTGGTAGAAGAGCCACTTTCAAACATTTACCAGATGTCTTGTCTCACCAAGGAAGTTCCAGTTTGCTCAAGGTTTGAAAGTGTGACACCCATCTACAAGAAGTGATGGAAGAAAGATCTGGAGAGTTACAGGCCTATCAGCCTGGCCTTGGTGCTGGGGAAGGTCATGGAGCTGATAATCTTGAGTGCCATCATGCAGCACCTAGAGGACAGGGGATCAGAATCACCCAGCTAGGGCTTCGGAAAGGCAGCTCCTGCTTAACCAGCCTAATCTTGACCTAGTAAGTGGATGAGGAAAAGGCTGTGGTTGGTGTCTACTAGAACTTGGGCACCATTTCCCACAGCATTCTCCTGCAGAAAGTGGCTGCTCATGGCTTGGGTGGGTGCACTGTTCATTGGCTGGGCCCAGAGACTGGAGGTGAATGGAGGTAAATTCTCTTGGCAGCTGATCACAAATGGTGTCCTGCAGGTCTCAATATTGGAATTGGTCTTGTTTAATATCTTTATCAATTATCTGGATGAGGGAATTGACTGTACCCTCAGTCAGTTTGCGTATGACGCCAAGTTGGGTGGGAGTGTTGATCTGCTGGAGGGTAGGAAGGCTTTACTGAGGGATCTGGAGAGGTTGGATCAATGGGCTGAAGCTAATTTTTCAAGGTTCAATAAGGCAAAATGCTAGATCCTGCATTTGGATCATAGCAACCCCATGCAGAGGTGCAGGCATGGGGCAGTGTCTGGAATGATCCCTGGTGGGAAAAGACTGGGGGTTCTGGTTAACACCCAGCTGGACATGAGCCAGGACTGTGCCCAGGTGGCCAAGATGTCCAGAGGCATCCAGGATTGTATCAGCAATTGTATGGCCAGCCGGACCAGGGAAATGATCGTTGTCCTGTACTTGGCACTGGTAAGCCTGCATCTCAAATCCTCTGCTCAATTTTGGACCCCTCACCACAAGGACTTTGAGGTATTGGAGCATGTCCAGAGAAGGATGATGAAGTTGGAATAGGGTCAGATCTGCAAAAGTCACACCCATGAAGGTAAGTAAGCCCTCATTCTTATGAGAGCTCAATATCTAAATAATACAATAATACTTTTATTAATCTAACTTTTTTTTTTTCTCCTACAGAATGTTCAAATTCTACCATCAAATGCTATTTTTCCTAAGTGTAATCGTGGTGTGACTCTGGTGAAATAAAAGTATGTTTACAATTCTTACTGAGATCAAACACTGAATTCTGAAATTCTCTTACTGTGTGACACCGGGGGACTCTGATTGATTGTATGAACTGGATGATTCCTTCTTTCCGTGGCACCATTTGTAAGGCTACATTTCATCCCTGTGTATGAAACAGGAATGTATCCAGAAAAAGCAACAGTGAAGTAGATCTGCAGCCAACTGTTTCCCATTCTTAACATTTCCTTATCATGTGAGAGTGCTTCAAAAACACTTTAAATATATACCCAGTTGAGTAGAAAGAGCAACATTTGATAATAACACAGAATATTGCCCTGGAGCTCTTGAAGTCCTTTATCAGGAATGAGATATTGTCCTTTTGTTACAGAGAAAAACCCAAACTTTTGAGTGAGCAAATGATCTGCCCTGGAGCACATGCAAGGCAATAGTAAGACAGAAATACTATTAAAAACTGTTTCCTGGGATATGCTGATACACGCTGCTCCCCCTTCTCATTCTGAGATATCAACCAACTTTCTGTCTGCTTTTGTGGGAAAAGGAGGCAATAAAGCAGAGGATATATTTTTACACAAGATAACTGAAAAAATACTCACTTAAATTTTTTGAAAGACCAAACTTGACACTGACACAAACCAAAACTGTTTCAGAAAACCCATACTTGGAGTCTAACTCCTAAAATGACTGTGTGACCTTTTCTCCCTCTTTCTGTGAATTAAATGGGACTAACCAGATGTAAGGAAGGTCATGAATATACAGAAGAGAATAAAATGTAGAGAAGACTGAACTGCAAAAGAATTTTGTAGAGCCAGAAGAAAAATCACTGGGACATGAAAAAGAGTGCATAGCTTATAGAGTGCATAGCTTAAACAATAAAAAATATAAGTTTGTCTGAGCTAGAACCATAAATTGGTCGAGGGAAGTTCAGACTGTTTTAAGTAGAATCACTTACACTTCGTGGATCACTTTTTTTGTTATCCAAGCGCTTCCTCACAAAGAAAAAAATTCATTTTATTTGCTAGTTTTCAAAAAAACCCTAGCATCAGTTATAGAAGCTACTATGTGATGAACAGTTTAATGTGACTACAGTATTCATTTGTTTTGATCTGTGCTTGAAAAATATTATCTCAGGAAAACTGCCTTAGTGTAACCCATTGCTGCAGTGTGTGCTTCATGGATCCCTAAGGCCTTTCAGTGCAATAACATGTGCAAAGGAACAGTTACTGCTCACAAAAAATTATTGAATTTCAAGGTGTGTCACCAGCTGTACAACCACTGCATTTTCTTTTCTTTTTTTTTTTTAACTGAAGCACGAGATGGCAAGTTCCTATATGTTTTTGGGTGGTAAAATGTCATATTTGAAAAAAAAAAAAGAGTGGTTTTGAGTTATATAGTATGGTAAGATAAAAAAAGAAACCCACCCTGCCATACCTACAGAAGTATTTTTTTTCAACTTCTCTGTTCTCTGAGGAAAAAAAATTCTTTTGAGCTGAGACCTTGTAGGCTGTTTCAGCTTGAGATGGATTATTTCAATGCTCAGAAGGCACAGGAGCTCAGAAATGAGTTTATAATGGAAAAGTTCATAGATCCTTAACTTCATCAGTGAACACAGACACTTCCATAGGAAGTAAAAAGTTATTTGAAAGATTTTTGCAAATCATGTTTTGTCCTTTTGAAAGCAAAGAAGCAGCAGAGCTTTTTTTTATTTCAGCTTCCCCTGATGGCTCACATCTAACTAGCTAATTAATTAAATCTACCTGGTTGCTAATTAAACAGTTGGAGAAATGGCTTTGAAATAGAAATTGGTTCATAAAGATACAAGAAAAACATAGTAGCTGAGTTGTAAAGTATTCATCAGTGAAATTCTGGGCAGTTAAGACAGTCCTCTGGTATATTTCTTCAGATGAGCAGGTGTTATGTGACCTACAGAGTTGTACTCATTATACAAATTATTACTGATTATAAAATACACAAATTATGAGCTATTACGCAGCAGACAGAAAAATTAACTTCATTATTTAGAATGATTTTGGGTTTTTTGACAACTTGGATGTGTTTTTTGAAATCATGAGATCAAGGTAACTATCAGATCCAATCAAGTGATTGTTAATGAATACTTTGTCAAAGACATCTAGGGGTTTCCTCACTATCGTGGCTGTGGGTTGACAATGCGGAATTGACTGAAAGGCAGAGATCAAAGGGGTTTTTACTACAATAAGTGGGGCTAGATTTGGTTGCCGCAACAGTCCCCAGTGCTGTTCTTTCAGGCTCATTTCTAGGGCCAGTTCTGTTCAATGTACTCATCAATGATCAGGATGCAGGAGTTCAATGCACTGTTAGCAAGTTTGTTGATGATATAAACTGGGAGGTGCTGAGGGACAAGAGGCCTTTGCAGAGGCATCTAGATAGACTGGAGTGCTGGATTGTCGTTAATGGGATGAAATCCAACAGGTCCAAATGCTGAATTCTGCACTTAGAATGGAATAATGCTAGGCACAACTGGGAGAAGAGTGGTTGGAGAGCAGCCCTGCAAAGGCATTTGGGGATGCTGGCCCACAGCAGGCTTGGTGTGAGTGAGCACTGAGCCCTGGCAGCCCAGAGGGCAATCCCCTTCCTGGGGATCAAACACAGTAACACCAGCTGGTCAAAAGAGGAGCTGAATCCACTGTATTCAGCACTGGTGCAGCCTCACCTGAGTGCTGTGTGCAGTTCTGGGCCCTGCAAGTTAAGAAGGATGTGAAGGTCCTTAAATGTGGCCAGATGAGAGCAACAAAGATGATCAAGGGCTGGAAGTAATGTCCTATAAAGAGTGGCTAAGGAATTTGCGTGTATTTAGTTTCAAGAGGAAGAGTCTGAGGGGAAAAATGATTTCTCTCTACAGTTTCCTGAAGAGGAGAAACAGAAAGGGAGTTGATCTCTTATCCCTGGTACCCAGCAATAGGAAGCTTGGGAATGGTCCAAAACTGTGACAGGGAAGGTTCAGACTGAATATTAGAAATAATTTCTTTACCAAGAGGATATACAATCACTGGAGCCAGCTTCCTAGGGAGGTGGTCAGTACCCCAAAACTGTCAGTGTTAAAGAGACATATGGACAATGTCCTTAATAACTTGCTTTAAATTTTTGTCCGTCTTGAATTGGCACTAGTCCAACTAGGAAGTTGGACTAGATAATCACTGAAGGTCCCTTCCAAATGAAATATTCTATTCTATTCTATTCTACTCTATTCTAGTCTATTCTACTAATCTTTGTTTTAACAATAGCTTATATCACCAAGTCTTTTCTCTTAGGGGAAGGAGGCAGCTGTAGGCAATAGTCTGAAAGCATGGTCAACTTGATGAATATGAAACAACTGAACATATGTGCAAACATGCTTTCAAAGATTATTTCTGTACATGAGTTTGTGGAGCAACTCTTTAGACAAAAACTTCACCCTTTTAGCCCCATTCTAATTTTTACAGTCTTTTATATTAAGAGGGATTGAGGAAGATATAATATAATTTTACTTGCTTTCATCAGTTCTGAATACCTGCCTTTTAGATGGCGTAATTGGAAGATTATGTACTTCTCTAGATTCATATCAGGTACCTCTAAGAGTTGCAAAACAGATACGCATTTTAAGCAAGGTTGGCTATGAAACATATATGAGAGTGTCTTCATGCATGAATTACTATATTATTAAGAAGAGTCTTGTTACAGTCATATAATATGCAGTGCTGCTTTGGCTAGTAGTCAGGAATTCCTGGAGAATGCAGTTAGAGCTTTCTCCTAGAGCTTCTAGTTATCAGCAAAAACCAACTGGAGAGTTATTTTCTTGAGCCTTTTTTCTGAGCTGAAAAAGTTTTCATATAATGATTAACTAGAAAGAAGATCAGATGATTTTAAATGAACCAGACTTTTGGTGCCTTTCATTGCTCCTTCAAAACTCTCCTATGCAGCTCTGCTGGTTCTGAAACTAAATTAACCTTGGCATCCTGGTTCCAGGGATGGCTGCCACTCAGCTTGCTCTGGTTATAGTCACTATTATGCTCAGATGCCTAGGCTGAGATTGTTACGGGTATTTAAAAGTTTTCCAGTAGGTGTAGCAACACCTAGTTGACTTCTTGACAAGGAATTGGCATCACCAGTGTAAATATCTAATGCTAGAACAAGTAGACATGTGCTCCTGCATGGCTGAAGATATGCAAAAAAGAGGATACAGTGCCAACACAGACTCAGAATTTAAAGAAAAAAAACCCCAAAAATTAAAAGCTATTATGCCAATATAGTGCCTTTTACCCTTCATGAATGCTTTAATTATTTCAGTAAAAAAGTTCCTCTTTTCCCTCTTTTGGTCAGCACATCAATGGTGTAATATGCTGGTACTTTTTTGTTGGTAAAATCCTTTAAATCTAAAAAAAAGGTTTTTAAGGTCCAGGTTCTTAAAAGCAAATGAGTAAGGTGTCTCAGACTGCTATCTGAACAGTGGTTAAGGTTTAAAATTGTATTTGGGGAGAGATATTAATCTAGGGACTTTCCAAAGCATCTTGGCTGATATGTGCACTTCCCTGAATGTTGAAGATGGGCATATGAGACAGAGAATGCTGTAAAAAAAGCTCTGTGCCATCTACTCCTGCCTTTGCAAATCTGTCGGCAGTGAAAATTGAGTCGAGAGCTAGATTAAGTGACAGAAGTCTCATTACTGTGCATGGGGAGGTGAATGGCTGTTTAGCAGGGCATTTGGGTGCATATCTCTGAATTATGTCCCTTAGGAAAGGTGAGCTCTAGGGCTGCTTTTGAAGACCTCTGCCAGGCTCTAAGTGCACAACAACAGTATTCACCTCTGCCCAAACTTCACAGGCTGCTGGTGGTGCTGTTGACCGGCTTTTATGCAGGATCTCTGCATCTGGAACATTTACTTAGGAGGCAGGAGACCCAGTTTTACTGTTGGCCACAGCTTGAGATGACGCTCTTAAAAAATGAGTTTTGGCTCTCCCGGTCAGCCAGTTGTTGAAGGCTGAGCAAAGCCATGACTAAATTTCATTAAAATGTCTGAGCCATAGTTCATAAAAGTCAGAAGTGAAAACAGATGATCATGAATCTGGGGTAAAACTGCTAGGTGTCATTGATCTGAAAAAAATGAAAAGATAGTATAGGTTATATATTCTCATAAATTAGCTATTTAGGATAATACTTTCATCTTCAACCACAGTGAAACTTTGACCCCCTCACCCCCTCCTCTCTCAGTGGTTGGCCACATTTGCAATCTTTCCAACTGCTACAACTTCCAAATATTTTCTGCAGAAGCTGAACTTTTCAGGTGCAGCTCCTCACTAGCAACTCCTTATCTTGACTGGCAGCAGCTGAGGATGTGCTTTTACCCTGTTTGACATATCTACCAGGGGAAAACTGGAGTGGGAGCAAACCTGGTCCATGCTGTCTCTAGCTTTTCTGGTACTTTGCACTCTAGAGAATTTTCTTGCTACACTTGTAGGGAATTCCCTGCCACTTCACCTCTATATATTACCTCCAGCATTATGTTTTCAACCAGTTCAGCAAGTAAAACTTAGTAAACAGATCAATGAGAAACTTTTTCTATACCAATTAAGCATTAAAAGGAGCATAAGGATTACCCCATTGAGTCAGACCTGGGCAATGTCTCATTTGGAAAAAAAAAAAAAGCGCAAACTTTTAAGCAACAGCAGTGTTGTAGATAACTGTGAATAACACACTGAAACAGCAACTTCCCTTTTAAAATCAGGAGACATAAAAACTCATATATAGAAGATAACCCCTTATTTAATTCATATTCTTCCATGGGATCTGTGAGCGATGAGAAGTGCACTAGATCTCCCCTTAAGAAATGAAATCAGAGCTAAATATGTCTTAAATATGGTGTTGAAGTGTGGAAAACACACAAAGGAGTATAAATGAAAATAACCACAACTTTCACAAAGGAAAGTAGCCAATTAAAACTATGCCATAAGATAAAAAAATTCTTTGTGCTGTGTAAGCTGTGGCATTATTTTAACATTTCAAGTATGTATAATAGGTAACTTTATTCATGCTTACATTTTTTGCTCTAAAAGCAGAAAACACATATAAAAATGAGTCGTGTTGACAAACATCTATTTGCTTTGAGGGCAAAAGGAATATAATAGGGCTTAAAGTTAATGTTGTGTTTTCCTGAATTATGAAATAAAAATCCATATCTTTAAATACTGTTTAGCAAAACATAAAAGGCTGAACTGACAACAGATGTTTTTGCTTACTACAGAAGGGCATAATTTGCAACAATGTAGATATCCTGATATTGTACCACCATTCTAGAAATGACACAAGAAATAACCTGGCAAAAGTGTTTTCATTCCACCTACTGAACTAAAGATTGTCTCAGCTTTTTATCACATTCACATGGAAATCCACATGGATGCAAATAAAAGGAATAGTAGTGAAAAGGTATGAGTTTATCACTTTTATTCTATCTGCCCTCACAAAAAAAATTAATGTGCAACACAAAATACACATTTTCTTGAAATACTCTATTTTATGTACTTGTTTCTTTAATACAACATAGAGATCTTTCATCTCTTCTTTCAAGGAAGCAGGAAGCAACTTCAAAAATGCAATCCATATTCTGACATCCCAATAATGTTTCAGGGTTTCATTGAAATCCTCATTAAGATAGCAAATGCCATTGTAAATTGATTTTAATGGTAACATGCCTTTACTGTAAGAAATCTAAAGGGGAAAGCTGCCGTCCTAGTTAGTGAAAACATCTACAAAACTTGGAATTATGATGAAAGAAGCATCACCTTGTCATTCCTGGAACCATTTCTCAAGTCACATTCCAGATCAAGTAGCTAAACAGATGCAAATATTTAGGTACTCTCTGGCTGGAGAGTAGCTAAAAATGGGAGATGCAAATGTTGCAGCTGGCCAGCCATTGCATTTATCTTTGTCTCCTATTCCATTCTACTTTGCTTTTTTCCCTTCTTTTTTCTTTTCTTTTTTTTTTTTTTTTTTTGTTCTTCAATATATTGGCTTTTTAGGGACTATGCTTTTTTCCACCTCAGGCATCACTTTTATTAACAGAACTGTGCAGGTTTGAAAACCAGGACACTTACACCATTTCTATAAATTGCATGGGAATTCCTTGGGGGGTCTCCTAAGTAATGATTGGGTTAGATCTTGCTTAGCTAATGAATTCTTTCCAGCTCACAGACCAACATATCTATCTTGGTGTTTCCTTATTAGTTTAAGGCTGTGCATAAGAAGCCATCAAGCATACTAAGAGAGCAGCTGAGGATTGCAAGTTTCAAGCCCTTCTGCTGAGATCTCATATCAGAGCCCACACCATGAAGGGTTTGGATCACTCTCTGACACCCAAAAATACTGGAGGCAGAGAGGAACTTTTTGTACCCTTGTTGATTTGTCTGGAATCTGCTCCTCCTTGTTGTAAACCACATTTGGAGATTCTTCCCCTTTTGTGGGAGAGACCACAATGTGATACATTCACTATTTGTACTGGTTTTGTCCCATTTTTTTCTTACTTCCCCTTTCCTTTAAAGATTTTGTAATAAGGCAGGGAGAACATTAGAATGCAGTTAGAGGAAAGGATGATCTTAAACTCTTTCTTTCAACAGAAGCATTTCCATTGGCTCTAATTATTAGTTCAAACACTACTGCATGGGGGTGTGTGGAGGTAATGATGAAAAGCAAAGCTATTCACAGATTGCACTTTAATATGCTATAGATTTCCATGGATTTTACTAGTCCTCTCTATAAATTTTTTTACCACTTTGAAAACCTTCACAGCCTTCATTTCAAATATATTTATGATGGCCCTTCTGCTGACCCCAAGCAGGTTAATCTGGTGATGCATATTATATAATGTGATTACAGAAGGTAAAATCAGGTTAATAAGGTACAATGCGTGGAGTTCTTCAGTGGCTTTGATGTGTATCTTTCAATTTTCAGTCTTGCCTGTAAAAAAGCAGTAAAAACTCCCTCAGTTTCAGCAGTGCTTGTACTCCTGGTTTCACATTGCTGTATTATTCTAGTCTGATATGTACTGTACCTGTCTTGTTTCTCACATTTGTGTCTCTTTGGTCTTTTCAAAGTTATGAATACTTGAGACACTCCTACAAATTACTGTGCTGATTAAAAGTCCTTGATCATATCATCCTTTAGCTTTTAAATGCACTGTCAAACAATAGAATCAAGAATATGGGGCTGATGCAGTTATTTCATATTAATGCATCAAGTTCAAACAAAGTGTCAAGATGACTAAGTACAAGGGATTTTCAGAATGCTTTAATGTTGCCTCATTTCAAATCACTTCATAAGCAGCTTGGTAATGAGCTCAATAAATTCTACAGGAAAAAAAAATGCTACCAAAAATAAAAGTAGGTTGCTATTTTATAATTAGCCCTCTGGGCTTGTGTAAAGGAGTCTTTCTTCCTGTTAGAAATCCACTTTGTTAGTGCTGTGATGTGGAGATGGCTAAATGAGTATGAAATATTGTAATTAAGTACATCACAAGTTGTTTATCTTATCAGCAGTGTTTTTCTTTAAAGGATGGTTTGCTCACCACTGTTGTATCATCACAATTTTTCTCTGCTTTGTCAATTTAATGCACAGAGGTTTACCAAACACTGCAGAAGACAGAAAGCAAACAAAATGGAAGACAAGTAGGGTTTTTTTTTGTTTATTTTTGAAAGAAGCAGGCATTTTCCTTTTAATCTGAGCTGTTTAATCAGCAGATAAAGCAAGTTTCTGAAACTTCCTCTAGATCTGATGAAAGAGTTGTCCGTGGAGGTGTTGGGGCTGTGTGATGGGTCTTTGCACACCCTCCTGAGCAGCCTTGCCTTTGTTCATGACAGAAGTAGAAAATCAGTTTGACTGTTGGAAAGCAAACAAGTTTATTATTTCATGGACAGCTGAGCCGCTGGACTCCTCCTTGCTCTCTGCTGTTATTCTAGGTAGGCTTCCGAGCATGATAATCTTCTGACCTCCTGAATTTCTTGCATTAATTCAGCCAGGTAGGATTGAGATAGCCCATGACACCTTGTCTGTATTGACAGTATGTTTCATGCAAGGATCCCTTGAAAAGTTTCTCTGAAGGGTCATATCCTGCTGCTGTGATTGAGTCAAGTGGTTAAGATTTCTTGTGTGGTTTTCCTGGACTTTACACAACGTAGTTCTAACTATGGGCACCAGTTTGGCTGTGCATATATCCTGGAACACAGGGGTATTCCTCGTGTTTTGCTCCATTTGCTCACCACTGGCCTCCCGATTTCACAGACATCTCATTTACAATGGGCAATAAAATATGATGCTGAGCACATCAAGCTTTTGCAGAATAGCTTCTCACCCCATTATCAGACCCATAAGATGCGTCAGCATGGCTCTGCACGCGGGCTAATTGGTGCTTCTAAAAGGCTTCCTGGCTCCTCCCACTGCTGAACTCAGCTATTTACTCGGGGATGTGTGACTGTAGGGTTGGATCTCTGGAAATGCTGTCCTAAAATATTGGGAAATCCTTCCTAATGTGATTAATAATTTGTGAAGCATGGTTTACTGCTGCAGGAGCTGTGCTCCCAGTTCACAATTATATCACATTTATCCATATGTCTACTCATTTTTTTCTTCATATTAATTTAAACAAATTTGCTAACTAAAGAATTCAGTCTAGTATGAAGATTCACACATTCATCCTTATGGCACTTTTTATTCCTTTGGTAGCAAGTCAGTTTTAATTTTAACTTGCAAGCAGAGTTTATAATTCACCAATATGGTATTCTTTTAGAACTTGGCTTCATAGTGCTGGGTCTCAGAAATTTGTTACTGTTTTATTTTACCACTCTCTTCTAAAATTTCTCGTATTGACATTTAAGTTCAAGATAGTATCCCCCAAATATAGATTACCCTCTAGTATGAAGAGAAGTATTAGAAATTTATTTCGTATTTCTGCTACAACTTTGCCTTCCTTGGGGACTCTTTGCAACTTGATCACATCTATCATCTTACTGACAAGTTTTCTGTTTTAACTATGTTTAAGGAAGATATTTATTATTAGTTTTATGCCTCTGCCTGGAATTTCCCATTATTTTGCCTTGACTGTTGTGTGATGGTTTTAAATTTAACTTTCCTAATCTTATGCTCCTTCCCCCCCGCCCCCCCCCCCCCAATTTTTCTTATTTAGAATATTGTTTTCTTTTTTGCTTTGGTTTTTGTGGGTTTTTGTTTGTTTGTTTTGTTTTGTTTTAGGCTCTGCACAGTGTTTAGGTTAAATTAGTAACTTCCTCTTGTCTCCCCTTCCAGCAATTCAGACTTTTTTGCTGATCCAGGCTTTAGCACTACTCATTCAAGAAATTAACTGAAGGGATTACATTTTCTGTTAGTGTTTTCTGATAATGAAAATAAGTATTACCTGTTTTATCACATGATAAAATAACCATAACTTACTTGACATTTAAAATGGACTTTTTCATCTGATATGTCCATTTTGTGGACCACTGTTCCTTCCAAATCAGCCTCATGCCTCTGGCAACTGTCCATTAAGTGATTAGGGGCAAGTGAAATTCACTTCACTGTACTCTGCTGACCTCATAGTGACGTACGTTCTGGGAAAAGGCCCATCCAGATGGAAGGTGATCCACTCCTGTGCTCAAAGGCATGAGATCAAGATGCACCTCCTTGCCAAAAAGAGAGTAAACCATAGGTGAAGTAATAAACACAACCATATGTCTAAACTTTTGTTAAAGCCCTGCATGATAGGAATTTCACCAACTGTCTTAGGTAATATATTTTTACAATGAAATACCCTTGTTTCTTTTATTTGTCCTTAGCTTTTTATTACAATAAATGTGTGCAATGAAGCTTGTTCTGAATTAGACACCCCAAGTGAAGTTGGGAAACCTAAACAGGACTCTAGTAATATTTTAATAGATCGGAATCTCCCTCACAATCTAGTACACTTGAAGGGAGAAGCCATAAGTTCAGAGACAGAGCTAATACAGTGTGTCATAGCAGCAAATTCTCCTTTCTTAGAAGAAATTTTAAATTTGAACATACAACTGCAACTTGATTTGATTAATTTGTGTAGTCTGGTTGGTAGACAGAAACTAGATCTCATAAGGTTTTGTATTTTTGTATCTAAATATGGGCATATCATTATTCAGAACCATGTATAACTAACTTAGCTGCCTCATCAAAATTCCCTGAAATACATGCTTCCATTAACCAATTGCTGTTACAGACTGGAATCCTTATCGAGCATATTTTTCTCTTATTTTTTTCCCCTAGGACATTAATCCTTTTAAATATGAAAAGTTTTATATTATGAATATGAATTAGCTTATGGCTATGTACTTTTGGATTTATCCCACCTTCACATTTTCACAGTTTGATTGCTGAGTTGATGACAGTTTATTTACTTAAATATTTATACGCGAGCAGCTTAATCTCTTTCTATATTAAGGAAAGTAACATAGAAAATAAATTACTCTGCTATTGCCTACTATGGTGTTTGTTCCTGGTTTGCTGTGTGAAACCATGAAATGCAGGACCTATATCCAGTGTATGTATATGTTTTATTTTCAATTTCTTTGTAGTATGCAAAGGATTTTAAAGCTGATTCACAAAGTTTGGTTTTAGATCTCTCTATATAGATAGAGGAATCCCACTTCTATTTGAAGTAGGAGGTTCATGAGGGCTTAAATAGCAGCTAGTGGCAATTAGGACTGGTAAAAGAAGCAAAGGTAGTTGATTGTAGAAATAGAAATCTGGTTTTCTTGAGAAAACTGTGTCTCTAATGTTGGAAGCTGTAGTCCTTATGTCAAGACTGAAAACATAACTACGGAGGGAAAAATATTCCTCACTTTTTAATTACAATTCACAACCAACATTTTTTCTAAACTATTACACAATTAATAGCATGTGCATTGATACAGGCATTGATGTCATTCAGCTGCAGTGGTCAACACACACCGAAGTTGCGTAATTCTGTTCTACAGACAGCAAAGCTATGGATATTGCAGTGATATATCCAAGCAGAATGATCTTTCCTAAAGATATACTCAGTATTTTCCCTGTGTCAATAAAAATGATAAAAGAAGTGTCTGAGAGGAATAGTAATAGCTTCTGAGTTACTGTTGCCAAGTATGAACTCAGAAAGAAGTGAATCTAGTATGAAATGCACATTAAGAGCCATACCAGCAATAAGATAAAATTTTAAAAAAGAGATATATTTACTCCTTTTTCTTTTAAAGTCTTTCCCTTGCCAATCAGTATTACTTTGGTTTTATTTAGACTGAACTTCAGCTAATTCATGCCATCCATGTAATTTTATCACATCTGTCAAGCACTGTAAAGCACAGAAATTTTTGTATAGGAATTTAATGAAAAGCACATGAAAAGTTTATATTTCTATATTATTAATATTTCCAACAGAATAGCTCTTTTTTTCCACCCCCCTCCAGCCCTTTCTCTTTTGATAGGCCTGTCTGTCTGCCTGCCTATCTGCCCTTCACAGGTCTCTGCCCATTCTCAGGGGAAGGGAAGAGCAGGGTAACCATATGTTTAACAAGGCAGGTGACAGACTGACAATCTCCAAAACTACACATCCAGTATATTATGGGCTGGGGAACAAGTGCACATTAAGTATAGAGAAAGGGACCACAGAGAAAGAAGAACCCCTCAGTCACTTCTGTAAGGCTGCACTCTCCCTCGTGTAACTGCGTAGCTCCTGGTGTCAGTGTTTGTTGACAGATGCAAAAAATTCAGTTAAACTCTTCATTTGCTTTTCAAGAATGACGCTAGGAGCTGCAGGTTGTAGTTCACTTTTCCTTGTTAATGTACCTTGCTGTGACCTCTCTAAAAAAAGGAACAAAAATTCCAACAAAAAATGGAAGAATCCTCTCTTGTCTATTTTGTGACTTCACTTCCAAAACATATGCCAGTAACCTCAAAAAGGGGGCTCTTTTTCTTTGTTCTTTACAGAAGACTGATTTTACACAGATTTAGGTGGGACAATTCAAAATTTTGCTTCTATTCAAGTTCAACTGAGTGGAAAAATGTTCTAGTTTCTCTCCACAGGACCAGCTACTATTTTCTGGTATTTTTGTGAATGAGTTTTCTCTTCTGAATGATAAAGGTAAGACCTTTAGGATCCAAGTGCATTCTGGTTGTAAGGGCAAAGATTTCTCTTAATGGCTATTCCTAACTCAGTGATGAATCTCTGAAACAGAATAAAAAAATTTAGCAGTGAAAGGTTAATTGCAGAAAAATGGTGGATTTGAATATCTTTACCCCAAAAAGTTTATGTTATTTTAGCACATCACAAGAAGCTCATTTGAAAATGTGGAAAAATAGATGGATAAGCAAAACAGGGGAGATGTCACCTAATCTTTTCTGAGAGAACTCTCAATCTTCCTGTCAGCCTAATCTTCTGAGAACTCTTTCCCCTAGAATAATTATAATCAATAATCCTATGTGCTAGTGCTATAACTTCTGCACCATTGTTTACCTGTCTGCCTTTGGGATTGGAACCATATTGTGCTGAGACTGGTGAAATTTTGTAAAATGTCATTATTTGACAGTTAAGCCATCTGCCCTCATCCAGATGCTACCATTCTCTAGACTGGTCTGTCACTGGATGAATGCAAAAAGCATGGCAGTTTCTGGAACCCATTTACTGTGAAGCAGTATGTGCTGGTGTTTGCTGGCTCAGCCATTTCCTCCAAAATGTTGTGCACATTCACTGCTATCACTCTTCTGAATATTTTGTCTAAAACGCTACTGGGAACACTCTTTTATTTTTTTTTTTTAAGTCATGTCAGAGTTAGCAATTTGTAAGTTAGAAATTCAATTTTTTTTTTAGAAATGCTGCTGTCCCATCTTCTTTTGGAATGCCACCATTTGGATCCTGTCCCAAACTTTCCATTTGCACAGGAGATCAAGAGAAGATGTAAAGAAGATGAGTACTTTCTGCAGTATTTTGGGGTTTTGCTTCTTTCTTAAATATCTTCAGATTTTATCTAGCAGTGAGAACACAAGCAGTTCCTTCAGGACATTTTCTCACTTAAATGGGATCCTACATTATATCTTTGAAACATTTTTGGGTTTTACATTTCTTTCTTCTAATATACTTTGTGATCCTAGGTAATTTAATTTCCAGAAAAAAAAAAACAACAAACTGTACATAAACATTTTATTTTAAGACAAAGCAAAATTTAAGAAAAAGTCACCTAAGAAAAGTCAGCCTTCGTAAAGGAAAATGAATCCTCTTGAGATGGATGAGGCATGCAGCTTTGAGATGTAGCAGAGACATTTCAACAGAGAGAAAAACATCATAGTATGGGGGATAAAGGAGAGAAGAATTTACTTATTTCCTCTTTTCAGACTCAGAGTTTCTTACAACACAGTAGCAGTCTGAAGGCTGCTGGAGGGTCACAGAGGGTGTGAATAGAAGATGTACTTAGGATTTAGACTTATATGTCAATAAGTAATTGCTTCATAGATGTGACTTGAAGGCAAAAGGATGCAACTAATAGTCTTAGGAAAAAAATAACCTGCTCCTTTAATCATGATCATAGAGGAAAGAATAAATCTCATTTTTATGTACTGTTCTTAACTGGTGTTATTATTCGTCACCAGGGGAGAGACTTGAATTGTTGGAGAGGCTGATGGGATCATCTCTATGACCTGGTACTTAGGAAGAGCTCTGCACTGTAGTGCATGAATGCCTATCAAATACTTAGAAATAAAAATAATAGCTCATGTGTTCTTTCTGTCATCTCAGACTTTAAAAGAGATAACGGGTATTATAAAAAGAGTTGTATGTATCTGAGCCAGGTGCACCTAGTATGTGCAAAATGTGTTGTATCCTCTCCTCAAGAAATCAATGCATTTTTGTTTTCTTCCAATAAGAAAAAAAACATGGAAGAGTCACCAAGATATATGGAGAAAAATGAGGAAATGCTGGCTGTGGAAAAATAAAAATTAAAGCACATTTTGCCAGCAGCAAAATTAATTGAGATACAGAAACTGAGAGTTCATGTGGTAAGTTTTAGTCAGTGGACAAGCTGGTGTTTATCCTAGCAATAGAAGATGATAAAAATAAGATATACATATTAGACAGAGGTTGTCACCAGAGGAAGAGGTACACTGAATATGGCCTTTAACAAAATAAATCAAAAATTGATTAATTTCTTCAGCCTCTCTTGAGCTAATATTATGGTGCACTAAAAAAGACAAATGTTAATCACAGATACTTTGGCTGGCAAGTTGTCCACAATGAAACAAGTGATGAAGCTGTTCTATTTCTGCAGGTGCTTCTTAGAAAACTAGAATACATTTTTTTCATAATATCTATCCTGGTATTATTTATTAATATTTATTAGTAATAATTACTTTTGTGTTCACTAATGCATATTCACCTTGAGAGAAATTTCAAAAGCAAAAACCAGAAAAAATCTAGTATATGGGATGAGCACAGAGGAATCATTGTCCTTTTCTTATCTCTTCTTGTCTCCTCATGCTTCTTTCTGTTGCCTCTTACTGCTGTTATTTGCATAAACATCGTGACAACTGTGTTGCATGCTGCATAATGTTCATTCCTGTGTTAGAGGCTATCTCTCAGGCTGTGGGCCTGAAGGAAAAGGAAGACCATATTAAAACCTGAAAAATGAATCATCATTCTGAAACTTGTATCAATTAGCATATATTTGATACTAATGTTAAAATGTTAAAACTGACCTACAGGTCCTTTTACCAAGTTCAGAATTTTATATGTATATGCAAATCATGTGCCAGAGCTGTAGGTTTGGGTGAGCCTGAAGAAAGGAAATTACAAGTTAGTAAGGACAAAAGGGAAACTGCAACTTCCACAGACTCACAGAGAAAGTCTTCTTAACAAAGATACACCACACACTACACTACTAGTGTTGTAGATTATCACTAATTTAGAACAAGTCTGAAATCTTAAATCAGCAAGAGTGAGGCTCTTCCTTTAGGAATCTTTTAATTGTCTGACATACCCAGTAAAGAGTGGACAGCTAAGGTCTATAAGTTCTCAGTTGGCCATGTATCTCACTGTCCAAGGACAGCAGTTACACCAGTCTACTTTCCTTCCCAGCAGGGTTAGACTTCCTTTGGGTAGTCTCCTGCACTAAGAACTAAGGTTCTTATTTGCAAGGCACTTATTTGCTTAAGTTGTTTCTGCTGCACTGAGTTACTTGTTTAGCTATAATGGCTCTTGGGCTAATGCACTTATTTCCATGTAGGACTTTTCCACCCTTTTACCTCTTTAGGTGAAGTATTTGTTTTGAATAACTGACTGGATGACATACACAGCAGGTGACAGAGATGCAACAGAAAGACAAGAGTCAAGACGAGTAGGCTGAAGCTGAAGATGCTGCCCTGCATTGTATATGATAGTTCTGATGCCTTTGTTTTTTTATAGGGTGAACACCAAGCTATCATATCCATAAGCCTCATTGTGTAAATGGGTTGTGAGATGCTTGTGAGAAAAAATGCAGCTCAACGGCAGCAAAGAAAAGAAAAAACAAGAAAAAAAAAAGAAGAACTAAGTGTAACTGCCTAGCTATGCAAAAATAACTGTGGTGTATGGATAAATCTTAATGTTAACAGGTTCTGCTAAAAAATTTTCCCCACGGCACATTTTCATGATGCTAACAAACAAGAGCAGCTCATTAATTATGAGTACCCATGTTAGATATTTTTATTTCATGCTCTCCACTTTTAAGCAATGCTCCTGCTTTGTTTTCATTTCTAGGTCTAAAAATTTCCTTAAGCATTAGGTCAGGAAACCTAACTTTTGCATTCCCATCTTTTCTCTACCCATCTTTCATCACTCACCATCCTGTTTTTCACTGCTTCCTACTCAGTATCAGTAATGTCATCAGAAGGATTCCCACAGTCATCTGTGGTTTTATTCTTCTCATTTTTACTTATTTAGTTAATTGTATCTACTTGATCTGTTGAGCTTTTGGATTTATTTTTTTTCTGTATTGTGACCTCTTTGTGCACTCATTCATATCTTAAACCTTTTTTGTATCCTGTACCAAAGAGGTTTCAATTTTTGTTAGGACTTAAAATCATAGAATATTCAGAGTTGGAAGGAACTCATGACTCTGATAACTCAGATGATTCTAGTGACTCATCAGAATAATCAAGTCCAATTCCTGGTCATTCACAGGACATCCCAAGAGTCACACCATGTGTCTGAGAGGTTTGTTCAAATGGTTCTTCAACTCGGTCAGGCTCGGTCCTGTTACCACTTCTATGGGGACCCTGTTCCAGTGCCCTGCCATGCTCTGGGTAAAAATCTTTTTCTAACATCCAACCTAACCCTCCCCTGACTCAATTTCATAAAATTTCCTCAAGTCCTGTCACTAGTCATGAGAGTGAAGAGATTGGTACCTGGCCCTCTGCTTCTCCTCATAAGGATGTTGAAGACCACAATGAGGTCTCTCCTCGGTCTCCTCTTCTCCAGGCTGAACAGACCTAGTGACCTCTGCTTCTCCTCATAAAGCTTTCCCTTCAGACCGTTCACCATTTTTGTGAAGTAACCTTTGGGTACTCTCTAGTAGTTTAATGTTTTTCTTACACTGTAGCACCCAGAACTGCCCCTGGCACTTGAGGTGAGGCTGCCCCAGAGCAGAGCAGAGTGGGACAATCCCCACCCTTGCCTGGCTGGTGATGCTGTGCCTGATGTCCCCCAGGACAGGGCTGGCCCTCCTGGCTGCCAGGGCACTGCTGACTCATGTTCAACTTGCTATGGACCAGAAGCCCCAGGTCCCTTTCCACAGTGCTGCTCTGCAACCTTAGAGACTTGGTTGACTCTGTCCTTGGGTGACCTTCAGATCCCAACTATGGACCAGAGAATTACAATTGATTCTAGGCTGTCCCCTGGCTCTGCAGAGTTTTGAGGTCACAGCTTTGATGTTTCTCTGTTGAAGTATTTCCATCTTGAACAAAACTTTAGACTGGGGACCTGGGGTGAACAGATACTGGATTAATATCACAAACCAACAGTTTCTAACACTTCTGGGAAAACAAAACCGTAGTAACTCAAGGTCACTTTAAATCTGATTTATAGCAAACTGGTGGCCCCATTTACTGAAGAATTCAATATCCAATGAGGACTTAGTTCTACAAATAACTCTAAAGAGATACAGAGCTCAATGATTTGAGTCAGCTGTTTCTTTCCATGTGTACAGTGGGCAATACATGCCTTTCTGTAGCAAGCTGCTTTAATTGACGAATAGAGGAAAGTTTGATCAACTTTTTCTTTAATTTATTAAGTGTCTTTCTCCAGGAAAAGGACATATTACACTTGATTGTGGAGTTTCAAATAAATTTGCAGAAACACACAGATAAAATTGAGTGCAAGTAATTCAGACACGATGTTAAAGTACAGTGCAATTTTCCATCTTCAATGCCCATATAGAAGATATTAATAATTACTGGGAAAAAAAGAGAATCCCTCAAAGTAATTTCCTCACCTTCCATATTTTCAGCTTTGATAAGGGCTAGTCCACCAACCATCAACTTCTTTCCTTTGGATCAGTGGAAATAGCCCAGTTGGGGATCCATACACTAGCTAACAATAGCTAGAACCTCTGAACTATTCAGAGGCTTCTGTTTAGACTTCTCTTTTTTTTTTTTTCCCTGAAAAATTCCTCTTCCCTTCATTATGAAGGGTAATATGAACCTGATACATCAGCTCTATGTTTCTTCAGTCAGAAATGTTTCTTCTGGGTGTCTTCTATCCATTTCCCCCCCATTTTTCCTACCTGAATGATGAGAAAAAATAAATCCCTTGAACTAAAGAAACACGGAGTTGCTGGATTGGACTACTAGATGTGGCAGGAATCTTTTGCAGTCCCTAAACTGCACAAGACTGGGGTTTTTCAGCCTAGTTTATAGAATCACTCTATGCTACACCATTTAGGAAAATATTAATCTTGTATTAATCTGTTCTTTTTTCAGACAAAGATGTGCTTGAAAGCTGGCATTTTTTGTCTCTGGTCTTTGCAGATATCCTTAAATAGCATGATTGTCCCCTGTTCTGGGTGAAGGTCATACTGCAGGAAAATTAAAGTCCTTTTGACGATCTGCTGTGCCTTGGCAAATGCAATTGACCTTCTTTGAGAGGTGAAAATTGCCTTCTGTCTCACCTAGGGTCAGGCTAAACTATTCAAGCTTATGACAAAACAACCCCTTTTCTCCTTTTAATTTGGTAGGTGGATTTTAGCCCCCTGACCCTACTTTGGGCAAATGTATTGCCAATGGGAAAAATAGGACATTAATAGTTTTTAGTGTCTTTTCAACCAATAACAATGGCCTATCTAACTACATTTTCTGTCCTCAGTTGGAAAGGAGGGGAAGACTTATGCACCGACATTTGGCAGTCTGCCGGCTGTTCGGTACATTTCATTTCAATTGCTGCTTTCTCTTACTTTCTGAATAAACTCTTTTTAACCAAGTCTTGCTTGAACACATTGTAGTTGGCCCTAGGTGGCACTTTTAAACCCTAAGGACTACTTTAAGGAGATTGATACATGAAAGGATCTCCAAGTCACTCCAGAAATGTACTAACAAGTTAAGGAGTCGTGAAACATGCCTAGTTGGAATGGTGATTTGGTCTGAAAACACTTTAATCTGTTTTTTAGGTCAGGACTCTTCTGATTTCAAGGGATGATGGGTAAGAGGATAAAAAAGTATGCTGCTTTTTTTGAACCACTTAGGGAAAAAATGTAGACTCTTTTAACACTTGAAAACTGAAGTCATTGCACAAGTCTACCTTATCTGGCTGGAATTTTTGGTTTATTTTGCTGCTGATGATGTTTTTGTCACTGTTCCCTTTTCCAATTGTTTTTTCTGATCTTTGCATGAACAAGGTTTTCTTATCTTTTTGTATTGCACCTCTGTAATAGTGGTAAAGGGTGCCATAGCCTTTTGGCAATTCTTTCTCAATGAAACCCTAAATTATGTTATAAGATTGGAGGTTTTTAGATGTTTGTTTGGGGTTTTTTGTTTGTTGGTTTTATCACTCTGTCACGTTTCTGTTCCATACTAAATCACAAAGTAAAAATGATTTCCTTGTAAAAGGCAAGAATAACCTAGAACACTTTTTAGCAATTCCAGAAAGACCGAGAAGTTGGATAGATAGGCATGGTATTCAAAATGATGAAAGCATAATTAAATTTTAGGGATCATAAATCAGATCTGTAATGAAAACAATGTGGATATTGAAATAATGACATAAAAATTTTTGCTAGCCTTATCCATGTTATCTTTACTGGACAGATTATTTTAACATGCCTCCTGTATTGTCCAATTATCACGTTAAACCCTTTTGTGATATCACCCTCCAAGTGATACATTGGAGTGAAGATAAAAACTTGGTCCACATAAAAATAACTAATATTTCTAAAGTAAACTGTAGGTCTGAACATGAATATGGATTTTGCTTTGTGTTCATGATTCTCAGAGTAGCCACACCCATGCACACATTTTTGATATTCAGACGTGCAGTGCATATTTGTATGGGTACTTTAAGAATGTATAAATCCACAGTATCTGAATCCAGATTTCAGAAAATGATTCATATCTTAATTAGTACTTTAGCAGAATGTCTTCTGATAAAGCTATCCTAACTTTTGTTGCTCAAAGAAGTTGCTTTGAGTAAATACTGATCTGCACCTCTTGGGGTTTTCTAAGAAATACTCTAAATACTCTTAATCTGTTAAAATGAATTAGGAATTATTTGCTTTTTAATTCCATTTTGTGATTGCTGCTTATATAGTTTCCTTTCTAAAGGACCTGTGCTATGTCCAGAGCTGTTAGTCTTCTAATATTTTCCAGCAGGATAATATATCTTCAGGGTTTGAAAAGGCAAATATTGCAAAATGTTCATTCAGATCTTCGTGTTTATGTGTCAATTTAGTGTCTGTGTTTACAATGAAAAATATGGTCAGATTTCATATATGGAACTACAAAGCAGAACTAACGACAAATTAAATCAAGCCTGAGCCTATAGTTTAAGAGCAGTTTTAGATAGAAAAACACCATTACATTGAGACCTCTGACCTCTCCCAAATGAAACTGAAGTAAAAGGTGGAGTGGCACAAAACAATGGCATACATTAAAACATGGCTTGATTTCTGGGCAGACTTTGTCAGTTTTTTCATACCTGAAAAAAAAAATCCCAGGTTCAAAAACTCCAAGTGGGATATTATATAGGACAGGGGGCATTAATAATGGTTATTTATAATGGTTATTCATATTCATATCTACTCAAAACTAAATCCCAGGCTGGGCATAATTCAGCAGTATACTGAGCACTTAGCTACAAATCCATCAGAGAAAATAATCAGGTCTATTTTGAAGGGGAATGTCAAGATCTAATTTTCTGATGGTACTATGCCCGCTTAGCACAGTGTAGTCTCAAGCACAGTGCATAAACCTACTGTTTCCTTGAGTAAGGCCAATATCTTGACAGGAGATGTCCATTTTCCATTTAAAAGTAATTTTATAAATTCTGGGAACACTAGTTTATTACAGTAGATTAGTTTAGAAAATGTCACCTTCATCTTACAAGTGTAGGTATTCCTCATGTATACATGCCTCATCAGTTTTTATGGATATTTTACACCTTATAATACTTATGAATACAGAAGATACTGAATGCCTCACATATCTAGTCTACTGTACTTCCTTCTCGCTCTAAGTACAGTCCTTAAAAACACCTGGATTTCTAAAGGATCCGTGTTACTCATGAGTTAGTATCCATGTTCAAAAGTGTTTTATGTGTCAAAAGCTAAATGCAAAGGAAACTTTATGAATTGAACAGCTCAGTTTGCTGATGTGTAGATTCCCATTCAAACCATGGTCTATAAGATGTAGGAGATAAGTGCCTATGTGCCTCTTTTTCACAAATTTCTGTGCATTAAAAAGGTGACTTCCAGAAATTATTACCTTGGCCAGTGAAGCCTGCTGAGGTTAATGAGGAGCTTCCAGGTAACATGGGACCATCAGCCCTTTTCCTTTGTCATCAGTGCAGGCTGAATAGACTGACTGTCCTGAATATTGCTGTTTCTTCAGGTGTCACTCATTCTTGTCCCAAGAATGCTCATGCCTGAGATGTGTGAGATACTGGCTTTGAGCAATCCGCTTGTTGCAGACATATATACCTGAAATCCTCCTTAAGCACCTGTACCTGTCAGAATTAATTTCACTCAACTTGACCATTTAAATGGGTTTGGGAGCCTAAAAGGACTCTTCTATTTTTTTTTTTTTATTTTTTTAGGTCCATTAAACAGGCACAGGAAGAAGCAAATTCCTTTTGCACCCTAGACACACGTTATTGATTGAAATGACTGGCTGAGGTTCTGCAGATGAACTTACGCACATCAATAGTTAAGAACCTCCTGTAGGAACTTTAGTTTCCTTGAAGTCAGTAGGATTTGGATTCTGATGGTGAAATCTTAAGCCATCAAAAATGACCTCTGAACTAAAAAAGCCTATTGACTTTTCTGACACCAGCTTTTGAGTCTTGGATCCCCATGATGCACCTGCAGCATAGATCAAGGTTTGGGTACTGATCATGTTACTGTAACTTCCTCATTTTGCTGGCAGCAGTGTGTTGGAAACAGCCTGGAATTTACTGTGGGCTGCAAAATCCTTCTGCAAAACTGGGCTTAAATATTAAAAGTTAGTTTGCCCTGAACTCTGTATTGCTTTAGGGAGGCCAGCTAGCTTGAGGAAATAGTCAGCAATCCCCTTACAGACTGCCTTTCCCACACTCTTGTAGTAGAAATTCTTAAATGACAGACCAGAAATAGTGTGTCCCTATCTTGTATGAGTGTTGTGGTATTTCATAGTTCATCAGTTTATTTGAAGTGCCACAGAATTTGTGGATAGAAGGGAAAAGAAGCACTGTATTTTCTTGCCAAAAAACCTTAGCTCTGTGAGGGTTGCAGATCTATGTGCATCAATTGACACTCAGGGTCTCAGGCCTCAAAAGGTGAAGTAACCCTTCAGATTGAAGGTAACCAAGAAGAGATCTGTAACGCACTTTTAAAATTGCCTGAAGTCCAGAGGCAGCTCTGATTTTCTGGTGTTCTGAGTTTGATGTAGGCACTGTACTAATTGCTCTGATCCTCTGTGAAAGGTAACACTCACATATGCATGTCAGTCTTTCTGGATCATTAGGTGACATTGACACTTCTAGCCTTCGGATATCACTAAAATTGGAGACCTTTAACTTTAGCTCAGGTTTTTTTTTGCCTTGAGGATACCAAGATATTTACTCAATAAGTCCCTGCTGGAAGGTTCCTAAGATCTTTGCCACTTTCCTTTGGCAGGTCTCTTTGCAGACTATGATTGATTGGCATGTGCCTTTCTGTCTCCTATTTTGGGTCTTCATTAACACTTATGCATTTACTTGGGACTGTTTCAAGCTCCTCTGCTCTTTAATGTACCGCTTTTTGGGATTCTCAGATCCCGAGTGTCCTGAAATCCTCAGTTCCCAAAAAATCTACATGCTGCCTTTGTAGGCAGCTTGAATTTCTGGTTTTTACTCTCAGTTTAGGACATGTGGAAAGCTATTCTAAGATCTGTTTTTGACTGTTCTGCCAGCTCAGCACTTGTCAGGTGACATTGCAATAAGCATAGGTGAAAGCTGCTGTACACACCTCTATGGCATATATATGCCAAATCACAAGGTGCAGTATGGGTTTACCTCTCTAGAGTCCCAGCCAAAACTTGAGGATGCTCTCTGGCAGGTGCATAAGAGAAGCAAATGATAAAATTTCAGCTCATGTTGCCTGAAGGTGATGGTCAATATAACAGAAATTTTCTTTATGAAAGGTGCATCTGAGAAAAATGGTGAAGTGCAAATTACTTTTCTAGTATTTTTTTTTACATAGAAAAGTTTTCATTTTAAACCTAATGTTTCTGGCTTTACTTGGTCCAGTTTTTTTTAAATATCAAAAATTGATTATTTTTTAACTCATAAATTCAATGTGTAGTGCAACTCATTGATTTGCACTACTGACCCTAAGAAATGCAGAATAGTACTCCAGGAAAAAGAAATATAGAAGTGAATATCACTTGCAGATTTCCCATCACTTGTATTGCTTAAATCAAAAATTTAGGCAGTTATTGAATATGTAGGTCCTCAAACATCATGATGACAGAAAATCCTCTTCCATCAATTACATTTGACCAGGAAGTTTTAATATTTTCTTGCAGACATGGAATGAACCACGCAGTACAGTACACTACAGTTTGTCACTGTATGAGTAGATTACTGCAGAGTGCTCTTCTTTACGGCAAGTTATTATAACAATTTGCTGTAGCAATTTGCTGTCATGCTATTGTGGCATAACAGGGACAGTAGAGAGGAATGCAACTCTCACTGTCTAGAACTCTTTGTCCATCAAGTAGCAAGAAGGTCTGATAAAGGTGTACCAAGGGATTATTTTCAAAATACCTGTTAAGGGAATTGTGACTAAGAATGTTTAGACACAAAAGCACCAGATACCTGTCATGGTTGCTAAAAATATTCTTGTTATTGTCAGATTGCACAATGGTTTAATTCCCCATGAAAGTCTGGGTGACATATTTGCTACCCAAGTGAATAAAGTGACAAATACTACCAGGGCTAGTAATAAATGAAATTGCCTTTTGGACAGTAATCTTTCATGCCAGCTCATATGCTACTGCTTAAGGCAAACTATTTAAAACACACTTCACCTAGTTTGAATCTGGCAACCACATACAAGCAAGAAAAATGAATCCCAAGCTTTTCTTTATGACATGTCTCTCTTTCACTAGGAATCTAGAAGCCATTTAACAGGCCTTGTAATCAGAAATAAGAGCAATTTTATGTAATAGATCAGCTTTCTAAACAATAATTCATCCCAAAGAGATGAAATGGTAGCATGTATATATATATGTGTTATTTCAGGAGGAAATTTTTACATCTATGCATATGTGCATGTGTCTGTGTGCTTGTCTGGTATGTCTTTATATTTGAATATAGATATATTTGATATAGTAGTTTATTATAAATGACTTTTCTATAGACTGGATGAATTATTTTTTGCAATTCACTGAACTTTACAGACAAGTCAAAGCCAGGTTTTTTAAAATTAATGCCACTGAGTGGATTGAAACATCTAAAAGACATCTGCCTGGGGTCCTGAGGTAGCAGAAATTAGTGACTCTTCAGTGGAGTCCCCACCTGAAATCTATTAGCTGAAGTTCTGGAGAAAGGAATGTAAAATTAAGACAATCCTCTATGCTTTGAAAAACAGAATAACATGACAGAACTGAAGTGCCTTATTTGTTAAGTCACAGTGTCAATGACTGGTAAATAGAATAGGTTATTCTCAAGAGATTATAGAGTGATCTGATGTCTGTGAGGAGCACTGTAATTCTCAACATTTTTTTTGAAAAATAGAACTGACTAAGCAGTAGTTATATCAAAAGAAGAAGAATTTTGCTAGCATATATCTGTCAAAGGCAGAAATAGTGTTTATTTTTTTCTGTAATACTTTGGGACTTAAAGGTATAATGAAAGCTTTGTGCGATTTTCAAAGCCTAAAGCAAATTTGAAAATTGCATTGGGTTATGAAATGACTGTATCCAATATACTGATCTATTCAGGTAGGTCAGATGAGCTACACTGAACATTTTTGTAATCTGGGCTTTTATTTGAATGCAATATCTTGAATCTGGCTCATCTTCAATGAACAGAGAACCCTAGAAATTTATCACTAAGCAGGTACTTTATGTGTCTTGTTAATCAGAAAAGAATCTGGAAGTGGAAACATGGAAACAAATACATCTCACTATCTTAGAATTTTCCATAGCTAATTCCTTTAACAGTGTTTGTCTTAATTCTCTTGCCTGACACTTCTTTATTTCCATTCAGTCTTTTATTATTCATTTTATTCAAGTTTCCTCTTCATTGCTCATTGTGCAGCCAGATATTTCTTCCATACTCTTATTTCCTCAAGTGTTTATTTTGCTATCAAAACTCTTATGCCACTCCACACCATTCCTGAAAATCATGCAGTCACTCCCCACTGGATGATGCTGCTACTGATAATCAGAGGGTAAAAATCTTCTATACTGTATGTGCTTACCCTGTTATGGCATGCATATCTGATACTATGAATATAAGGATTCAACCACCCCCCCAAAAAAAAGAGAGGGATGAAAAGAAAACAAGAAGTAAATTTTATTTTCTTAGTCAGTGACCATTAAGAATATGTCTTAAGACTGATGATAATTTTCCAGTTGCTGGTTGTGTTGAAAAACCCCAAAAAAATGGAACAAGCAAAAAATCATGTTTCCTGTCCTGCAGAATGCCAAGGATTTTATATGACAATGTGAATCAAGTACTCAGGGTGCTAAGAGAATACAAATTAAAGTTCACTCAGCCATTATGCTGTCTATCTCACACCAAAAGACCTGGAGAGTCTTAGAGAAAATTACTAAATTACTTCTTTTATTTCTAGTTTATGTGGAAATACTTTACAACTGAAATATAGCCTTGATGTTCCACCCAAGTGCATATGCAAAGTAAAGCTGAATAAGATCTTCCACTTAATATTTCACAAACTTGGAAACAACTGCTCCTTACAGAATTGCAAAGGACATTGAGAGTCCATAGAGCATGAACAGCCTAACTGTCCAACACTGCCTAGAATCAGGCCTCCTATCACTCCCCACTGAATGTTTACAGAGTACAGGTTCATAATTTCCCATGCTTCTAATTGTCTGAAATTAACAATGTGAATATTCCCTTCTTCTTCCTTTACTCTTCACCTGATTTTGCTAATATCATGGTAAAAAGTGAATTAATTAGAAGCACAGCCTTTGGGTGATTGCACATAGCATTTCATATGCAAAATAAATTGCTTTGTAAATTGTAACATAAACTATTAAGCATTTCTATTTACAGGACAGAGTGTACGGAACTGCATTTAAAAATATTTCCCTATAAGAAGGTATATATCTACTGCTCCAAACAGAAAATACATATAAACTGCAATGCACTGCTTTATCCCTCCTGTAAATTTTGTAAGTGTTAGTTACTGATTGCTCATTCTCTTCCTTAATAGTGCTTTATTTTAAAAGTATGAAATCAGTAAAGGGACAGGCTTAAGTTACAGAGGACTGCAAAATGGCATCTACAGGACATGACACACTAGTTTGAAACTGCCTTGAGTTAGACTATTGCCTATCAACAGAGTACCAAACAGTTTACTGACTCAGTGAGAAATGTAATATATGCTTAGATCTTGTATCACAGGAAACGATAGAAATGATTATAAAGCAGACATTCTCAAGTCCTGGTAAAATCTCAGAGACTCTTATTATAGGAAATTCCAACTTCACAGCATCCCCAGATCTGATGCATTATGTTTCTCAGTTCCTGTGATTGCTTTTGTCAAACTGTTAAATATGAAATAACAAAATGCCGTGTAGTCATATTTGTAATGAATAACATGGGAAAAGCAGTCATGAGCAACTGCCATTTTATAAAAGTTATTTTGATGTATCTGTAATTTTTTTCCATTTTTGCCTGTTGAAATGTTTGTAACCAACAGAGTGGAAAATAAATTTCTCAGAACTTAGATTCAGAAAAAGAATCTGTAAGGCTTCTATAAGCTTGATGAACCTGAAAACATCATTAATTTCCAAAATGTTCTAGACTCATTGAAGATGATCAAATTCCTAAGTTTGTTTGCCAGGGAGTAAACTTTTTTCTGAGAAAATAATTTTCATTTAGATGCTCAGCCTGGTCTCTGAGTAGGTAGCATATAAAAATTATACAAATATATCACTGTTCCTGATTTAGAGTGGAATTTTCTTCTTTAGTCAAGTCAGTATATTTGCAGCTGCAATCTTCCTTCATACATTTTCTGCATGAAAAATAGTTTGTTCTGATCTGTTCTTAAATTTCCATTTATAACTGTTACTGTATGATCTATATAAAGAAATTCTCTGATAGAATTATTTGTGGTATTTAAAGATTTTATACTTGTCAGTTTTAATATTTTCCACCTTTTCTATTTCATGAAAGGAGGAAGAAGGTAATTTTTTTATTGTGATTTCTTTCCTTCTAATTAAAGGATTTGTAAACTTCCAGTCTATCAGTCCTCAGATTGAAGTTTTCTTGGTAAAGGCTACAATTTGTTTCACTCACAGGTACCTGTCCTTACTGTCAATGACTTTGACACAGAAACTTGGATGCATAGGAAAATGGCTACGTTTTCTTGTAAAGCAAACAACAGTATGATTCAAATTTCTTGAGAAAAAGTTGCCATGCTTTTTTCCTAAAGCTAGTTCCTTAAATCTGTAAAAATATAGAAAATAACATTGTTGCTGTCTGCCTCCAAAAATACCTTTTTGTCCACATTGTGTGAGTTGCAGATCAATAATCTTTGTCCTTAAATGTAAGCATCAGTTTTATCCAGTTGTCTAGATATTTTATCAAGTTGTCTAGAAATTTCATCTAGTTGTCTAGTTGTCTGGAAATTTCTAGGAAGCAATTAATCCCAACTATCTTAACACAATCAGATGAATCTTCCTTTGGAATTTCCTCTCCCCTTTCTGTAGATTGGTGAGGAAAAACGGCTAATCCGGGTGCCTAGATTTTCAGTTGTATGAACTGAGTGGAAATAATTCCTACTCAATACACTTCATGATGAGAGAGGGAAGAAGGAAAAATCATCCTGAGGAATGTGGTTGCTTTAATAATTCTGTTGAAGATGCCATTGTGCCTATGATCCATGATTATCACAGACTGTCTCCATGAACAAGAAATGAACTGAGAAATGTTATTCAATAGGAATAATGTAATTATACAAAGGACACTGTGCACTAATAAAAAGGGGCGTTATTCTACATGTACAAATATTTTTTTATTTATCCAAGATAATGAAAAAGAGATTTGCAGTTAAGCAAAAATGTCATTTACACTCACAGTAAATCTCCCTCATATTTCCACAGCAATGTAAAGGTTCTTAGTGCAAATGAGAAGTTGGCTCCCAAGAGCTTTTCATCTGATGACTGTAAAATGATTCATACTGCACTGCTACTGCTGCCATTACCTATGAGAAGACAGAATGAACTGTGGGTGATTGACAGTTTTGTAAATCAGGACATAAGTATTGAGCAGTGAGTACCTGAAAACTCAGGTGAGTGTTTGCATGACAACCCAAAGTAGCAGAAGACATCAGTGATAATATGGCATTAGCAGGCTAAATTTATACCTGCCAGCACTCCTCAGCAGCTCTGTACCAGACTGATCAATTATGGAAAAAAAGACAAGGAAATCTTTCCTAATATATGAGAAGCATACTGGTCTTTCTGCATTTTTCATAAATTATTCAAATCTTTCAAAGTGTGTATTTTACATATGAGATTTGAAGCCCTGTTGATGTTACATTTTAAGCTGTGTAAAGATTGTGTTGCATTAAGTGTTTTGTCTGAAATTTTCCATACCATGAAGCTTGAAGCAATGGAAGGTATAATGTGAGAGTTACAAAAGGGGAGAGGATGGGGTAGAGGTGAAGGCATGAGACAAAGCCTGGACAACTAAATTTTTTGGAGGGACAGGAGATTTCAACAAGATACCCAGATGTTGGAAGTTCTGTACTTTTGAATGATACTAAGTCACTTGCAGCAGGTTTTTCACTTCTCTATCATTAGGTGCCTGGTCTATATCCATGAGAGCACCTTTATGGAGGGAACTAAAAAATTATCTTGTACCTGTATGAAATCCCCATATGCTTAAACTTGTTTTATTTCTAATGCTCTAAAATCCACTAGTTTACCTGAGAAATCTTAATACTAAATGTGTGAAGTAGGCTGATAATATAATTTTAAGAAAGTTTCATCCATGATTTCTTGTCTTAGCTGCTCCTATAGAAATGGGGGATCTCTTCGGGCTGAAATTTTGCGTCATTCTTCATCCTAACAATAGTTTTCCTCTGATAGGAAAGAAGGCAGGAAGGGCAGGGCAGAAGGAAGGAAGGAAGGAAGGAAGGAAGGAAGGAAGGAAGGAAGGAAGGAAGGAAGGAAGGAAGGAAGGAAGGAAGGAAGGAAGGAAGGAAGGAAGGCTACTTCATCCTAAGTTTTTTTTCTGTACATTTTTTTGTTTAGTTTTTGTTGATTTTGTTTCTTTGCTTGCTTGCTTGTTTTATTTTGTTTGGTTGGTTTTGAGATGTGTTTTTTAAAATTTCTCCAGGTGTCCTAAAAGCTATTCTATTTGAAAACATAACTATATTTCTACCAAAGTGTTTAAGAAAGAGATGCAGTTCTTGGAAGTAAGACACAATAAACCTTTAAAATGTAAACCTAAAGAAATTTGGTGATCATACATCTTTAATAATGCAGAGATGAGTCTAAAGTGTATAAAAAAAGGGTCTTTTAACAAATTCAGCAATCTGAAAGCTTGAAGCACATGAAATAAAATAGATGCCTAATTTTCTGAACTTGGTTTAAAGGGAGTTTCTTAGAGCATAAACATTGGGCCTGCCCAGTTATTATGGAATATTTGTATGAGGTTCTCTCTGTCTTCCTCTATAAGAGGTTATATGCGTTGTATAAATAACCAAGCAGCACAGACAGATACTTCATTTTCCCATATACCACATGCTATAATATAAAGAGGCCTTTATAATCAATCTTTTCCACTGACTTAAAGAATATTTAATTTTGAGTGCAAAATGGAATAGCTCTTGCTGGGCAGCTTGAAAATAATTCACAGAAGACCGTACAATACATTGGAGTCTGGTCCACTTTCCTCACTCAAGGAAGAGCAGCCTTGTCTTGTACTGAAGCAAGGAGAACAGAAATATAAACATGAGCTCTCTGTGCCTCAGATCTATGTTCTAATTTTGTCTCAAGTGAGAAGGCTTCCTTGATTATTATGGCGTATATCTGTGTGGAAAGATGGCTGGGATAAAATTAGAGGAAAATTAGAAGTTTTATTCACATCCTAACAGAGGTTATAATGGTATGGAAATTATAGGGTAAAATTCAGTTGCTACTCACTGGATGGAATGTAGCTGGCATCCTTGAAACCTATTCCATGGTGGTTCCTCACACCCACAGTCTGCAGCCACAGCACCTGCTAAGGGGGATGGAGCAGAGGGTGGAGCGGAGTGGAGACACCACGGCCAGGGTCTGTGGGAGTCCTTGCAGGGAGGGAACTCAGTGGAGCTTTGCAGATGAGAAACTGCATAACACCTGTCAGGCAGGGGAGAGGGGAATACATCCTGCTGCTGAGCCAGCAACTGTGGTAAAATCACTCTCCTCAGATTAACTTTGTTCATTAAAGCCTAATTGTAGTGCTAACCCACACATCCATCCCAAAGTTACCCGACTATGAGGTATGGGCCCCCCAGTAAAATTTCCAGTGATAAACCCTTATGTTCTACGGTTTAATGAATTAAATATCTCAAAGCATGTAGTCATAAATTGTTCACCCAAGATTACAAGCAAAGTTGACAGTAGAGTGGAAAGCCCAATGAACCCAATCATTAGTTTAACATTCTTTTCTTGTTATATGAATAAAAAGCAAATTTATTACATTAAATGTCCTACTAAAATGCTCAGAACCCATTAAGTGCTATTTTCAAATAGCAAAATACATGCTATTATGTTACAAAACAAATACATTTTAGTAATTTTCTCTTGCAAGAAAGAATTCTGGTCTACTCCAGTCTAATACCCAATTAGTGATCTGATCTGCATCTACTGAAGCAAATGACAATGTTTTGATTTGAGGCCAGCAGTTCATGATCAAGCTATAAAAGCTATATTGTGCCCTGAGTGTTAAGTATGAACAAATCTTCTCTTGTTTCTTTCTCACTGAAAAATTCCTGTTCTCTGGAACAAGACTCATTATTCTTCATTGGTTTCCATGGTTCTCTTTCCTTGGCAAAGCTGTCAGCTTGTTATGAAACAGAAACAAAGGGATGATTGCCGATTTCTCCCACCTCTAGCCACTGATAGCTCTATTAAGGTATAGACTGAACATCTTACTATTACGAGGTGTGATGAAGTGAGCATGTATATTTCAAAATCAAACTTTTGAATTCTTTGCTGTGAGTACCCCAGAGGTATGTAATCTTTCTGTATAAGTAATACATAGAAAGGTTTCTTTACCATACTTTGCAATTAAACAAATAAACAAACAAAAAAAAATGAAATCCCCCACCCACAAAATAAGATGGGAGCTGTCCCTAAGGTTCTGCAGAGTTCCCCTCAAGAGCAGAGTTGAAGTACACCTATGCAGACATTCAATAGTGTAAACAGGCTTTGTGGAATTGTTTTTGAGTACACATTAGACAAATTACATAGGCAGTAAACATAATGCATAATGACATAAAATCTGGTATAAAAAATAACAACTGAACTAATGTTTAAATACTCAGACAATTTATTTCATAGAATCCATTGCCAGATGCTGAATTGAAAGGCAAAATATAGCCCATATAAATGTGAATTCCAAAATTAAGCTGAATACAATTAATGCTATTCCAAGTGCTAACAGATTCACTTAAGCTGGCTTTAGAAATGAGTTGTGATTATTTTCAGTAAAATTGGAACACTGAGTTATTTTATGTTTTCTATTCCAATTAGATGAGGTTTGCTCTGTTCAAATTTCAGTGGGATTCTTGTGGAATTATATATGACATCTGAATTAATACTGGAGCAGTTCATCATTATTAATGTCATTATAAGAAATGCTAAAGGGATTAATAAGGATTTCCTACTTGTTGCAAAGTGTGAAAACACTAGGGGCTTTGCCATCGAAGAACACTGGGGTGGCCCCATCTAGTCAGATCTTTTGGATCAGAGATATTAAATAAAAACATCTGTAAACTGCTAAAAGATTTATATTCCTCCTTTCTGGTATAAATAACATTACTAACTCTACTGTACTTTTGGGGCCCATTTAATTTAGCACTTTCTTCAAAAAGTACTTCATAAAAAATTTATTGTATTAATTATGATATTTCTAGTACATTATGGATTTATAGCTTGTCACCACGTGTAAACTCATCTCCATGTAGAGGTAAAATCAAAACATTTTATGTTTCATTAAAGTGAAAATTCCAGTAGTCTTAATGCTCTGGTCTTGTCATGTAGCACTCTGCAGACATGTCAAGTATTACATTTGCTGCCATTTGATTTGTGCCTTCCTTGCAGTTGTCTCTTATAAATGGGGACCAAATATCTGAGACCCAAATCCCTAACACCTAATATTGTCTGGTTTTGACATTGCAGTTATTTGCGATAAAGACTACTGAAATATTACACTGATTGAGATAAAGACTACTGAAATATTACACTGATTGAAACTGTATATAGCCAAGCTTTGTAAGTAGCTATAATTCTTATACTGGCAGGGGTTCAAAGTGACGTCATAATTGTATAAATAACTGTTTAGGAAATACCTAAAGCACGGAGAAAAAATGCCCTTAGATTTCTGAAAACATCTGTAAACCCTTTTTGAGAGAATAATATACTCATTCATGTGTGTACATAAGGGAGTTTGAACATTAGGCTAAACTTTTAAACTATTCTTACGTGTTTTGGGAGGGTTCCTCTTCAAAAAATACAATCTTATTCTGGCAGTCTCCTCTCTATACAGTTGTGAATGTAACATGACTGCAAAGGATCCTGTTAGCAGGTAAGAAGGACTCCTGGGTCTTTCTCTCCAGTGTATAGTCATGAAGAAATGAGTACCAGCTGTCTTAATCTTAGACTGAGTCTTATCCTAGCTACCTTTTGTTTCCTATCTAATTTAATTTCTTGTTTAAACTCCCTCTGATGCATGAACAGGTAGAGTATCTTCAGAGGACAGTAAATGTTATAAACTTTGAAGTTTGTTGAAGTAAATAACTCCTTGACCACTTTTTTCTTTCATCACTGATGACACAGAGAACCTAGAGGACTTTCCTAGACCACAAACTTAGCGGTGGTATTCAGCTGCCAGGAGATATTTAAGTACTGACACCAGAACTACCACAGGACATATGAGACTTGCACAACCAGAGATCACAGAAGATAGTCTAGGACATTTAAACATTCATCCTTTTGCAGCTGAATCCTATCCTTAAATTTTAGATGCCGTGATGACATGAATCCAATCCTGTCTTATAAATCATATGCAAAAATTTATTAGCACAGTCAAACAGTTTAAAGGAGTTTTCTTATTTCAAACCTTTATGTCTTGCTTCAGGCAATTGTGCAATGACACAACTAATTCTCATGAGGGATATTTCCAAAGTTCTTTTCTTTCATCAGTAATGTTTCTAAGAACCTTGAAATAGGACTCTTCCATTTAAAAGCTAGTATTCAATATGAGTATAAAGTTTGCATGAGAGAAATTTCTTAAATCCCAATGGGAAAACTTGAACATCCAACCACATGACGACAATATGGACTGTCTTGGTTTGAAGACAGGAGTCTGTGAAGGAAGGCAAAAGCCTCCTGTTAAATGGAAAAGGTAGACCCCCTCCCTCTGAATTACCACAATTTCAAAATTAAAAGGCTCTCAGGCAAAGATATGGGAATGGGAATAACAGTTCTTTACTAGGAGAAAAACTAAATTTAAAAAATGTAATTAGTAGAAACAAAACTAGTGATAGTCAGAAACCTGACACCCTGAGGAGTCAGGGTGTTGGTAGTAGTTCAGTTGAATGGTGGCTGCTCCTCCTGGAGTGGCAGATGAAATGCTGCTGAAGTGGTGATCTGTAAAAGGGTGTAGTTTTCTCTGAAGGTCTGGTAGTATTTGGGCCTGGTCTTCCTCTGGGAATCCAGCAGAGAAGAGAGCTGTTCCTCTGGGAGTCCAGTGAAGGGCTGCTCTGGTGTCCCAAAAAGTTCTGATTTTATGCAGGTAGGGATGCTTGGCTCATCCCTCTGGGTGGAGCATCTCACCATGGGATGATGTAACTTTACCAGTCATGCAGCGAGTCATTTAATGGTCCATTAACAGAGGATATCTCCCCAGAGGGAGACATTATTCTTGGAAGAGATAAGAAAACTGCCCAACCTCCAACAGATAGCAAATAGCTTGTCTGACAAGTTTATCTGACAAGCCAGGACATGGATCAAAATATTCTCTTCTACTGTGAAAAAGAGCTCAATTAACCTTTCTAAATGAAGGTTTCCTGTGCCTCAGTTCTGTGTTTCTACTGACCTATACCTGGCCACTCCAAAATCTAAATCAAGTTTTATGTTTTAAAGATAAATTTACAGTAAAGGCAGTGACAATGTTTTTACCATCTAGAAATAGCAGCTTGTTGTAGTATCCTATCAATCCCAGTGTGATATTACAGTTTGTATAGCAGCTTCACACAGGACAGATGTAAATGGTAAATCTAGTGGCCTAAACTGTTCATTCTTCCTAGGAAAGTACACTTGAGATGACACAATAAATCCCTTCACAGTCCTGGGAGCCAAGAAATGAGAATTATGACATATGAAGAACAAATATGGCCTTTACAGCGTTGTAAATGCATCATAAATTATACGGATTTTAGTATGTGGTTTTATAAGGCTATAAAAGGTATTTTATCCTACAGGTGTGAATGATGTCTGACATTTTGTTACCTCACTATTTGTGTGTAAATAAAATAACTCACAAGTGAAATCAGATTTTTAAGACCTAATGGCCCATTCTGTACATCACAGAAGCTTCTGAATGGTGTTCTACTTCAAAATAATAAAAAAGCCCACCTATCTTATTTGTGGACTGATCTGCACAAGGGTTGACAGTGTATGAGTTACAATAAGAGCTGGAAGTCTGCATCAAATCATATAGACGGTAAGATGGGCAGCAAAGTTCATATGGAGAAGGAAGATAAACTATATTTGAAACATAGCAGAAGGGTTGTTCTGGGGGTTCTGTAAAAATATTTCAGAAACAGCCCATAAAAATATAGGGTACCAGCCCAATTTAGTTTTCAAGGACAGTGGGAAGTACTAGTTAATTTAGTAGTCTCTTCAGTGGGAATATAACATTAACAGTTGGTAGCTAGGTCAACTATCAAGAAACTGGATTCTCTGTACTTGAAAGCAGAAAATGGGCATTGTGAAAGAAGGGAAGAGCATAAGCAGGCAGGAATATGGTCAGTGGTACAGGAGGTTATAAGGCAACAGTGACTCAGATGCCACAACACATAATTCTACTCTGCTTGTATGAACTTGTGATAAAAGTTTGCTTTAATGTTTGGAGTCAGCATGTTGACAGATTCCAATACATAGTTTCTATTACATGAGAAATGTTCAATCATCAAAAAAGAGAGACGCCACATTAAGTATTAGTGTGGAGCTTTATTTCCCAGAACTGTAAATCTATTACTGCAACTGTAATGCATACAACTAATTTATCAACCTTCCTGGTTCTGATCTCATGCACTTCAATATTGAGAAACTACATAAATAGTTTTACTTGATAAACTAAAGGACATTCAGTTGGTGAAAGCAATATTTAATTTAAAATATATTCCACATGTTGTGGTAGAAATTTTATCATCTTCTTAATATTACAAATTACCCTCAGTGTTTAAATCTATAATCTCTGCTTCCCAGAGGGAAAAACCACTCTTCCTGAGTCAAAGGAAGTATCTGCCAGTTGTTGTTTCCAGCAGCAGCAGTAATGTGTACAGGAGTATAGTTGTGTCTTACTGGAATAATGCTGATTTTTGTGACACCCATAGCTGTGGATGAACAGGCAGAGCCTGGAGACAAACTGACACTCAGGAACTAAAATATGAGAGAAGGTAACTTGCAGGTATGAATAAATGACAACTTTTTTTTTTTTAAATTATTAAAAAAAGCTTGGTGATACAAAGAAGTAAAGAAAAATATTACATGGACTGAAAACAAGGGCTCCTAAATAAGTGAACCATTTGATTCCAGTGGATGAGCATCTTTCCAGAAAAAAAAAAAAAAGCAGTTTCTGGAAGATAGCTTAATAGTAACTTGATATTTTTCCTCCCTGGAAATGTGTATTGGGTGTTTCTGTAAATGTTCATTTGGTGACTTATTTCCAATACAAAGAGACACAACACTAGCAGCGCAAATATTAATCCCGTTCAGTGACTTTGAGTAGCGAATACATTCACATCTGTGGTTCAAGTTTTGTTCATGGAGACAGTTCAGAAAATGCTTATTGAGCTATTAGCACTTGCTCCAAGTTCAGATTAGTTCAAGAAGATGGATATTGCACTGAGGGACTTTATTCTCCTAAAACACCATTGAGAGCAAAAGCAAATGAGGAGGAAGAATAGCATAAGAGAAGATGCTGAATGGTCATAACACTCAGGTTGGTGAGAGGAAGAGGAAAGGAACTGAAGCAGAAAATTAAATGGTCTGATACTGACTTTGAATAACAGCTATGGGTCACCCTGAATCTTGCTGTACTGGAAATGCACACATTGTCACACCCCCAGCTCTGGTCAGTTTTGTTAAGGTGCCAGTCATTTTCTCTGTGTCTGTCTTTTCTTACATAAATACACATCCTTAGGTTAGCAAGAAACATCTAACCACTTACAAGACTATTCCATAATAAAATTACCTTCTAGGTATTTTGGAAATTTTGGATATTTCCTTCTCCTTTCATTAAATCCTGCAAAGTTGGTCCTCCTGTGAGTTCTTCACTCATCAGAATCTAATTATTATTACCTTCCATTCAGGTTTGGCTGCCTGGGTCTAGCTATCAGAGGTAGTCTCATGGGAAATCAGACTTGCTGAGATATTTGTTAGCACTGCCAGTTACCTCTCTAGTGGGAGGCACTTTTTTTTTGCTTTCATTAACTCTTTTTCTCTTTTCCTGCTGACCACTCTTTCCAACCCACAATCGCTGTATACCCACAGTGAGCTGAGGCAGCAAAGCACACAAGCCATGGATTTCAAATTATAAAAATTATAGCTGGAAGAGATTGATTAGATTATCCTACTAGCACTGCAAGATTATATCATACTTTATAGTTTTTTACTGTTTTATTCCACTTAATTTTAAAACTTTGAGGGACAGGGCTTCTGCACTTCCTTTAGAAGACTTTTCCACAGTTTAATATAGCTTGCTGTTGATAGGAGGATATCTTGTTTTCTTTTTCACCTACATATCCCTCTGCATAACACATTTCCATGTCCCTTAAGTTACCTTCTTTTGGAAATATTTGAAATCAAACATTCTTTCTTTATGGTGTCTCAACTATATAGGTTTTGTTGTTCAGAATAAAATAACAGACAATTGCTATGGAACATATAAATCATATAAAAACCTTCTATTCTCTCACACATGTACCTGTTGAAATGGTACTTTTCCACTTAAACTATCCTTATCAAAGAAAGTGTGAAGATTCTTGAATCTAGAAAATAATTTTAAAAACAGGGTAGATTATTTCTGTCTAAAATGGCTTTTCTTAGAGTATACAATCTTGCTATACTCAGCAGTTTCTTTCTTTGTCTTTTCCTCATCTCTTATTGTTAATATCTCTGCTGCATCCCTGATCTGTCCTTGACAAAAAATCACCACTTATGTTCCTCAGCCAACTTATGTCTTCTTCACCCTCATCCATTTCATGGTCTGCTCTCATTGACAGTGATTTCCAGTCTAGAAGATTTCATTTCAGTCTTAGCACCTTGGTGTCTGAGATCTTTTTCTACAGTGCAACTAGTACTAGTAATTACATCTTGTCCTTTCCCATATATCACTGCATTTCATTAAAACTCCCTGTTTCATACCTAACAACATCACATAGATTCAACTATTGATAATGTCTTCCTGTCTCTCCTACTGGCCATCCAGTTCCCTGCATGGACTGTATTTCACAGCTCTCATGAGCACTTTCAATTCTTCTCCTTACCACCACTTTTTTTCCATTCCCTGTTCTCTAATACAGGTAGTCAATGCTGTGTGCTTTTTCTCACATAATGACCTTGGACTATTCTGCTCTTTCTTCATTTTTGCTAGCAAAGGCCTATGTCCCTACAGTCTTCTCTTAATTACTGCAGATATAGTTGCCTATGCTTCTAGAGCTCTCTTTACTTTTTTTTTCAAGGCTTCTACAGTATCAATACACCTGGCCTTAGAAAACATTTATAATGCACATGTATTAATCTTAAACACCTTGTGCAGCTCCCAGACCTTGCCCATGAAGTCCTGTCCAAAGATCATAATGTACTTCCAGATTTTTATTTTAATTTCATCCTTGGAAAAACCATCTTCATTCTTGCTCATGCTTTCTTTATTGATCAGTCTGCACACCCACTTCAAAAAAACATTTCATAGAATCATAGAATGTTTTTGTTTAGAATGTGCCTCCAAAATAATTTCTAACTTCCTTGACAAGGATGCCTTTACTAGACAATATTTCTCAGAGACCCATCTGACCTGGCCTTGAACACTTCAAGGTATGCGGCATGCACATCTTCTCTGGGTAACCTGTTCCAGTGCCTCACCACCCCCATGGTAAAAAGTTTCTTCCTGATATCTAACCTAAAGCTACTCTCATTTTAAGGGTGTCCCTCCTTGACCTGTCACTACATGCCTCCATAGAAAGTCTCTCTCCAGCTTTCTTGTAGGCTCCCATCAGGTACTGGAGGGCTGCAGATGGATCACCTTGGAGCTTTTTCTTTTTCATCTCCACTCCTTCTCAGCAGGGTGGTCTCAGTCTGTTTGTCCCGCAGCCTGTGTTTATCCTGGGAACTGCCCTGACCCTGTTGCATCATCTTTCATTTGGTCTTGTTAAACTGTGTGATATTCCCATGGGCTCTCTCTTTGAACTTGTCCAGGTCCCTCTGGATGGCATCCTGTCCTTCAGTTGTGCCAACAGCACCACTCAGTTCTCCTTTGTTTAACCAGGGTTTTGGCTAATCTTTCCTAAGCAATTTGCCATGCCTAGTGTCCTACTTATTCCTGGTTTCAATTTGCAAATACAGGCAGAGGTGTCACCATGTATGCATTAATTAGCAGGGCATCAACATTACAGAAAGACTAAATAGAAAAGCCTGAAAATAGTGTGTTAACAACAATAGGGAGTCAGGTAAAAGCTACTCAAAAAATAATTTGAGAAAATATTTGAATAAAGCGAAATGAGAAAATATTTTATTATTGAAAAATGAGTAAGAAATGTACACTTCCTGCTGCATAAATATCACTACTAGTATTTTGTATGTAGTTAAATGTACAAGAAAGAAGGAAACTCTTTTGATACATGTTTCTATGTTCAACCTCTAAAAAGGAGTGATTTATTGCTACTTTACCTCTCTTGTGGGTATTTAAAAAGCAAAAGCAGGCCTCAACTTGGTAAATCAAGCAAACCATTAAAAATGTTCCTAAATTATATTGAAGATTTTGACTGAAACATGCTTAAGAGTTTCGTTAAATCACTATTACATTTTTTTCAGATAAAATACTGCAATTTTTGCATTTGTTTCAAAACACTATACAGGTAAAAGCAAGCAAAAAAAATAATGAAAACTTCATCAGCTGTTTTTATATTTTCTAGGCAAAAATTTTTGTCTTAAAAAATATTTTCTTCAGAGAAAGAAATGGTTTTAATCAAAAACACTTTCAGCTATGTCTAAACCAGATATCTTTCTATCCAGGGGAGTCAAAAGGTACTTTGTACTGAATTTAATGTCATGAAAACACTGCTACAGTTTATGTAACTTAAATATTATTCTCAGAAATATTACCTTTTAATTTTAATTTTTTATTCCCATGGGGCAGATAAGGAACTGGAAAGAATACAAATGAGAATGGTTTCAGAGACAGGCATGCTTTGTCATTTGTCACTGCCAAAATCCATCAGTAATATGGTATCATGAGAGGGAACTGTTGAAAGACTAAGAATTTTACTGGAACATTTAAACACGATATTAAAGTGAGACTTGAAGCAATGCCCCTAAAGAAAACTAATGCTTACTTTGTTAACTGCTGTGAAGCAAGAAAATGTAGACAGGAAGCCACCATTTATCTTCTTTTTGTTCCCAAGGGCTCTTTATGCTAACCTGCTTGACTTTTTAAAATTTCCAGCTTGCTTGATAATATTACAGGCTTGGGAACATTTCACTGGACTGAGGAGCAGGACAGTAGGAGCTCCTTTCTACTTCCTGACCTGTGGCAGGAACAGAAATTGCTGCTGATTCCCTTGTGCCCCTTCTCAGAGCGCAGGTAGGTCCTCACAGGTCAGAAAATCAGCTAATAAGTGGTAGAAAGGAAAGAATAGAAAAGGAAAAAAGAATGGGCAGAAAAAAATTTAATATCACCAGTTTTTCAAAGGCAGACATTATAGTTATCTGTTCAACCACCATCCTCCTATTTTTCAAATACTGAGTCATGAAGGCAGGACCTAATAGAGTCTTTGAACTAATTCAGTTTCTGTAATTTACCATGGCTCATTGACTTGTGCCTGTGGGATTCCTGAGTGGTCTCTCATCCGAGTGCTAAGCTGGCCCTTGAGTACTTAACTTCAAGACAAGATCAGGTACGCTCAGATGGGATGACTGACTTTGCAACGGTCCCACGTCTTTTTGCCTTTAAAATTGGTTGCAAAAAAGCTAAAGATTCACGGTATCATGAGGGCAGAGGTTCTTCATCAGCAGGATAATGAGCAAATTTCCAAGAGCTCTGGAAAATATTGTGCTTCATAGTTGATTGGTTAAGCATTAAAATACCCTGGAGAGATATCTGATTAAATGTTATTTTCCTTAAATCATGAAAATGCGATCATGAGGAGGCAGAAGGAAATGGAGTATTCAAGGCCACACCATGAATCCATGTCAGAAATCAGGCTATCTTCACCTTTGTTGATAAGGCTTTGAGTCAGGCCATACTTGGCTAATTAGTGTTTTCCGATTCCAGAGGGCATGAAATTTAGTAATAAATGACCAATATTTTAATCAGATATATGAGATTATGGTATGTTCGGATACACTGTAGAGTGTGAGAACCCTGGAGGTGCTGAATAGCTTCAGGCACAGCAGGAGTCATATTAGGTATGAGTATTATTAATATTGTACATTATTACGTTCATTCTGTGTGTTGTCAGTTTCCCAGCAAAATATATTATTTATGGTGAAACAAAATTATTTGATTTGTCTTTTTGTCCACTGTATATTTTGACACTTTTCAGCTTTAAAGGTACAAGTAGCAGACAAACTTGCCATTTATCCCAAATGATCCTTAACAGCCTCTCCTTAACACTTTTGTGCTGCTATGTGTACAATCAGTGGCACCATAATTATATTCCATAACAAGCAGAAGGGCCAACTGCACCCTGACTTGCTTGATAAGCTTGATGCATTTCATGGCAGCTGGGCAAAGCAGTGGTGTTTTCAAATATGCCCTCTTAAGTTAGTTTCTTTCACCCACACACTAAAAACATTATGCAAATTATCAAATAATTTCAGTGCTGCTCAACAATTTGCATTATGAGATTAATGATCAAACCCAAAAACCTTTTTCCAATAGCAGGGGAGGATCAATCAAGGTCAAAATAATTTAAAAGAGCGGCAAAATAAAGCATAGAGAAGGTAACCATTTCTTTGCTGTTATCAACAGTGACGATGCTTGGTAGCTGGCCAAATCAGTTTCAGTGTCAATATTTTTCAGCTTGTATAAAGTAACTTATTGAAGGCTTCAAAGTTCCTTTTTTCAGTTGTAATGAGAAATTCATTGAGTGCTGGCCATTCTGAAAGTTGTTGCAGACCAATTAGAAAATATTCCCTGCATCCCACAAAAGGCTGAGTTGGTGTAATCAGAACTGGATTTGCACAGCTAAGTGAGAAACAGACCTATGATGGTTTGGATCTGGGAGACTATTTGGTCACAAGGCCCAGAGAATTTGATTCCTTGACTGCAAATATTTCACTTATGGAATCTCAATCCTTTAAATAAATAGTGAACACCCAACTGGGAAATTCTTTAGAAGTCATATTCCGCCAAGTGAAATTCAGTTGCCTTTTAGTTCCCTTTTACAGAACCTTTATTTCTGGGGTGTTGTAGCACTTTGGCTGTTCTCCTCAGTCCACATTCAAAGTCTGTGACAAGCTAAGGAATTTCTTTGCTGATATAAATGATTGCTGGACTGGGCTTTGTTGCTTTTGTTGTCACAGTGTTTTTCTTTGTAAAATAGAATTTGATTGTTGAATTTTCTTTCCTTCTTTCCCTTTCTTTTCCCTTTTCTTCTTCACTTCAAGTTCAGATTTTTCTTTCCCCCCCTTTATTCTTTTTTTTTTTTAATTTTTTTTTCCTTCATTCCCTTTTTCTCCTTCTTTCACTTCTTCCCACCCTTTCCCTTCCCCTTCCTCAGTCTTCCCTTTACCTTCCTTTTCTCCCCTTTTCCCTACCTCTCCCCAATTTTTTTAAGATCATAGACATAATCTTTCAGTTATTTACTCAATCAGTCTTTTCTCATTTTCCAGCAAAACTAACAAGGAATCTTCTCACAAGGTATTAACACAGATCAACACCAGCAGAATGAAATGAACACCACTGGGATGAAATGAACTCAGTAACTCCTGTGTCAATAGATATTTATTCTTCCAGAGCTTTTGTTTAACTCTCAGTCTGGAACCTTTTGTACTGGTTGCATAAGCTTCTAAACAATTAAATTAAATGTTTACCATCATCTTTGATATAACTGATGTCTTCTTTTACCTTTACTCATTATTTTTTTAGCATATTCATTAATCTGCATTCATTATTCATATTCACTGTGGGAAGTTGCTGCTTCTTTTCAAAATCCTCTCTGAGGATTTTTATTTCTGGGATTTTATCTACCAGATTTTAGCTAGCATAGAGTCATGGGAACACTTTATCACTCTCACTTCTAATATAATCTCTGCATTTATTCTGCATTTACAATATTTTCTACATTACAGCAAAGATTGCTAGGCTAAAGTGCTACAATTGCAATCCTGTCAGAATTGTCTCTTTATATGGAGAAATTTCTTTTTTTTTTCTTGAAGAAATTTTGTCTGTTGCTCTGCTATTTGTAAGAGTCCCTAGAGATACTCTATAGAAGACTCTCAGGACTTGTATTTTTTTGAGGATATCTCTGTTTTTTTGGAAGCGGCCTAAGTGAGCTGCCATTTGATATGATGTTCACAATATAAAGCTCCATATTTAATGGATCTTACCATAGCTGGAGAAAGGATGGTGCCAAAGGAAACAAACAGCTCTCTGTGAAGGAGCCTGAAACAAGAGGCAGCTGTTTGAGATGAGGGGCAGATATCCATGGCTCGTAGGGATGGAAAGTGCTGAGGGTTATCAGTATCAAATTGCAAAATCAATATCCTCTTACACCAGCTTCATGGGAATGACACCAAATGGCTCTTGATTTCTTAGCATTGTTTAAATATCACTCAGTTGAAATGTCATGGGAGGCACATGATATATGTAGACTGCTGAACAGAGCCCAGTCTTGTGTTTGGTTGGTGACAGCCTTGGCAGCAGAAATAAAGCCATGCTTCTGTAAGTGAGGAGGGTGGAAACGACAAAAAGAAGTGGGAGAGCTGAAGGAATGAAAGACTGGATTGGGCTACTCAAGACCATCTACATGCATAGAAAATATACACATTTGTTCAGGGAATTAGACAGCTGGAGACAGGCAAGCAGTCATTGTCATCTTTGCTTTGCCAAATTCCTATGGCACCTACTGGGGTGAGGTGTTAAAAATGAGAGAAAAAACTAGTACTGCTTCATGTCTATACACACATACTCACATATCCACACCCCTACAGCATTCCAGAGACAGAACTAGAAACCCTGTATCTCTGAGAACTCTCTTGTCTGTGTGAAAGTTCTGCCACAGACAGCCTTTTTTAGGCATTAAAGAGAAAACTAAGTTTCACCAAGGCTTTGAGAAGTCTTTAGTGACTTTTGGTGTTGTGTGTTTCCTTTAAGAGACTGAATTTGAATGGAAAGTCAGGAGGAAAACTACTATTAACTCAATGAGGAAAGTGGATCAGAGAATAAACAGGTTGGTGAAGAAGATAAATGGAAAAATGAGATAGATTTTTCAAGAAGCCTATAATGCTAATAAAGGCATACAAGCCTTTTGTTTTTTCCCTGATGGTTTACTGATTTTATTTTATTTGCGAGTACTTAGCTAATTCCTGACATCTGATTTGCAGGAATGACGAGTACTCTGTGCAAGGATGATACCAACAGGGGTGTGTACAGAACTTATAAATGTGAAGCAATCTTAAGTCCTTGAAAAAAAAATTGCCTAGTGACTTAAACTGGCCACTTCATATCAATGGATACTGTGGACTTTAATCTCTCCAAGTGTAGCATCTCAGCTGAGAATAGAGGAAGTGTTTCGAAAGGGTGCTGTGAAAATGAATGCATTATAGAGATGAGTTACACAGAAAAGCCCATGAGGAAATTAATAACTCTGTCTTCTGAGCACTGTTATAATTGTGTGCAATAAATAAGGCCTAGAGCTGCATAGTGAAGAATAAGGAGAAAACAAAATACTGAGTTGCTGCTCATTAAATGAGCACTGTTTCATCTGCACACTGAATGAAGTAGAGGTCCTCTGGGGAAAAAAATGTGACTGTGTAATTAAAAAATATACCATCATGTATTCACATGAGGGAGACAGATTAAGGCAACTCGAATTCTGACATTTTCATATTTTGAGTGCCTTCTATGCAGGTTGTTTTACAGACCTTGGAAACCAAAGCTTTAGGCTGATTTTATGTCATCAGATATTCTCTACAGAGACTCTTTCATCAATCCAGCCAAACCTGGAAAATTTACAAGGACATTAAAGGAGACATTCAGTTAGAGGTTAGCTGTGTAAATATAAGTGTGTTAGGATAGTTGGCACCTACAGAGAGTAGGTGTCTAAATTCCTGGTACAGTTGGAGGAGACCTAGTATCAATTCAATCTCCTGCACAACTGTTCAGTGCCTTTTGGTGTAAACTTATATACACCCAACCTGGCAGGTTTCCTCCTGCTACTAAAGGATCATCTCTCCTAAGTCCTGTGTCCAGTTTGCCTAACCCTCGTGGTGACCAAGTGCTTCTCAAATAGTGGTGGACTCCTGACCACAAAATTACCATCTGGAGCACTTCAGTGAACATCCCCAGATGCAAATTTGTCAGCTGGATCATTCCCTATGCTCAGCTGACATGTTAGACAAGATCTCCATTGAATGAAATTGGAGCTGAGAGATATCATATTTCCTTAGATACCTAAACATGAATATCTAAATTTAGATGTCTTTTTATGACACTAAAACCTGTATTAGGTACTTGAAAAAATAGTATGTTCTTTCATTGTACCTCCCTGTTGGAATTACAGGGTGAATTCAATCATTATCCATTATAACTCAGCAAATTCCTTGTCAGTTAACACCTATACATTAGCTGATCATTTGGGATGCACATAGCACCTGATTAGTTGTAGTGGATATTCTCTCTTGTCCAGATAGAAGACAAAACAGAGGTAGTGCACATGGGAGGAAACAGGGAAAGGAGTTCTGAGAGGCACAGGAAACAAAAAGAAGATATTGTCTGTTGATATGAGAACCATCTGGAAGTAATGCACTAAGGGTGTTAACATTGTAATGTGGTATTGCAATAAGAAATAGATGATGCACAAAATGTTTGACACAGTTCATTGGAAATATGGTTTGATTCCTTGGTTCACAGACAACGCATTTTGTAACATATTTAATTTTGGATAGTTGTTAAAGCATTCATTTTCTTTAAAGAAGCATGTGAATTGTTTAGCTTTAAATGTGACTTTCTTTTTAAATGCCACTATTGTGTTTTGGACAGGTACTGCCAATTGCTCTCAGGTGATCAGGTGACAGGCTGGAATACAGGAGACATATTAGCACTATTAAGGAATTAATTTTTGCCAAGAGCTCATGCCTAAGTCTGCCACTCTAGTCTCCTTTTACTTTTTAGCATTGAGATAGTCTAGCTTAGCTTGAATACAAGAGGCTTTGGGTAGATCTTGTAAAGGCTCCTGGTAAGGTAAATCTCCTAAATAAATAATGTGCAGGAGTGAATGAATGAATACTCTCAGGTATTATCTAAGGAATGTTAAATTGTTTTCAGAACTGTACCAGATTTCTTTGGAGTCTCTGTATTTGTCTATTGCCCATAAGCATGTTCAGTTTCTCAGTTTAGGTTATTAGTTGGCTGAAGTTACCTGTAGAGTCCTCAAAATATGAGGATAAGAATTTAAAATAAAACCATACAGATTAAATACTCTGAATACTGTTCATGAGGCATCTGTGGGATTTTAAGCATTATATATATATACACATATATATATACATCTATATATATATATGTAGATTCTGACATTTTCTAGAGGTCACACTTCCTTTACTGTCAAAAGTAGGAGGAAATTCCTCTTTTTGATATCTACTACCCCACTCCACTCATTATATCCATAGGATATCTTATAGATTAATTTTAGCTTCTCTCCATTACCATCCTCTTCTTCCATTTCATTTTTGACACTGCATCTCCCAGGTTTGACTGCTCGTCAGTCAGTGTGTTTATGCCACCCATATCCCATCTGTCTCTCTTCTATATTTTATTTGTCACTCATTGTGTTTTGCCTCACTTCTCCCACGCACTTTACAAGGTTCTCCTTTTATGGATGTTCTTGTTGCTTATAACATTTTGTACTCCTGGCTGTCCCATTTTCCTTCCTGACTCTCCAATGCCTGAGACCTCCATGTGTGTCTGGTCTATTCTTTGATGGTAGAAACTTGAGAAAATAGTGTTTCAAGTGATGCAGCAATTAATCTGTTGTGGAGTACGATTAGTATAAACCTCCCATGCAAAGAACCTTGAGCAGTATTTAGTCATCCTAATCTACTTCTGTCATTTGAAACCAAGACTTCGACTCCGCTAGCTCCTGAGCCTGGTACAGAATCAAAACTATACTACCATGGATAATCCTTTTGAGAGGAAATTTAGACACTTGATTCTGTTTTTCAGGCAATTGGTCCCTTTCCATCTTATATTACACCCCTGCTTGGATTGTCAATGAATTTCTAGTTGTAGCAGCCGCAGTCATTTTAGGTAGCATATCCCACTGTGGGCTGTGTATGAAATTTATGCCTTTGATTTTTGTATATAAAGCCTCACTATTGTGGCTGTAGGCATTTTATAAACCTCAGAATTAATAACGAAGATATTCACAACCCACACTCCCGCACTCCATTACAGATATGCTACAATCAGCTGGGAGTCACGGCATTTATCAGCTGCTGAAGGATAATGCAGTTTATCACTTTTTAATGAATTATTTTCTGTACTGCTCATTTCCAGAACAGATAAATACAGTCAAGGACATCCTATATCAGGAAGGAGTTACAGTGAAATTTCTTCTAAGTTTAATGACATTTAGCTAAATCCTTCCCCACACCTTACAGTTTTTTTATATTGTCCTGTGGTGCAGAGGCTGGTGCAGAAGGATGATACAAAGCATGGGTGAGGTATGTTATTCTTACACATACCATAAAAGACATGATTAAAAAAAAAATGTCAAGGGCTTCAACTCCCTGGAGGGGATGAAGGGAATTGTAGAGTAGAACACTGTCCTTTAGGTGGTCATCAAGACAAGAAAACTGGATTTCAGCTTGAAGAGATTTGTGCTGTCACTTATAGAAACAATGTTATTTTGTGATATCTAGATATTTTTAATTCAGACAGGGTTTTTGAGAAAGACTTCTCAAGCCCACCATTCAAAAATATGAATTTGCAAACAGGAGCCAGACCTCTCTGGGAGATGACACTTCCATATTGCTGCTGTTTTCAGGAGTTTGAAAGAAATACCAAGATATCCCAGGTCTTGTAAAGGAAACTCCCCCAAAAATAACCAACCAATGAAAAAAAAAACAACCCAAAAAAGCAAAAAAACCAAGCCAAACCAACATGCATACTAAATCAAATGTAAGTATCAGAAACCTCAAAAAAATTATCTCTTAGTGAAATGGCTTTCAAAACTGTATGCTCAAAAGTGTTTCAGCTTTGGTAAAATTAGGTGTTGTGACAAAAATTTGGAGTTATTTTGGTAAACTCTCAGAAGAATGCTATTAGTATTTGAAACTAGAACCTTTTCAGATGTATCAGCACTGGCATTCCTACAGAAGTGATTAATGACTTGTCCTCATTATTATCTAGATAGTATTCAATATATCATGGCTGGTTTATTGATGTAGCTGTTGGCATTTTGTCAGAATTTTGTTAGCAGCAGTTAGGAATATTTTACATATCTCTTTTCAGTGATGCTGTTCAATCTGGCTTGTATATTTTTTGTTGTTGTTGTTGTTTAATGAAGATGCATTGTAAAAGTTTCTAATTATTTAAATTTTTGTTTATGGCTATTGTCCCTGTTCAGACTTTGAATTTTAAGCATCCTATATATTCTATCAAATATTCTGATATCACTACTCATGCTCTTAATGGTTCAAGCAGCTTAATGTATGATTCTTACATACTTATCTTTTTCTGTTCATTTGAAACATCCTGATTTGGGCCATGATTCTGTAATGTATTACTCTAGACATATAAGTCTAAAGCACTGAAGCCATTCAGATTTCCAGAAATTTACTGAATAGGTATCAAGATCAATGCTAAAGTTATAATCCTCTTAAAATGTAGTTGACTTGAATTTTTATATGGTCTTAATAAATTATATATAGAAGAGAAGTAAATGTTCTTCCAGCTAATATATTTTCTACTTCTAATATGTTAAAACATGGTCACACTACTTATTAAAATATAATCTTAACTACTAAGTGCCAGAACAGAATTCATACTGGAAAATGCTATTACTAATTTAAAAAGTTTAAGGCAAAATATTATCAATAAATGTATAGTTATGAGTTTTCAGTTGTATGTTATCTTGTATATTATGTTATATATTTTCAGACAAGTATGAATAGGATAATATTTAGATATAGTTAAGAGTTACATAGGAAGATGAGTGAAAATAGTTTGTGATTTGCAAATAAAATACTCAGCATGAATCCATAAAATCTGTGGAATTAACAGCAGTGGAGGAGCTGGAGACAATTGAATGTTAGCAGGTTTTGAATATCTAATTCCCTTATGCATATTTTGATACTTGTGTAGTGCCAAAAGGTATGTTATTCTCTTTTCCAAGGTCAAAAATATTCTAAGACACTTTATAAGAAATTCAAATTAATCTGCTTTAGTTTAAATATAACTGGTATCTTTTAAAAATAAGTGTCTTTTTCTTCTAAAGGGAAATGAGAAACCACATTTGATGAAGATCTTATAAAATATGCTTCAGCTTAAAGAAATTTTTCCCTCCCAGTTATCAGTTCTTTTACCAGGGGGTATTTGATGGATACTTGAAACATGACTTTAGTGACATTTGTATGGATATCAACACTGTAACAAGGCTCCCATGGCTGCAAATTGTATCCTTAGAAGAGTACTTCAGGATTTGAAAATATTTAAGTAATCACAGTTTTAGAGTTATCATCTGGTAATGTCTGGGAATTGGTGACCCAAGGGACTAATTCCAAACATTAC
>QUSF01000002.1:32673997-32740553 GCA_003676055.1 Chloebia gouldiae
TTCTTTTCCTCACAGTGTCACTCTGTTGTCTCTCATACTAATGGAAACAAAGCTAAACCACTCACTCTGCACATAATAGTGGACCCCAAGGGCTAAATGTCTGTCAGTATGAAAAAGCATGAAAACAAAGAAATTGTAACTATTTGTGTGAGTGCAAGAACTAATGTTTGTCCCTGTAAATTCTCTCAGGTCTTTGAACCTGAAATCATTCATTCAGTTTCAACTCTGATCACATCACTTAGTAGAGATCAATACTCAAAATTTTAACAGGTTCCAAGACCACTGTACTTAATATGCTGGAGGGCTTAGGAAAGAGTTTTTAAAAAAGGGGGATTCTGGTAGATAAACTCTACTATCTTTCCCTGGATTGTGCAGCTGTGATTGGAAACATCACTTTTGAGCTCATATTTTTCAGACTTTCCTGTCTGGATCAAGATTAAATAAAAACCATATATGTTATTTTAAGTTTTGGTTTTTTTTTTTTGGGGGTGGAGGTGGGGGAGTAGACCCACTGATTTCAATATAAATAATAAACAGAAAACCTTATTTGGCAGGAGTGGCAAAATTCAGGCCTCAGTCACTCTTGCTGTTCTCTTGTTATTGAAATTTTACTGAGGCTGAACATTTTCATTTTCTTAAAAAAACAAAAAAAATTAATTCAAAACATGAAAGTAAAATTGAACTAATATGCTTTAAGTTAAAGTTTTTTTATGAAGGATTTAAAAAAATGCCCAAGTTAAATGAAAATAGGTTGTACTTCCTTTGAAAACATCAGGAAAAAAAGCCTTACTTTTCACCTGTAATCCCCAAAAGAAAAAGACATTTTTTAACAAACTAAAACCTGAAATTTTTTTCTAAATATTTCTGAGGAGTAAATTGGTTTGGTTTATACATTAGTTTAATCAGGATGCTTTAAAAGTTTCATACCAATTGATTTCCTAGGTACAAATTCTTTAAATTCAGCATAGAAAAGACTATGTAGAAATGCACAGTTCAAGGTGAAGTTTGTTTATTTGTCAAATTTTTGTTTCAGTAAAACAGAGAGAAGAGGGGACGAGATTAGTGTTCCATGTGTCTCTGAAAGGACCAGGAGGGAAATAAACAGAACAATCATAATAAATATGGAAGGCAAATGACACCTCCTACAGTGCCAGTTGACTGGCACATGTGGTATTGAGTGACAGTGCAAGGGCAAAACTTTTAAGTGCTTCTACACCAATCTGGAATCCTAAGAATAAGATGAAATGAGTGCTTGGCATCAAATGACAATACTGATTTAAATATCTCAGGGACCTTGTGGAACTCTGTAGGAGATGCTGGTGCTAACTTTCCAGTAATGACAGACTGACTTGTTCACACAGTACACGAAAGATACTATAAGGCATTGCAACATAAAATATTGTGGGAGTAGAGGAAATTACTGGCAGATGGAAATCCCGTACTTCAACAGAATAAACCTAGGGCTCTTCTTGTACTGTAACTTGATAGAGATCAGGGTATGTTAAACAACATTACAGTAGCTGCAGCTTTAGCATAGGTGTTGATAGTCAGTGATTTAAACTACCTATATTGACTGGATTAGAGCCTTATCAGGAATAGATGAATGCAATAAATCATTGCTTCCTGGAAAATCTTGTTTCAGACTCCACAAGAAAAGGTGCAGCTCTGTATCTTGAGACACAGGACGTGATTCAGTAAAAAAAATGGGAGAGCTGCTCCTTAGTTGTGATCACCAAGGAATTTGATTGAAGATTTTCTTCGGAAGGAGTGAACCAATTAAATCTAGCACACAAATATTGACATTATTCTTGAATATTTAAGACATAGAACAACATAAAAATGAGAAATTAATTAAAAAAAATGCCAATAATATAAAGCAGTTTTCTAAAAAAGAAGACATCTGCAAACAGTCTAGAAGCTGCTCCAAATGGCAATAAAAGCAAATAAAACAATTTTGGATACTGGAGAATATGAGGAATTTGTGATATAGGAAGTGGTCAAGACTGTCTTTTAATATCTACTGCTGTCACTGATGGAGAAGTAGCTACAGGCTACTGAGGTTAAGGTAGGGCCAGTGTTGTTCTCATTGAGCAAGTTGTACACATCCAGCTTTTCTTGGAAAGCTGGAAGTGTTTAGCTGTATGGATGTGAGCTGTTACCACGCCAGCTGGATGAACTGTTACATTTTATGTAAAATTATAAGCACAAAGACTAGATTGCAAAGGCAGCTGATGGTGTCAGGAGAGGCCTGATCCTTAGAGAGAGATGTGCATATAGATCAGAACAGATGTGTTAGTACATGTATCTGCCAGATTATTGCACCTAGTAAAAAAAAACCAAAAAACCTAAAAAGTTGCAAAGCTTTAAGCTTGAACTACTTAAAACAATAAAAAAGAGTAGTGAAACCCCAATTATTATTATTTTATATTATGAACTGTGTGAAATCCCAGGATCCTTCACTAATATGCTGGTTCTAGTAAGTTTTGTTCATTTTTTCCGGTGTATATTCAGGGAAATGAAATAAGTCCATGATCAACTCAATTTTTAGATCCAGAAATCTTTTTAGCTCATCCTAAAGTAAATACACATTTATTTGGTCAGCTGAATTCAGTAGATGTTTATGTATGCACCAATTTCTAGTGTAATCTGAAAATGTCTGTCGATCTCCAGGATGTCATTGCAGGGCTGTAACAGACCATATGGGATCTCTGGCACATCTATGCCCTTCCTGGGGAACAGTCAGAGACTGGATCAAACAGGACACTGTCAGTGCAATTGCACTAGTTATGAGATGTAAGTGAGAAATTGATTTGTACTCTAGATGTCTACATTAAGTAAGTGAATATAGCCCTAGGTGTTTCTGCTTCTGTGATGGGATGGAGAGAGATAGTAGAATTCAACATTTATTAAAGGTCATTTCATCTTAATGTGAATTTGTCTCTGATAATGCCTATTTCTCTAGGAAGTACAAAGTCTTGCATCACAAGGGTTTCTGTGCTTCTTTCCAAACTGAGGATGATATCACTTTCATGGAATAATACTTTTTTCAAATTGCAGTTGGAAGGAAAATTCCACATACAGTGTATGCAAAGCCCTGAGATCTTAATTAGTCACGCTGATTCAGCTCTGTTTCCTGAAGTGAGCAAAGATGCATGCCTGATAATTTCAGATGTTCTCTCCATTTAACTAACCCAGTACATATATATTCAAGTTAAATTCAATGTGAATATTCAGAACTGAATGCTTTTGCTAGTTTCTTATCAAAAAGGTCAGCCAAACACCCCCAGAACTGTTATTATCAGATATTATAACACATTTGAAACCTTTAGTCTGTATAACATTATGTAGGATGGACAGAACAGAATTTTAAAAAGTTTACATTAATTTGCTGCAGATATTGATTATGTCAATGCTAATATCTATGGAGATTAGAAGGGTATTGCTGTCCTACAAGGTTAGAGAGTGCTATGGCTAATTCTTGCCCTTACACCAAAAGAAACAGGTTAAATGTGTCAATGTCAATAAATACTACCTCAGAGCCTAAAATCAGGTGTTCATACCCAAACTGTTATAAGCTCTGATGATGCAAGTGACTATTGAGAGAAAGCTCCTTCCAACTGGTCAGGAGTATTCCAGAGTCTGTCCAAGAAATTTAACTGTACAGAAAAATGAAGTTGTGGTGCCTGGGACTGTGGCCTGACACTTATAATTTTGATTTCTCATCAAAGTTAAAATGTGATGTCTTTGTTTCCATCACTAATTATTGTTTTCTCCTCCCTTTCTTTTCTTGTTTCCTTCCTGACGTGAGTGCTGATCAGGATTCAGAAAGAGAGGTGGGGAAATTTTACTGTGGCACTGGGGAGATCAGCTTTAGCAGCCATAGTATGGGCATTCTAACAGGCTACTGCTGTGCTGCCTGTTCTGGGGTGCACACAGGCTGGCGTGCAGATCTCAGCCTCTCAGACATAGCTGCAGGTGCCAGTGGATGTCCTGGCTCCTGGCTGACACAGAGGTGTCACAACACCTTTCTGTGAGTGGCAGAAGTATTATAGCCCATTAAAAATCCCCTGAGCAACTCCCAGGTATTTTGCTTTCATGTTGAAATCTCTATGAGGGTTTCCCTAGCATGAACAATCCTGACATGTGAAGCTGTAACCAGTGGATGTGCCACTAGAGCCACCATAATGTATCATAGCAATAGGACTGTAATAGGTACTGCATTAATCATTATTTGATTAATTTTTTTTTTCCCACAGCAGGTGCTTTTCTAGATGAAATGATTCCATTGATTTAATTTGTTCCCAAGATCTCTACTGACAGAAGTGGACATTCCTGACTAAAGATGTGAAACACTTCAGTTAAAGTCACGCCTGGATCCCCAGTGCCACACACAAAAAAAATGAATCTGTTTTTTTCTTGGTCAACACAAGAAGCACCTGGCCTGTCTTTGATTATTCCTCTGTGTAAATTAGAGGGAAGTAAGCTACATTTATTTTTACAGATTTTTAATGTTTAATTGGCAGTTAGATTAAAAAATAGCTGGAGATTTTTTTCTGCTCAGTGAAAAGAATAATTCTGGACTTATATGAATATAAAGAGAATTAAAAAATAATCTTGATTGTAAGATACAGGATGCTAGAGTTACTATATTAGTAATAGAAAAAGCATTAACTCTACAGCTAATTGAAATGCTTAAACTGGTTTACGCTGTCTCTTTTAGCAGGAAAGAGACTGAGCAAAAAATGCAGCTAGGAACAACAAAAACATTAGGGTGCCCTACAGTGTTTTGCTTCTCTTGGAGGCTGTGTAAATGTTTTGTAAATCAGGCCAAAGGGTCCAGGCTTTTAATGATGATTGTCACCAGAAGAACACATGATCTAGCATATTTTCATATGCATGAGAAATAAAAATTGTAATGAAATGTTCATAACAAAACTTTAGGCAAACTCATATCAGAGTTCAGGAAAAAAGGGATTTGCACACCCACTGCCTAGTGCTTCTGTTTCCATCTGATTCCACTCCCTGTAACTGCAGACAGGGAGGAACATAATCATCAGTTTAGTTGGACTGTGTTTCCTGACAGTGTGGGCTACCGATTATCCCTCAATATGCAAAGGGAAACTGGATGACATACAAGAGTTTACCAGACTAGCTGACTAAACAGCTCCTTCTGCATTTAATCTCTATGAATCCCAGCTATCTTAAGGACATATTTACATTTAGATACAAGCTTCAACTACAGGCAGATATGAACTGTTTTCATTTGTAGTAACAGAAATAATCAGAAGTGAAACACCAGAAGGTAAAAATGACAGTGGTGGTGTGCTTGTGGGGGAAGCCTTGGCCAGAGGAAGGCACATTGCTTCAGATATGAGATGGGGAGTTCACGTAGGTGGATTCCAGGCTGTACTTCGCTCCCTGCTACATAGGGACCTCAACACCTTATGTGGTACTATGACATAAGCAGCCTTTAAAAGGATTGATCATGCTTTAATTTTCACCTTTTTTAATTACTGTGGGATGTTGCTAATGCTGAACACAAAAAATGTTAGGGAGGATGTGATTATTTATTTAATCTATTTTTTAGAGCAAGTCTCCATACAAGTGTTTTAAGGAAAAAGCATGGAGAGGTTATGCAACTGAGTCAACTGTTCTGATATGGTGAAATGATTTTGAGATCACTATTCTAATGAGCTATTTTACCTAATTTATGTTAAACTTTAATCTGGGATTGGAGGGTGGTTGATATTCTTATAAAATGCTTGATTTCTGGCTTCCATGCCCAAGCAGCCAGAGTAGTTCACATTTGTCATGATATCAGTAAACTTTTGTTCTTTTGTAGTCCTCCCATAGTCTCTTGTCCTCAGTTTGGAAGCATAATTCCTTTATTAGAAAAGTTTGCTCCTTGATTCCTGAATGCTAAACAGCACTAATTCTTGTTGTATTAAATTTCACATATTAAAGAAGGCCCTGGAGTTGTGAGGAATGATTAGGTGTACAGCAACTCAGAACAATTATGTAGTGCTGGAGGCAATATTTGCTGCTTGTTTGTATACATCTAGTTTGAAAGCCCTTATCAAAAACTACCTTACTGAATCTGGAAATGCTAGGGGATTTTTTTGGGTTATCTCACAGTTTCTTCATATCGCCTTAGGTTGTTTAATTCACGTCCATAAAGGACAAGTAAGCTATGGAAGGAAAAGATTACAGTGCCCCTGCTAGTTCTAAACAGTGTGTATTTGATTTATTCAGCCCTCTTACTTTTATTTGAGGTGGAAATCTCATCCAAGGGCTGCTGACTCTGTATTCCAGATGTTGCCATATCAGCCTAACTTCCATTTCTCATATCTCCCTTCTCCTATCTGTCAAGTTTATGAAAAAATTAGAGCTCTCATACAATCAAAATGTCATCCTCCCCACCTTCCCCAGCAAGTCTTGCTTTTGATTAGGGTAAGCAGTCATGTGTAAAACCTCATATTGGACCTCATCAACAGGACTGCCTATGGACTGTGGAATCTGCTACATGATATTATTAGATCAGGTTTTTATTGAGAAACTTCTTGTACTAGAAAAAGAATGTTTTTGGGGTGTTTTTAAACTGAGGTGGTGGGCATGTTCTGGAAGGCTTGAATATTTAGGCAAAAGGTAATGTTTTGGCTGAGAAATTTTTATTATGGTTTAGAGATCTGAGTCCATCCTGAATCAGTTGTGATCAAGATTTACTAATGCCTGATGATCTTTGGTAATGATTCCCAATAATAAAATGGGTTATGTTTTTGTATTTCAGTGAAAGAAGAATATGTAGCTCTGTTAGCTGACCGAAAACTCAGTTCTTGTTGCTCAGATCAGAAAGAGTAGTACTGACAGAATGTCAGTGTCTGTTTAAATATTTTTTATTTTCCTTTAGCACCAGGACTACACATCTATTGGTGCTGACAGAATGTGTACACTACATGCCACCCTTCAGCTCCATCCTGTGAAAACACATGCCAAGACCTTATAGCAAACTAAGACCTGAAGTAAAAAGCCAAAAGTCATAACAGATAAGTTGACAGTAAAAGAAGGGAGGAGGGAATTATACTGTATTTTGCTTTATAGTAAAACTCACCAGCAACCTGAGAAAGTGAATGTAGTCCCAGCTGTAGACAGAACAACAACAGTAAGAGAAATGCTAAAATATATAGTTTCATAATATGCAGCTAATGGAATTCATGGGCACAAGTTAACAGGGAAACCAAGTAGCAGCAAGTGGACAAAAATCAGATTTCCAGATGTTCTGAGATCTTTGTTTTTCGAGTGGTGCAAAAGGGATGAAAACCAGCCTAACTTGGTTAGCTGGGGGTGTTCTCCAACAGAGGAGAATCTCACATAAATCACAGCTCTTGAATGGGGACTTGGTTGGAGGACTTAGAAACTTTGGAATATATAACCATATTATGCCTGAAAATTACCTGTCCTGATGCTGGAATTAGGCTGGCATTCAAGAAAACATAGCTCAATAAGTAAAATAAAATTATTTCTGATTACCTGGAAAACTCAATGCAACAAAGATTCTGTTTCTTGTATGGTAAACAATGTCATTGATAAGATAAATGAGGCTTTTTGTTTTTATTGTTTTCATACTTTCAGGGTTAGTATAACAGTTTGGCATCTTGAACTTTAAAAATTAGGGACTTTCTTCACTTTCACATTTTGTAAACTGCAAAGGTGAATATTATGGGATAGAGACAGGTAACAGTTTCAATATAAAATATCATGAAAATAGCTGGCTGCAAGTAGAAAATTATATTTATATAATTGGAAACTTACACCAGTACAATGTCCCATGAGTTGAATTTACCAAATTCTTCAGACTACAGCCCAAAGTCTAAAGAATAAATCTTTATTTAATGGTAAAAAATAATCCCATGTCACTTAATATAGCACAACATTGCACACTAAGGAAATTGAAAACTCTAGCTGTATGTGGCTTGTCTATCAACACTAGTGTGATAAGAGCAGATTTGGGGCTCTTTTGGATCACTGTTCCCTTTCACCCGTCTGCATTCCAGGTTAATCCATCTCTTATCTTTTCAGAAATTCTCTGGCTTAGGTTTTCCATGGTATCCATTGCTATAATGTTTAATTGCTGACCTTCCAATCCACCCAGTTTTAAGAAAGTCTCTGTAAAACTGGCTAGTCCTCCAACCTTACCTAGTCAATTTGGTTATTTAAACGAGTTAGTCTTAATGGTTACACAATACTTTCTGTGAGGGAGTAACCCAAATTCTTATGACTTCATGCCTATTTCACCTCAGTTTAGTTTGAGTGTAGTCTATCAAGCGTTACAAGAAATAAGGGCAGGATAATGGATAATCTTTTCTTCACATTAAAATATTTCACCATGTCATTTTATCCAAGTAATTTGACTGTAGTTTCAGTGCCTTTTATATGATGAATTCAAAACACTGCCTGATTGTTAAGAACTGGCTTTTCCAGAACAAGGTGTGTTCTGCTACAGTCTCTGCCTCTAGACAGCTCACTTTCAGCACTCTGAATTAAAGTGGAAGTGAAATAGGCTCTGTAAATTCAGGTTTGGGCTGAAACAAAACACAATAGTCTTTCAGTGTATTGGGATTATTTTATATCATATATTTGTAATGGACAAAAGTAGACTGTGGAGTGTAAATGTACTCACAGCATACAGAATTAGATCATTAGATCATAAGCAGGCAGAGTGATAATGACCTAGGCCTAAATAAAAAATTATATATATATGCCTTTAGTTGGTGAAATAATGTCTTTGACTAGGCAGTGAGAACAAGAGGGATTAGGCTGATAACAAATGATAAGCAAATAGAAAAATAAAAGAAAAATATTCTCAGTGTTTTTTTTCAGAATGAGAAGACAGTCAATCATGGCTGACTCAAAATTATTATGACCCTAGAATAAAGTTATTTGATGTACCAGAAATCAGCAATGATTGCCATAACCCATTTCATAGTTAATGGAGAAAAACCATTGATTCTTTATGATAGACTTCATGGTGGATGATCCAACATACTAGAAGAGTTGGTCATAAACAGCAATTCCAAGGACAAGCTTTCTGAAATTCTTTCAGTGGACACTTAAGTTAAAAGTTTAGATTTTTTTAAAGGAGTCAGAGCTGACTCAAGCCTTTTTGCTGTGAAGTGAGGAAAATAAAATTAAATCTTGCTTCAGGGGCAGAACTCTTCTAGACTAAGGAAAAGTCAAACTGAGAGGGAACCACCTTGTTCCAGGAGATGGCAAAAGGAGAGCTCAGACATTCCTTTCTTCCTGCTGTATCTCTGAGGTTTAACCCCAAGCAATCATCTCTTTCTTTTCCTGCAGCTGAAGAAAGTCCCTTCCCCTCTAGAAGCCCAAATTTTTTTCCTGCACTTCTTCACACACTGTAGTGAGGAAAATGAGGCAAGGTCATGGAAAAAGAGCAGATTCCAGAAAGAAGAGTAGATGGCAATTACTGAAGGTTTCTAAGTTGCTAGAACAGAAGGCTCCCAAAGCCTGATTGAAAGGGACATATTTATCTCTGTGTCCAATGATGCTTCAAAATGTGTAAATTTCAGGATACCTGATTGTTTTGCATTCCCGCACTTCTGAAATAGTAGAACATTTTTGTTTTGATCATTTCCAAGTTACCCTGAAATTGACTTGGTAAAATATGAAAAAAGTGCCCATACTATCAAGCAGTATGTATTTCAATCCATAATTCATTGTTTGGTAGTGCATACTTCAGATGGCATTTGTCTAAATGAAACAAAAATAAGTGCATCGAATATGCAGTTCATTTACTTATTGTGTGTGCTAGAAATCACATATTAACTATCAGTTTTCTTCATCCTCCAAAGAAAACCAGAATCTTAAGACACATTTCCTGACCCTGAAATAGGTGGACAAATTAAAGTACATCACAAGATAGCTGTTTCTTACCAAAGCTGAAGATTCAACTACTTCAATTTTGTAGTTGTAAACATTTTTTAAGGTTTTTATAGATTTTTTTTTTCTTAATATGAATGGAAAGATAGAGACACACATTATTTGATTAAGTACTACTTATATCACCATGATACATTTAAAATCAAAGCACCTTAGTGACATAAAAGAGAAGTTGGCCAAAAATATTTCAACCAAAGCCACTGACTATTGGACTGTTGACTTGGGAGGGATTTTTTTCCTTTTGCAATATTTCCTCCTTATACTTAATGTAGTTTTAATTTATTTCAATAAAATACAAAATGCATCTTAGACAAATCAACATTTCCAAATAAAAAAGATGAAATAAATAGGAGTGAGAGAAAGTAAGGGGAGATATATTTAAAATAACACAGGATCTGTGGTCTGTAGAATTGGTAGCCTTACCAGTAAGTTAAATACTACTACAGTGGCTGGGAAAATAAGGAGAATGTTAGAAACTGATTAGTTGCTTCAAATTTGTGTAAGGTAAAGGAAACAAAAAAACTACCTGTGAAATATTACTCTTTATGGTTTTTTTTTTAAGTTTTCTGATGAAACTGGGATATAGAATTAGAAATAATCATGTCAGTGCATTGGGCCAAAACCCACTCTTCTGATGAGTAGTTTTTAAGGTAATGTTGAGAATCTCATAGACCCAAACAGAGAAAAATTTTTCCACAGAATTTTCCTCTGTGTTTCACAGGTTATCTATGCACCCCTGCAGATCTTCTGAAGTAATAACTGTACCATCAGACATCTCATTAATGCTTTCTGCAAAATCAGCTATAGCTATGCTGCATACCAGCATCTCACCTATGGAAAGCTGAGGTCTACACTTAAAGGCCACACAGTGGCTGCTATTGACAGTGGTGTCCTAAACTGGTGTACAAACCTCACCAGAACACAAGACATCTCCTTTTACAGTCTTAGCCTAGAATCAGATTGAGTCTGCACAGGATGAAGTCTCTTGCATGGAAGTGTATGAAAGTCTTGCTCTAAGGAGTGCTTTAATGAACCAGAACTGCAGCCACCTGCTGGGCAGGTGTTACTGCAACCATTTACAGGCTAAAAAGTGCTGTGCCCTGGCCTGGCAACTGATTGAAGACCTTACTGTGTCAATTAGAGGCATTCAAGGATAACTAGTCTATTGCAGACATATGATTAATGGCTATTCAGCTTAAGAGACAAAGAGAAGAGACAGGAAAAGTAAATCAAACACTCAGAAATGCAAACTTGAGCAATGGAAGATGGGGGAAATGATATAAAGGGGTTCATATCATGGACTGACAAACCTTAGGAAAAAACACTCGAATATAACATTATAATAGTCATTAGAACTTTGTAACTGATGGGAACAAGGAGAAATAGGATTAAGCTGAGCCTTACTGGAAGGAGCAAATACATGTAGTATTTCAGGGCTTGAAGGATTGTGTGAAATTTATTATGGAATGTCAAAAGGGGGATGTGAGGATGTGTGAAAATTGTTACAGAGTATTCAGAAGAAGGGCAACATGCTGGGGAAAGGGGTGTGGGGTGTGTAGTTGAAGTGGATCTGGGAGGAACAAGTGTGAAAACAGAAAGAAAAGAGGACAAAGACTGGTTTTGTGAGTATGTGGGCATATTTTCTAAGAAATTTTAACAAACTGGATTAGCCTAGAAGACTGCCTTCTGCAGACACCAAAGCTGTGAGATCTGGAGGCCAATGATTTAGAGATCATCCAGAAATTACAGCAACCTTGTGAATCAAGATTGTCGTCCTTGTGAGCTTTAACCTTCATTGTCTGGAAATGAGGAGCAAGATGACGCTTTCAGTGGTGTTCTCATTGTGTAAGTGCTGATTATGTTAATGGGCTGCCAGTAAAGACCTTGCTCTTCCCCTGGTCTTGTGTGTACTTATAGTCTGTGTGTGTGCATTTTGCATCTTTGGTGCATGCACTAAGCCCTGCCACTGGCTGGACCTGGAAAAAGGGCACAGTATCTAACAGGGTGGGAAACCAAAGCCCAGTGTCTTCACCAAAGTTGACTTTTTTCACCACTTACTGCTGATGTGAGGGAGTGTACTCCCTTTGCTTTCAGTCTTTAACACCTCGGAGAAGTATGCCTGGTTATGTCATGTCCCTTGAGTGAGTGAGAGCATCAGAAAATGGTTGTACATCTCAGCCATACTAGTGTCTTTTCTCAAATCCACTTTAAGTGGTTGAAATTTGAAAATGTCCCTGAATAAATTTGGTGAACCCTTTTTTTTCAGTGTCCAATTTCACATAACCTCTTTCATCTCCCACCCTAAATATAAGAGAAATTCACTTTCTATTTCACTATTCTTTAGAAATTCACTTTCTATTTCTATTTCACTATTCTTTTCAATTTCACTTCACTTTTCCCCTTCAAAGGGTTGATACCTCTTTGTTCTTACACTTTTGACACTGACTATGAAGACAATAGTAACCTAATCAAGTGCACAGTTTGATGAGAACATTCTGTCCATGGAAGGAACTCTTACTGGTCTCCTGAGAAGCAGCCCCCAAATTTATTGTGAGTACATGCCTCCAAAAACTTCTGTGTTGACCACCTCAGATCTTTTTGGCTCTTTTCTGCCTGCTTGCAACACCTTCTCATCTTCCTGTCTCTGCCTTTGTAGTGTGGTTCTCAGCACTTCTACCACTCGTGTTTTTAATATATGTTTTATGGAGGAACCCTCCTTCTTCCGTTCCTGGCAATGAATCTTAAGGTATGCCCAAACTGGGTAATGGGACATAGAGTATAATGCATCCCTGGGGAAAGGAATGCAGAGCACAGAGATAATCTCAAACCATTATAGGTAAATAAATTAATTCTGTGACTAGATCAGTGTGGTCCCAACCATAAATATCCCAGAATTTGCTTTATTTATTTTTTGGGTGCTTTGTGCTTGTCTATAGGCTATAGTCATATTTTGCACCTAATACAAAATACCCCATTATATCTGCAATGTTTAAGATGTCAGATTACAATGGTATAAGAGACTGAACGATGAAGAAATGCTTGACCTGTAAGTAGGAGCCACTTAATTTGTTTTCATTGTTTGAAAACAAATTAATGTGAATGCTGAAGTGTAGGAGAAATGAGATTAAACAATTAAGTCAAAAAATGATAATTTTTGGTTTTTTTTTTTTTTTTGTTTGGCTGAGTCCATTCTTTTGCCGCTAGTTGTTGACGGCCAGGTTGTTGAAGTTTTTTCCTGTCTTAAGGGATATTAATTACAGAAATAGAGTGTATAGACCTGCAGTTTCTATGAAAACCTTTAATCTCTACCATGGGAGTACATTCTATTATAAATGCATTCACTGACATTAAAAGGAGTTATTGGCACCCATTGAGTGGAGAATAGATGACATGGTTGCTGAATCAATTACTCATAATGTCTTTCAAATGCATGATATTTCACTGAAGCATTCTTTAAAGGGAAGAGTTAAGAAAGGAGAAGAGAAACTAGTATTTTTATTCAAAGGAAGTTTGGCCTTTATTTAGAGTAGATTTCTTATCTAGACATACTAAATATACTTCCACAGATGATATTTCAGGAATGTAAAGTCATTTATATGCCCCATGAAAACCTGTGAATGTTGCAGCTTTTCTGAGTTTTATGGATAAAATAGGGTTTAGTTTATAATGTGTGGGAAATTAATAGTCACAGTGGTTTGAAGAGCAATGACTTCCCTGATAATAATGATAAACAGAATGAGGACTTGATGGATATACCTAAGCTAGTGGAGGTTAATGGTGGTGCTCCCAAAAGACTTGATTTCATAGTGATAAATTGAAGATGACCTGCAAAGATGAGAAGAAATTCCATTAACTTTTTTCAGAGCCTCCCCCCCACAGAAGAATTAGATCAAGTGGTGCACTGGGTACATTCTTACGCCCAAAATAACTGATTATCTTGTCTGTTGTCCAATGGCATCCACATCTGATGCAATTGATTAGGTCCCCCTCAGAGTAAACTACAAGGACAATTATCTATGATGGTTTTTGGTGTAATAGTGAAAAATTAAATTTTAGTGGCATGAGTAGACAGAAGAACCTCCGACTCTGTACATTGACATAGGTTTGGGGTTAGGCTGCAGTGTACTGGTGGGTTCATTAGAGGAGTGATGCTCCTGCTTTAAAAACAAAGTATTAATTTATGTAAAAGACTATAATAAAAAGGACAAGTCATGTTCACTCCCCCAGCTGCATGATACCATACAGCCAGATATCAGAGGCCACAGAATAACAAAAATGAAAGAGGAAAAGCCATGCAACCACATTTGTTTTGAGGCTTTCTGTAAGAAGATGATAGGGAAAATTAATATATTCCTGGCAAATTGCTCATTGTTCAAAAATGTTCTTTATATCCAAAGTGCCATTTGAAATACAGCCCTTGGTGGCAGTTAATATTTGTTACTACTTTGGGAAGTAAATATCACACAAATTGATAATTTGAAACAATTTTTTTGAGACAGAATGTCCATGCTGCAAAAAGCAATAAATCATCAAATGCACTGTGACAAATTCTGGAGAAATCAAAGCTCATGCAGACCCATAAAAATGAATGGTCCTTTTGACCTTATCCTTTCACTGTATATTGAACTGATAGGTGGATAGGGAACCTCACATTACCTGTATTGTATTGGGATTGGTTTTCAGTTTTGGTCAGTTTGACCTTTTAATTGAATTAAATTAGCTTGAATTTGTTTTTCAAAGACCAGCTTCCCTTCACACATTATTGTCATGAACGCAAATTATAACAGCTAATTTTAAACACAATTAATTTTAACAAAACTTAGGAAAATGGGTCAGAACAAAGAAAGGACAAGTTAGAGAATATTAAATAACTTAAAAGCAGCCAAGATGTCAGGATGTGATGAAATTAACTAAGCCAGAATTATCTTTGAATCATTATTAATTATGTTTAAGAATTCTAGGGCAGTCCTACAAGACTATAAAAGGGCAAACACACTACAATTTAATTAAAAAAAAATAGGTGGTGAAATTAGAAAGAAAGTAAAAATGTTGAGTTGTAGACAAGTCAGACTTACTATAGCACCAATGAAGATATGATAGCATTTTTTGGATACGTTTTTAGACAATCATTTTGTGGAATCTCAGAGAAGGCAGACCTGATTTTGTTAAGAACGAATGCGCTTAAACCCCACTACATTAATTCCTGAAGAGGACAATTGTGAAATATGTGATGGAGACATATGTATTATATTAGCAACATTTTTTACATGGCCAAAATATTCTAATATTGAAAGAAAGAAAATGTAGTCCAGAATAAATCAGTAAAATGATTTGTTATTGAAGTAGGACAGAATCTGCTTTGTAGGAGGCTGTTTCGATGTGATGCTGTCCAGTACTTGTGTTTACTGACTAGGTCAGCAGTAGGCAATATGTTTCTTTGTGGATCATAAACAGTTGCATTTAGATGAATGCTGTATAAAGTCAGGATTTTAAGGATGGAAATGAAATTGGAAGGGGTCGTAATGAAAAAAGAACCACCCAAATTATAACAAAATTAATTAACTGAAGATGAGTGTGAGGTATAGCAGTTGAGAGACATATTTTTCTTCTGAAATTGAAAAATTACCCTGCAGAAATGTATAGTGCAATGAAATTGCACAGTTGATGTCTGACCTTGTTGCAAAAATAGATAAGCTACATGTAGGTATTTATTTACCAAAGTGTAATATATAAAACATAGAAGGTAAATAATACTTACTCAGTTGGTTCTATTTTGTGTTCTTCATTAGGCACTATATTTTAAGAGGTAATAATGTCAGTAAAATAGGACCTCTTGAAAAAATCCTTCCAACACCCAGACAAAACCCAACCATCAGAATGAGCAGAGACTTTGAAAATGTGGTCTGTAAGAAATGGTGTTCTGCAGAGAGGAAGATGGCCTCAAACATATTGAAAGTGATGAAAGAAACAGGAGTGGCCTGTTGCAGTATGTCAGGAACCTGCCAAGCACTGGGTTCTATGCTGAACTGAAGGTAGGAAACCTTCTCCCAGCTTGTCCTTGAAAACAGGGTAAAACTGGTTTTGATCCTACAGCACACTGAACTGATGAACAATGTCACTTCCTGAGCTTGTCAGTCCTGTTGTATGTTCTGTGATCACATATTATCTATGTGTGTACAGCTGCAAAATTATATAAAATATTATTGAAATATATGACATTTCTCCATTGGAGGATGCTATTTTGTCTTTCAATTCAGCTATGATTACAATTTATGCATATCATTATATTACATAAATTTTGGACTTCTTATGAACATTTTTCTAATTATCTTAAAAAACTATGTGTCAGCAATATTTTTATGAGGTTTGTTGTCTATGGAAAAAAGTTAATATGAACATAAAGAGTTTTTCATTCAAAAAGACTACCTTGCTGCCACTGGAATTGACTGTGTGACTGTGGTTTTGTTGGTTTTTAGTCAGGCAAGGTGTAATGGCTAAAATTACTCAATTTGATAATTTCTCTCTATATTTACACTTCAACAATTCAATATTTTCTTAATTCGTTCAACAAATGAAAATTACTATAAAGTAAAAATTAGATATCTTTTTGTTACCCTTCAGAATATCTGTAGCAGAGAAGTTTATAAGTGGTTGAGGGACATTAATTTTATAAACATTGAAGGCTTTTCATCCGTTATGTAGATTTTAGAAGGAAAACCATAAAAAAAGGTCACTGATTTGGAGAAGACAAACGCAGTTTACAGAAGGCCTTATTTAACTGAGGTCTTCTGAAAATGGTGCCAAAATACAGGAATGAGTATCCAAATTCAAACCATGTACTTTTAGATAATTCTTATAACTGATCATCAGAGACATGGGGTTGATTAAAGTAAGTGCTTATAGGATGGAAAAAAGGTATCTGCTAATTCCATGCATTTCCATATCTCTCAGTGCTGGAAAGGGTTGACACAGGTAACTGATATTAAAGGTTCAGTTAGATTGTTGCGTTTGTACAGGCAGAAACCACAGTGATAAAATGACCACTAATTTTTGTTATGATTTTATCTAAGCTTTTCTTGCTCCTTTCTGTAAACAAGAAGCACAGTTATAGCAAGGCATTCTCCTCAGAAGTCCTGGGGACAGGGATAGCTTCAAAATTACCTTGTTAAAAAGCAATTCTAGAAATTCAGACTTAGATTTTTATGTTTCATGTTAGCTTTCAAACTAACAAAGGACTATATATTTGTTTTAGCTTTTCATTAACACTAACGTAACCCCATTGCAAATGATGCAAATGTTACCAAATGCCACTGCATGAATGAATATGGTAGAATAACACAGCAGTAGAAATTATATTCATTTCCAGCTGAAATTTGTTTTGCCTTTAAACAATGCTAAAATGAACTTTTCATAGCTACAAATGCAATCTAACTGTGAATGTTGTGAACATTGTCAGTGTAGACTAAATGGCAGGAAAGCTCAAATGGAAGTTAAGGTGTATAATTCCACTCTGAAAATTCAGTACCCCAAAATTTAGATAACTGGTCTAAATCTAAATCCTATAATACATAATCCATATTTTAACCAAATTATAAATAACACTTATGAAAAAACATTTCCAGTACCACCCCCCTGCCCATTCCCCCCACTCAAAACTTGTACGTATAACTTTCTTATATATTTTGCTTTTATAGCAACTTTGCAGAAAGAAAGATAACTAAATAAAGCCACTAAAATATTTATAAGAAATATATTGAAACTACAGGAACATATAATATTGACTTTCAAGAATCCTAAGTTACTCTATTATCTCTATCATTGTAAGTGGAAAAAAGGATTCATATATGTTATTTATAGATACATTTACTCAGATAAATGTTCTGTGTTCAGAGAAAATGTTGCAGGCTCAATTGTTGGCAGAACATCATTGGTGTGTATTTAGCCTACGCAGATACAATTTGGGAAGAATAATAAACCATAATTTTTTGGGATAACAAGAAATGTTTCCCATTCTCATGGAATAAGCAGTTAGGCCATTCTTGGGGGAAATGCAGTCCTTTATGCATTATTTCACAAAAAGAGACCAGAGTATTAGCCAAAATACCTTCTGTGGTCTGGAATTTTCATGTTATCAGATAACAATATAGGATTGTGCCTTTACAGTATCCTTGACGCCTAATTAATTGACATATTGTACATGTGATTTTTATTGTTACTTTACATCTTTAAAGGTTACAGAATATAAGAAATTTTCAGGAAGCCAAGTGGAAATGCCTTTCATAGCCCGCAACATTTTGAAAAAAATTATCAATAACTCTTATTCTGTATGTCTGTACAAATTTATCATCTTACAAATTTATCATCTTACAAATACAAATTCTCTGTAGCCTCCATTTTAGTTTCTTTTTTAGGTTATTCCCAGCAAATTCCTCCACAAAAGGCAACTCAAGGTCACAGTCCTCCAAGGATATTTTTATCAAATCAATCCTTCATAAAGCTTGAAATGTATAAAAGCATTATTGAGCAAATAAGAAGCAGCATCACTTTTAAGAATTACTTGGGTTCATAATGAAATTGTGCAAACTTGTCTCCTTTAACTCACTCTAACAAATTCATGCCTGCCAGAGTGGAATTTTTCTTTATTTAATTTTGCTAATTTCTCTTGAACAAATGGGAGAAAGCAGACAGGAGGTGAATGGATAGACAATGAAATAGGCAAATCCCAAAAGGCTGAGGGTAAAGACAAATAAAATGAAATCACCAAATAACTGCCTACATGTTTTGCGTTAGAAGATTAAAAAATAAAAAGCTAGCAGCCTAAGTCTCCAAGCCCAAAGTGAGCAGCTCATAAAAGCATTAACACAGAAGCATATGTGATATCCAAAAAGTACAGCATTCCAGAGACATCAACACCAGATGTGTTTGTTTAATAGCTCAAGCAATTAAGATGTGAAGCAGAGAGTCTTTTAGCCTCCTTAGTGTTGCTTCCATCTTCATGTTGCTTTGCCTTAAGTCGGCTCCCTGGGGTCAATGCCTCCAGCAAAGCTGATAGCTGGGCATTTCTGGGTATATTCTCTTTCCTCATGGCCCAAGCAGCTTATCAGAGCAGTTTCTTGGTTTTCAATCTGTCCATAATTAATAATAAAAAGATTAAGTGCCCTTCCATCTTCAGTTATCACAAAATCTGGAGTTAACATCTTCTGGGTGCTTATTCTGAGTCAGGGAACAAACGTTTAGAATTGGGTTGTGAATAAGTAAGTGTCTTTTATTTGACTCTGGCCTCCTCTCTTCCTACTGGTATCATTACTTAACTTGTAGTAGACTATTATTCTGCTCAGTGACATGCTATTCTGGCACTGCATGCCATGTACTTTAATTTATACAATGCCAATTTCAATGTTTTGTCTTTTTTTTTTTGATTTTGAGATGGCAATTTCCCCTGTCCCCCTCCCTGGACCATGAAAATCAATGTTTCGTAACCCGAGCAAATGCTCCAGCTAATTCTGGGTAGTACATGGACATATGCAATGCAGCACTGGTGTGTTTAGGAGGAGCCGATTGCACAGCCTTTACAAATGTACTCAGCATCAGTGTGCTGCTGTGTTACTCAGGCACCATGGAGATACAAGAGAAGAAAAAAATTATGACTGTAGATGCTCCTGGGAGGAAGATGAGACCAGCTATGTATAGGAGTTCCATCTCTACTATTCCAATTAATTTACATCTGCAAGCAAATTATTCTGGGTGACATCAGCTGTTCCTTTCTCCAGTCAAGCCAAGAAGCACTGAAAAGCACATTACTGTCTGAAGCCTTTTACTGGTTTGTCAGCAGGATGTCTCTGAGAACTTGATAACCTCCAGTCTTCATCTTTGTCTAAACAGAGTCAGAATTTATCACTTAGCAAGAATATATTTGCAGATGCTAAAGACCTTGATGTTTCTCTTCATGCAGGAAGATTTCTTAGTCCCCTGGGGAAAAAATGTCATTTTATTTGAACAAAGCTAAAATCTTATATCTCACTTTATCTACACTGTTATCTAGAAGATTGTTTTCATGCTTCTTTATTCCTGATGAGTTTTAGATTTTTCTCTAGAATCATGTTTCCAAGCTCATTTTGTCCTGTTACCTGTTCCTCTGTCCTCTAATATGTTATTTGGATGGATAATGTATGCATTTGAAAGCCCTATCCCAAAAATTGCCTCCCTGTTGTAGTGGAAATGTCTACGTTTTGTAAATTAATATTTTTTTGACATATCTGACAAACAGATTGCATAGTTTTATTAGCTATCTCTCTGCAATTCCTCTGCATATTTGAGAAATTTAATGAACTCTGTTGAAGCAGACTCCCTTGAGTGTTTCTCTTTATTTTGTAAGACTACAGTAAAGACCAGCCTTGACATCTTGTTAATCTACAAACCCCCCAGACACTTAACAGTTGCAAGAGCTGCTGATGGAGAAGTTATCTAACATGATTATCAAGAGAGAAATATTTATTATCTTGGAAATCTTCAACAGCAACCTAGATGATATCCCCATCTGCCAACTGAAACTTTTACGAAGGTTTCCTTCAGTCTCACTCAGACATTCCTGTATAGCTTCATTTATTTGAGAGGCTGAACAAGACATGCCTCTGCAGTTTTCTCTCACAGTAACACTGAATTTGTTAATCAGCAAAGAAAACTCCAGAATAACAGAGAAAAAAATCCCAGAGGTATACAGGGACATATCATGGACCTTAATGTCATGAAAAATAAGAAAGAACATCAAATTGGTTACATTCAGACTGAAAATGTATTTTGCTTATTTTTCACTCAGATATTTCTCACAAGAGCTAGTTTTAAAGGATCTTTAGGTAGCAGAGATTGTATTTAGCTGAGGAACTGATCACCTTTTTAATTGAACATGAAGATCCTGTGGCCATTCACTGCTTGTGATACAGGATGTAGTCACCTGGATCATCTGAATATCTCCAGTAGCCTCATTAATCATGACTTCAGGCATTTGTCTTGATTATTTTGGACCAATATCTCAGAAATAAAAAGCAGGACTACAAAGATGGCATTAAATTTCAGATATTTTAAATCTTATGAACATTTTAAAATGTAAACAAATTTCCTAATACTTAACCAAAATGTTTGTGATTTCCTATTTTTTTATCCTAACTAGAAGTATATCCCAAATGTTTCCCATTTTAGAGAACAGCATTATATAATTCCAACTCTAGAAAAAAGAAAGAGAAATGGCTATCACTTTTTTTTTCTGTTTAGCTCCTATATTAAAGGAGTACGAATAGTGAGACTCAGGGGGGTAAATGAAAACACTGGGGTGAAGCTGTGTATCTACATTTCATTCAAAGGGGGTATTCCTGATTACATCACTTTGACACATGGACCACTATTTAGAAAATGCTCAAAATGCAGCGCACATTTGCTTATACCCAGGAATTCCTTATCAGTTTGGGAATAATGCAATAATAATATGAAGAGATGCCAGCTGCACTTTGCACTGTGCCGTGCTATTATGACTTCAGAATAATATTTGCACAAAAATTAAACTTGATTTTATTTTACAGGAAGCAATATTTTATGGATGTGTGTGTGTATGCATGTTTAGGCAAAGCACAATATGGGACTTAAGTTTGTTTGTTTTGCACAAATTAAAACCAGAGCAAACAAACTCATGTCACTGGAACAGGTTTAGATTGTAGTCTGATCAGACTACAGAAAATTTCAGCAGAGAATATTGCACCTGTCAACTGTTTTTCATATCAGGAAATTAATCAAGCTGATTGTTCAGAGAGTTTTTGAGGATGCTCATTATTTCAGCTATTAATTTTTAAAAGCAGCAAATTTTGCAAGTCAACAGCATCCATAAAAATTGATTTATTGTGCAATTTACCTCATGCTACTGGAAGGAAAGAGAAGAGTTTGTGTATCTACTATTCCCTTTCTCATTTTTTTAAGGCATAGGATGTGTATGAGTACATAGCTTTTATAGGAAAATTGTGTAACTAAAAATAATAACCCTTTTGCATTGGTTTTATACCAGTGTGGATGGGTTATATTTGACTACTTGAAAGAAATGCAGAATTCAGCATTAAAGACAATAAGAAATTAAAGAAATTGTATAGAGAAACACAGAAGAACAATCTAAAATGAGTGAGGTCTTAGAGTAAGACTGAGTTATCAATATAGTCGTCTGTGCTTCAGCTCAATGAAGTCTATAAAGTGCCATTCTTTTATAATGTGTATTTTTTGTATTTGCCTGTGTGTCCCATAAAAAGATTTTTTACTTTATTTAGGCAAAATGAGCTAGAGAAAAGATTCTGTTAAACACTTGACTTAATTAAACTTCTTACTGCAGACTCTAAGGTCTACTTGTGTTGAATGGGAAAGATATGTGAAATTTAGAAATTTTGTTTTCAGGCACACTAATTCACAGCATCTAAAGTACCTGAAATTATGCTAAAAATTATTTATAGTTCTTGCAATGCCATTACCTGGTATAAAATTATATCCTATCAAAAATCCCAGTCTTTGGTATGTATTATCTTCTATACAGTAGTGGGTAAATTCCTGGTCCTGCTGCGATTTTTGGGAATTCAAATAGGGTTAACATTCAACCTCTGCTTCTTTAGGTGATGTGGTACAGCTTCGACTTGAGGGCTTTGTAATTTGCATGTCAATGGTAGGAGTGACAGACAGTGGAGAACTCTGTTATTTTATTCAAATCAGATTCATTGTGGGGACCTCTCTCTTCTCTGAACAGCAGGTATAACATGCTAAGACCACGCTCCTGTAGCACTGGTCTCATTGGAGAGTCCTGGACTTTACCTGCTTATATTATGGTCCAAATGGGGAAAAAAAAAAGAAAATAAAACCCAGTAAAACCCAACGTCCAACTGTTCCAATAGATAAATCCTAAGAGCTTTAGAGGGAAATGAAGATTTGTACTAGAACAGAGACCTTCAAAACATTATAAATAATTCAAAAGATAGACAAAATCTTCCTGAAAATTTTGACCATCTGGGTGGAGGACATACAGTTCATGAAAATGCCAATATTATTAAAGAAATTGTAGATCTTCTCAGTCCTTTAAGATTTAAAAACTGGATCTACACTGACACGAGGAGAAGGAAAGACAGTATAGCATTTTTATACTGTTTGTCTGCTTGATAGCTTTGCTCAGGAAAATATTAACTTACTTTAGCCTTTCATATCTGAAATATAGTTCGGATTATGAAGTGAATGACATTGCATTTGCTCTGACTGGAGAAATTTGGAGTGTGTGGACCACTGTTTGTTTTAAAAATCCTTTTTATATTACATATCTAAATATCCCATAGATAAAGAAGAGATGAGAGATCACTCACATATACTATTTAAAAAGAAGAGACAGTGTGGGATGTTATTTCCTGGGCAGTTTTACAGGAGAGAGTCATAAAGAAAGACTTTTAAGCACACATTTCCCATGCAATATTTTTACTTCCCATTAACTTTTTATTAATAACAAAAAGTCCCTAAAACCCCAGAGAGCTTAGGCTGTGTTACAAGACCTTTGCAGAACCATTGATGTGTCTTAGCTTCTTCAGGCTTTCATACAGCCCTTGGGTGGGCATTCAATGACACCGAAATACATCTATAGGGGGCTGGTGGATTAAGTAAGAAGTGGCAAGTCCCCTGTTGGGACATTGCTCTTATCATTATCATCTTGATCCTCAAAAATATTCAAGCTGGTAATGATTTTATGCTACCTACTGTGTAAGATTTCAGCTTCAGTGTAACATTTAATAAAGCATTATCTGTGAGGTTCAGTGGTGCTGTATTGATAAGAGTTGCCTTTAGAAGACTTTGTGAGGCTGAGCAGTGGTGGCTGTGTAACACAAACACAGGAAATAATGAAATAAAAACAAGCTACATGATATGCAGAGATAAATGTTCACTTCAACTAATGAAGAAAAATAATAGCAAAATAAAAAATATTGCAGAAAGAGAATGCAAACAAATAAACCAATAGCAAAGAAGAAAAACAAATAATGAGAGCAAACTAAGAAATGAATAACAAATAATAAAACAATAACAAATAATGGAAAATAGCAAACTAGATTTCAGAAGTAATCAAAGTGAAAGGGAAAGGAAAAGAGTATATTATACAAGAAGCAGATTAGTGCTACAAGCTCTTGGGATCAACTACTTAAATTCCTTGCATATGCAAAAATGGGTTAGGAAATAGTTTTATCAATGCTTTGCACATCACAATACACTAATTGTTCATCAAGGCAGACCTCAGAATGGCTAACATGCGGATTAGCATGCAGATTCATGGAAAGAGTGGGATATGGGGACGCACATAAGCTGCTTCTGCTTGTCTCAACATTTGCTCAGAAATCACAGGTATGGAAAGAGTTCAAGGAAATCTCTGTGAAATCCAATGGCCTTTGGATCAGGAACAGATTAATGTACACATGAATAAATAAATTGAAACCTTGTAGTTATTTTGTGCATGTTGGTTTGTCTACCTTTTGCCGTGAAAGTGATGTCTGTTTAGCAGTGGTAAGGAAAAAAGATGAAAGAAATTTCTACTTGCAAATACCATTTCACTGAAATTGGAATGGTTTGCAGGGGTATTCGCATCCAAATGATAACCTATTTTGGCAAAAACTAAGCCTGCTTTTTGACATTGTTAGAAATAAAAAAGGGCTTAATTTCTCCTTTGAAATGAATATTCTATTTGATTATTACATGTATCCAGTGTATTTTGATATAGCAAAATCAAACCGCAAGAATAATTTAATAAACATTAAATGCTTTGATTGATTCAAATAATTTTCCAGTTATTCACTTAGCTCCTATTATTGTGCAGCCTTTAACAACGGTATCTTCAGAGAATAAGCTGTTTAGGAAAAACACCTGGAAAGACATTATGTTTCTTCCACATTTTTTGACCTTGAGGATGCAACAAGAGCTCACAGAAAGGGCAATCTCAGAGGGAGGCAGGCAGGGGAGAAAGCAGCTCACGAGCAAGATAATGCAGCTTTCCAACTGCAAAGAAGCTGTGCATTCTGGTACTGAAGAAGCACAGGAGTGAAATATCAGAATTAGACCAATCTCCCACAAACCCAATTGCAAGGGGCTCTTGAAACTGTTTCAATTCTCATGCCACCCGGAGAGCCAAAAAGAGCTCTCATCTGCAAGTGGAGGTGTCATGCACTGGGACTGGCACTCCATGTGTGTCCCACATCTGGTGGTCTCAAAGGGCATTACATGATCCCCTTTGTGCTCCATCAATTTAAACAAACCTTCACTTTCACTAGCCACACTGACATATTCCTTACTTTCTCTCCCAAATTCCACAGCTGGAGGTCCAAACTATCTTGCACATTGTGCCCCCTTCATGCCACATAATTGTGTCCTTCAGTTATTGCTGTGAAGGAAAGGTTATCTCAGAGAGAAAAAAACTCCGACTTAGATTTTATTACACTGTTTTGTTTTCTGGGTTTGAAATGGTGTCTTGGCTTCACAAAACTTACTCTTTTAAGACATTGGATTTTAATGACATGAAAAAGCACTGAGCCAGCTGTCACCATTTTACAAATGTGACTTTGAGAGCAAAACCAATGAGGGTTTGAATCCACCAGGACTAGAGTTATTGCAGAAAAGGTCTAAGGTCTCCTTTCTACACTGCTGACTGTGGAGGCGTTATCAGGTTATAGACCAACATTTTTAAAGTAGCAATGAAGGCTATAATACTGAAATTATCAAATAAATTATATTTAGATGACCCTAAACAGCCCCCAAAATTATGTTTAGATGACCGTAAACAGCCCCCTTCCTTCTTACTCTCCACCTTCACAGACACTGGCAGCTTTTTTTTTTCTGCCTTAAAATGTAGCAAGATGTTTACAGCCCTAAATAAAGCAAACCAGCCAGGTTGCTGGGGCAGACTGACAGTGGAACACTGTATTCACCTTGTTGGCTGCAAATAAAGAACACCCCACAAATGGTTCACTTTGTTTCTGCCTGACCTGAATAACACCAGGTTCCTGGAGGGAGGCTGATGCTCACCAGCATTATCCCAGTATTACTACCTGAGCTTGAATCTCCATTTTGCCAAAGTTTCACTGTTCTAGATGGGTTTGTCAATGAGAGTATTACTGTCTTAGGTGTCTTTGATCTATGCTCAAAAGCTGAAATGACCAGGATTTCAAAGTACAAAGATTTTTCTTTGTGTTTATGGCAGAACCTATAACTTCTCATTTAGGAAAACACAAAAATATTTAAGTATCTTTACTAAATCACTACAGTCTTCCATTTTCTTTTGTTTTACAGAATTGGATGACAATGTGTTGAGGTCAAATGATGGTTATGTTAACATATTTTGTGCTGAACCAGGATACTAAAAATCCAGGACACGCATAGGTCTAGCTCTTTCAATTTCATCACCTTAATTCAAAGCTGAATTCAGCAGGAAACTCATTTCATGATAACTAGTATGATTATAATATAAACTGGAAATGAAATAAATGTTGGTATGCAGTATTAAAAAGTAACAGTTCATGCTGGCTTAGGGGTTTAGGAGTTCAACTTGGGAACAGACATATTTTGTGAATGATTAAAACATCAGAATCTTTTATCTGTCTTTCTTCACTATTCAGCTTTATAATCTGTTTCACTGTAGCTTAGACTTTACACTGATGCAACAGTGATGATCACAGATACTATGAATTTTTCTAAATTACTTCTCTGTATATCATATTTCTGTATAATCTGATCTTTAACTGTTAAATTAACCCTAAGGAAGCCTAGGCTGTTGACAGGGGTATCATGTGACCATCCTAAAACCAAGGAGGAAAAGATTATTGAAATATATGTAACAGCCAGATCAGTAAATCAGGTCCAGTATGGTTTATACCATGTTCAAAGTAATCATTGAATGCTATAATGCTATATGTATGTGTATTTCAGAACAGTTCCAGTGGAGAGAAGATGCTGAGCTTAAACCAGGAAAGTCTCAGGCAATTATACTGATTTTAGTCGACTTGCATTCACAGCTACAAGTCTGAGAGACAATTTGAGTCTCATGATGTTTCTAACATCAGGGTCAGGGCACAGAATGTTAAAACAACCTCTGTCTCTTTTATCTTTATAGGAAATTTATGCCATACTGGGTAGGACTGAGAGCACGCACTCCATAGGGTCTGGAGGGTTACCCTCAAACCACTTGCATGACCACTCTTTAGGGGGTTAAGCTTCATGTTTTGTTTAAAGTTCACTTTGGGTCTGAGTCAATAGGAAAGCAATATAAATTCACTCTTGTTCTGAGTCAATAGGAGAAGAATTTTTAGAAGGCTGGAATGAGAGAATGTGTTCAATGATAGTCTAAATTCATATAAAACATAGGGGGAATTTTGGGCTTTAAATTCTGTCCAAATCTCAGCTTGTATTAAACATATTTAAATTATGTATTGATTGTCATCTACTTGATATTTTGAAAATATTTAACCTTTGTTTTTTTCCCAAATTGAATCAGAACCAAATTACATGGGGAATTTGAGAAACATTAAAATTGGGGGAAAGTCGAATCTGAAATTAATGTGCTGCTTTACATTATTTTCCTCTCATTTTTGTGTCTCTGCCTGCATTAGAACGAATTCTGTGCCTTATTCAATTAGTGTCCTCATGACAGCACTCAGAAGTGAAAAGAGTTAAAAACTCACAGGGGAGCTCTAATGGTAATGTGTCCTGAGAGATATTCATTTGGCCCCAGCTGTCCATTTTATTCTAAGTGCTAAATGCTTTAATATACATAGACTATCATTTACATAGCAAGTAGCTATGCGAGATGAATTATTTATTTTGTGACAAATACCTAATACCCAATGTAGTGTCAAATACAAAGAACCTCCTTATTTGACCCCCGTGTGTAAATTTGCATTATAGAATTCATTATCTTAGCACATAAGTCACATTGAAGTTATGTGCAGATATCTGTCAGTGGAGCTGCAGACTATTGCAGCTTTGATTTAATGGCACTATTTGCTGTTATGCCATACTTGTACAGCAAGAAACCTGATTTTTCTGCTTTGTGCCGCAGACATTGCTCATATATGTAGCAACTGTACTTCTAATGTAAAAAATAAGTAGCTGCAGCAGAAAACCAAAGCCAAATTATGATTAAAATATGTAAATCAGTAATTTGTATGTGAGAGAAATTGCTCCAGGACTTCTTACACCTGAATAAAGACAAATCAAGACTTATATCTTCCAAAATCAAGAAAATAAAATTTAGTCTGCTCTTCTCAGGCATTAAGTGTCCTGATCTTATGCAGCCAGCTTCATGTTTATACTCCAAAAATGTTAAGGAAGTCAGCTTGAATAAGAAATTTTATCATATCTGATTTGTTAGTTTTATACTGCTTACCACTCTATTAATTCTCACATTAATCTTTGATTCTCTCTCATTGGAACCCAAATCTCCTAGTCACTGTTTATTTTAACAATTTAGATACCCATATTGCTCTAATGGTCACAGAATGTCTCAGAGTAGTTAGACCTACCAAATATTGTACTTAGCTTAGCAACTCTCTGCCAGATTTGATGTTTGTTATCATGTCCTTATGACAGTTATCAGGATAATCTTCAGTGTTTGGTATAAAAGATATGCCAAACACTGAAGAGATAAAAGAAAGTATTAGTTCGGAAACAACTCTCTGAAATAGCATGGGTACACTTCAAAAGGTTCTGAGGGATGAATTAATCTGTGTGCAGATCTCACAAAATTGAGATGTTTATTTACATAATTTGTAACCATAAAACAAGGTTAAAGATTTCACAGGAACAGTTCATCTTACACTCTTTTGTATGTTTAGACTTTTTTTTTTTTGACATTTGACATAACTTGTGGAGAGAAAGAGAAAATAAAATAGTTCTAAAACTTGAAAGTGATTTTGCCTGGGATGAAGTCAGAACAGAAAGGTCAGGATAATTTTTATTGAATCAGTCCTGTTTCCCATCTTCTACTGAGATAAAATTTGTGAAGCTGGTGCCTTCAAGGCTGGCTCATTTTAGCAGTTCTGCAGAGAGGGAGTTGGAAGTACCCAAGAATTTTCATTCTGTAGGTTAGAAGGTTGGTACAGTCACAGACTGAACTCAGCCAGAAGGAGTTTATGTCTGCTAAGTGAACTGAAAATTAGTGTTGACCCTGAAAAAGCTCTTCTATAGCTAAAGAATTTGTTTATCTGCACTTTGGCACTTCTTGGATTATGAAAGCCTTTGAAACACAATAGGCCAATTACAGACCTGGTGTGAATGGGCACAATGCCACTGAAACCAGCAGACTTGCTCCCACTCACACCAGGTTTGAATTTGGCACACTGCCTTTATCAATGGCAAACAATGTTTTTAACAAATTTCCTGGCAGAAGCTATGTTTCATGGAAAATGCATTCATTTAATATGTTTATTTGCATAACAGATCTGAGTTTCAGCAGAGTTTATTATTCATTGTGAAAGCTCATTCCCTTCCCAGCCAGCAATGAGTCACCCATCAGAAAGGATAGCCAAAGAGACATTCAGGAATCAAGAGACTTTCTTATGTTTGGTTTTCTTTCTTTTTTTATTTTTTTTTTTTAGTTATAATCTTCTCCCTACTTCTTTCCCCACAATGAAACAACTTGAATGATGAGCCAAAACCTTAAAAAATAAAAGTACAGGAACAGATAAATGCAAGGTCCTATTCAGATACCTGCCTGGCTTTCAGTATGCTCTCTGGCTCTCCAGCTCATGCCATCTATGATTCTGAAATGCTGTGAAAGAAATTAATGTGAGCTCAGCTTTTAATAAGGTAGCGATCTAAATATGGATTTACGTGCTTAACTTTAGGCTTTTATTTTTACAGTAGATTATCAGGAAGACTTACCTCTCAACTGTAATCTTCCAGAAGAAAGTTTCCATCTGCTGTAGGAGATGGAAGATAAGACATTTCTGTTATGAGGAAGTTTAATATCCTTTACTACCCTATACAAAATTCTGGGTATTTGGTATCATAGTGATGAATGGAGAAGCTTGAACTGTCAGAAAATATATATGGACAGATTTCTGAAAGCCCATAAGGTTTGTACTATAGCCTTTTCTTGAGGTATGATACAGGGGAATTAAAGGATTCAAATGTGTAAAGAAAGAGTTCCACAGTGCTATGTATCTCTTTTCTCTTTTATTTACATGAATAATTAAAGTTACTATGAGATAAAATAGACATAGGTTCCTTAACTTAAGGGATATAAGAGAAAAGAAGGTCCTGCTTAAAGGAACTACTTAAAATAGACAATGTATCACACTGGTGTCTTGCCCTTATATGGCAGAAGGTCCCTAGAAAAGTCTTTAACTAGGGTCCCCCTTTCCTACTCCAACTAAGTTTTTTTGGAACTTCTTATCTGAAGAAGGTTTTGCAAAAATAGCAAGTGAACAGGGTGGTACAAATAGGAGTTTTCAGGGAGAAGTTTGAGAAATATAGGTTAACTGGAGTTAACATGCAGGTGAGTACAAGAGGACATTATTTAAAACCAGAAAGCCAGACTTTTGATCTTCTACCTGCAGTTGCAAGGGCCTTCTGAGAATGCCTCAAAACATGCCTTTCATTGAGAAGCTATGTGAACTCTGCTGTTAAGAGTCAAAGGGGCATTGCTGTAGGTGTATTTAAAGTTTTCATCTTAGAAATTGTCTAAGATTTTTGCAGGAGAATGTAGTTAATATAGGGGGCATTATATTTGCAGAGTCCTCCAATGATACAGAAACTCATTTGATTAACAGAAAGTATGTTTGCCAATCCTAAAGAAAGAAAATGTTTTTTCTGAAAGGGATTTCAGTGAGTTTCAGTTATGAGCAGCACCTGCTGAGATCAAGAACAAAATTACTCTTCCAGCAGTGACAGAGGATCTACATTCAAATGGGCTGATCTTCCTCCCTTGCTTGGGAGGAAGGTTTCAGAGGAAGGTCTGTTAGTGGGAAATATATACATATGTATACATACACAAAATGTGTTCACTTGATGACCTTATACACCCGGGTCTATCCAGCAGCTGGCCTCGTATCCCTACTCTCTCACCCAAGATGCTGGCGTGTGGATACAGTTCAGCTGTTGTTACATTGGCTTAAGCACGTATTCACAGCCACAAGGACCACTGATCCTCCCAGCAGCTGCCCTTACACTCCAAACTTAGCCAGTAGCTGTAAACTGGATCCTTTGGTATCCTGGCAGTTTCCTGTACAGGGCTTGCACATGTATGTGCACTAAAGGGCTTTCTGTCTGGTCCTGACCTATGACCTTACCAGTAGTCAACTACCAGACCTTACATTGTCCACAGGTGTTGAGTTAGACCTCCTGGTCCCATCAGCACCAAGTGCTCAGACTCCTGTGTCTCTCCAATATCTCACCCAGACCTAAAGCTGCTCTAATATCTGGCTACCAAACTACCCTACTTGTGGCAGCAGCTCTCTGGCCACAGAGAGCAGGCACAGACTTTCCCAGCCATTTTCCTGGGCAAGGCTGTGAGAAGATCAGAGAAAAGAATGAGAAACAATTCTTATCTCCAATTGTTGCACCTGCTGTTGTGCACATATGGAATGTGTCATGGAGATTTGTTTACCAAAGGGTGAATTTATGTTCCATTGGGCCACTTCCTTGCAAATACCAACATTCTTCTCAGTCTATATTCTTTATACTGAGTCTTATATATCATCAAGTTATATGTAAGTGGTCTATTTTCTTTTCCTGTAAAATTATGTCAAATTATTCAATGAATGCTATCTGCTCAGGTCTTTGAGAAAAGTAGTTTCATAGGCTAATGATATATTGAAGATCACATGATATTGCTCTGCTATGTTAGCAGTCTTTGTTGCAGCAGGGTTGTGATGCTCAGCCCAGGCTGGGGGTGGGAACATGATGCTTGCGTGCATTTTTTACTAACTATGAAAAAGGATCAATTTAAAGTTCCTTTCACAGGAAAACATTCAGTTGCTCCTCTAGTCCCAGTCATTCACCATGGAGCCTACTGCAAAACTTGTCTTTTGGGAGCTGGAGTGTTATTTAGAAGTGTGGAGGAGAATTATAATCCATGTTGGGTCTGGCAGTTCCTGATTTGCTTGAGATGTGATCACAGTGGTAGTGCTATTTGGATTGATTACACAACCCTGCTTAGTTGTGCTTTCAAACTTATGTCAATGCTATGCAAAGATGTAGACAGATACTCTTTTAGGTTGTGTTTAAATCTAAAGGGAAAATTATGAAATAATTAAACTGTCTTAGTAATTTTTAACGTACTAATAATGAACTGAAAATTATGGTTTCTATGGCTTTCTATAAAGAGTAATTTTTAATGTGGTCCAAAAATATTTTATGATAAAAAATAAAATGTTATAATAAAGGAAACTGTTTTTATTTCTTGACTAATTTTCATATTTCAAGATTTCCATACCTATCAGAGTGAACAACCAAACAGAGACTAGATTTTTAGAAGTATGCAAAGTACTATTCATAAATTCATGTTCTTTCTGTGTTAAGTACACAAATTAAAAAACTGAGAAGATACCAAATTGAAAATTGGCCTTGTAAAAACACTTAGACATGAATATAATGATATTCACACTGGCAGTTGTACCAATTAAGTTATCTCACCTGTAATCCATTATACTGAAATTGGCTTTAAAACTTTGAGGAAATAAATGTTGTGTGATGCAGGAAGAGAAGGGCCTGGAGAGAGATGGAAAGGAAGAAGGAGATCTGGACATAAAAACTTACAGCAAACATGAGTTTTGTAGTTCATAGCATGACTGAAATCCTTTTCTTCCCCTCTTCTTTGAAATGTGATTTGCTGAATTTCTGTTGCTAGCTTGTAGTAGTTCCTACAATGTATTGTATAACATTTCTTTTGGGAGGAATGCTGGATGCTGCAAAATAGTATTCATTTGGCTGCTTAGTTTTCAATTAAATGGTGCAATATGAACTGTAGCAGCACAGGCAGGGGGATGGTCTAGATGAACCAATGCTGTTTCAAACAAAAACGTTTGCCATTCTGAACACAGCATATAAGCCAGATGCTGTGAATAAATGTTCTCTTTTTATGGCCAGTTAAATCAGCACTTGTACTTCTGTAAAAAATTACTGTAAAGGAAATTGTATAGATGGGAGAATTACTCTAAAAAATATTTCAGGAAAATGCAACACAGATATATAAAGACATGCTTAGTTTAACTTCTTTACAAAGATTAAAACAAGATAATATATTTTATAAACAACAGAGTAGGAAGAGTAGCAGGAATTAAAAAAAAAAAATCTTGGGAAACAAAGATTTATCCACTATAATCAATCCATCAGGCTTCAATTATGACTCTCAAAGGACTTATTAGTCAGAGCAAGACCTCCTTAACAGCCTCAAATAAATGTGTCAGTCATAAATTCCCAGAAATGTTGACCATACACTCTAAATATTCGCTTTGCATTAAATGACTCCTTTTTTTCTTCTAGATAATTCAAGGAGTATAATGCTCTGGGTAAATGTGTCTTTCTTTATTCTGAGAAAAAAAAATCAAACACAAAAGTGATTATAATGGTGCCAAAACTTAGCATGTTTACAAAGTTTCTTCTTACTTGTCCTTAAAACCCACGAGAGTGCAACAATGGATTACAATGGAATGAACTTTAAAAAAAAACACAATGCCATCAATTTTCGAGCATGGAAAGGCAGTTTTGGTGTACTCTGCACACCACATCTTAATTTTAGAGGTGGTGTTCTCTGTAGTGCATCTACAACATGCAAGCATTATGGAGCTAGACCAGAACGTGACTAATCCCAGCAGCAAAGGTCTGTATTTATAGGCATGTGCCTAAGGGCTTTCTAAAAGCAGCCCTGATTTTTCTATGCCCTCCTCTCCCTGCCATACTTCACACACTACAGAATCACTAATGTCAGTTAAAAGGAAGAGATAATGTTACCAGGAGTTTCTACATCTCATCTCAGCAGGCAGCCACCATGCAACTTGAAGTGAAAGAAGAAATTTTCATAGGATCTGAAAAAGAGTGTCTGGTGTCTACACCATTAATATGGAGCCATATTAACCCTTTCTATTCCAGTAAGTTTGCTGAAAGACTCTCTGCACCAAAAGTATTTATCTTTACACAATCCTGCATTCCTCTGTGCTAATTCACCATTAGATTCACTATCTTTAGCTTTATGGAGTGAAGACTGATGATCACTTAGTGCAGAGCATGGGAAAGGTTTGCATATCCTGGAAAGTTATTTGACTTCATCTTGAGTACCAAAGCTTGACAATGTTGTCTGTAACTCTGAGCGCCTTGAGATGCATGGTCAAATACTGGTCCTGACTACTCAGCCAGGACCTGGATAAGCACATCTCTGTCACTTAGCTCAGATCTCCAAAGGGTCCCAAAAAAGACCTCAATTCAGAGTAAAGAAAATATGTAGGCTAAAATTGAAATTTTCAGATTTTAATTACTAAAAACAAAAAGCAAAATTATGTCAGTATTCTGCTAGACACTCCTTTCTGCCTTTATAATGACATAAAAAAACCCTTAAAATAATACACCAATGTCAGTTTTGATATGTAATTTTTGTGCTGGATCAGATTGCACTACATCAGTAAAATTACCCTCCCAATGCACTTTTAAAATTATCGTGACACCTTGCCATAGTGCAACTAAATCTCTCAAATAAAGACTTCCCTTCCCACACTGACTGTCAAATAATAAAAAGGAAGAAATAAGAACTGTCTGATAACATTTGAAGAGAAATTTTGACAAAAACATCTTTCCAGTACATGTGAAATAAAGATGCAGCTCACCTCTCCAAATCACAGCTTTGTCATAAGTTTGGGACAAGCAGATTTTACTGTTTGTTTTTTCATCACCCTGTGACAAAGCCCACAACAGATGAATTTGCATCCCTCTTGGTGTCAGAATAGTTCTGTCTCCATAGACTTAGCAGTGAAGATGGGATTTCTTTTTCAGCTTCTTTTTACAAATGAAGAAGGAAAACTATTAAAACTTACTTTTAGATGTTACAGCAAAAGAAGTAAAGAAGTAGGGGTAAGAGAAATTTCTCTTTCTTGCTTTTGCTTTTATGTCAGGAAAATAAATTTTAATCTTTATTGCCTTCCTCTGCTTTCTTCAATTTGCTTTCTTATCATAGGAAAAAGTTTTTGTAATTTTCCTATTTTTGAGATATGAGTCCATTAATGATCTAAGATTTCAACTTGCCAGCTTGTAACTGGTATCCAGGGCCTAGCCATATTTATTATACAGGCTTGGATCTTGGCTCTTCTATGCTTTTTCCCTGTCTACATGGATTCTTCTTTTGCTTTCCTGGTGCATTAGTTTTTGAAAGACATTTCAGGCACTCGCAAATTAATACAGAAACTCATATATTAGTTTGCTACTTCATGTTGTAAACATGTCATCAGCTCACAAAGGGCTCCCAAATGAGCTTTACTGGTTTATTGGACTAATAAAAAATGTATGATGAGTGTAAGATTCTCCTGGATTCTTTATCTTCCAGACAAAATTATTTCTTAGTCACTGTGACTCTTTATTTCCTGTGTATCACACTTCTGGCCGAGAAACCTACAGCTATTCCTGGGAAGTTCTGACCTTGTGCACATTAGAGTCAGAACTTCATAAACCTCAGAAAAAACTTTCTGAGTCTAATTTCTCTCTTGCTATAAATAGGATGGCGTACATGCCTAAAGTGAACACTTTTTCCTTTCTTGTCTTTGACATTGCCCACAAAGGATGTGAAACTTTATTTTCTGATCTAATAGATGCATTATTTTTAGCTGAAATTTACATCCCTGATTTGGTTTACACTTCATAATTTAAACAGGCTAGATTTAGGTTACTTTGCAAATCAGAAAGTTGTTGTTTAGGTCTGTATTATTCTTCACCATTCAATTAGCCAGTGGCATTTAACATTCCTGGATGTTACAAACTTACTGTATATACTTAAATGGCTGTTTAACTATTTACAAAATCCTATAATTTATGCGACACACTGATACTAGAATTATAATTTTGTGCTCTTTCCTATGTCTTTCTACTTATCTTGAAATTTTTATCCTGAATTAAATCAAACCTTAGAAGACTAATAAGAAAGTATTATTTCAGATGACTGATCCTTATGTCTTTGCATTCTGTTACTTTAGGAAAACGATCCCAGCAATAACAATATCACCTTTCTATATCTTCTCTTTATAAATAAATAACATATTTAAATGCTGTTCCCATTAACTGGGATATTTGGCTGTTGGAAGAGTTTCTTTCATAGGTCAAAATTTTTTGTTCATTTTGGGTAGTGACTTTGTACTGGGTCTGGCTGTTTTGGAATTTATCTTTTTCATAGGAAGCTGTATAGACCTGCATCTAAAATGGTCCTTATGGCACAGCAGTGTTTTGGCTACTGCTGAACAGTAATTTTGCAGCAGAGAGGCTTTCTCTATTTATCCCTTTGGCTGCTACTGAATAGGCTGGGGGTGCATAAGAAGTCGAGAGGGGACCAAGCCAGGATGGCTGACCTAAATTGATCAAAGGGATTTTGTGTGCTATAAAACATTGTGCTCAACAGTGAAGTTGAGGAGATAGATTTTCCCCAAATTGTGCTTGCTTTGAGACTGGCTGGGCATGTTTTGCTTCTGGCAGTTGGTGAGTGACTGCTTTTATGTCACATGCTTGTTTTTTACCTTTCCTTCCTTTAGTTATGAAAGTGTTTGTATGTTCACCAAGTGTTTACTCTTGCTTTTACCATTCAAGTGTGAATATGGAATGTCTGATCATCTGTGTTTGTGCTTAGCTGCTGACCCACACCCTTATATAGACCTATTTTAGGTGTTGGTAGAGCCTATGAACATCCTAATATTACATTAAAAAAAATCAGTGAACTAGCTTCTGAAAATTGCAGAGGAATTGAATGTATTTTACCAAAGTGCAGATGAAATGTTGAGGATAGCACTGGCCTTGGTTGTCTTAATTGTTAGTGTAGCACCTGGCATTATTTTCAGCCCAGACCAAATAGCAGCTGCAAATAATTCCAATGCAGAGGACAATGCAGGAATTGCAAACAAATCCAAGGCAGAGGACAATGCAGGAATTGCAAACAATTCCAGTGCAGGAACAACATTATAACAGTAGCTTGCAGGCCCTGTGTTAGGCTGAATAGGAAGTTTTAGTAGTAGGGAGGTGGGATGTTCTTGGCTGGTGAATCTCAGTGTTAAAGCCAGTCTGGGAATGTGTAATGTGCATGTATCACCACTGGGTTTAATTTTCCTCGAACATGAACTTAATAACTGAAATATTTGCAGGAACTGCAAGAGTGGGGAAAATACCAGGTAATAATGTAAAGTTTATTTAAGGAAGCCAAAGATTCTCATTCAGACTAGGACTTAAATGTGGAATCCCCATATTTGAGGCAGGATATGATTATTGAATTATTCCAAAGAGATTCTTCCCCTGCTTCAATTTTTAGATAAATAAATAAATAAATATGATATTGAGGTCAAATGTAAATAAATTTGTTTAATTCATTTGTTCATAAATAAGACTTATTTTCTAAAGAACATGTAATTATAACCTCTACTTTCCTGACTGAGAGAAAAAGGGAATATTTTTACTCAATTTCAATAGCAGACAGTGTAGATAGCCATACTTGAGCTTTTTAGACATATACTGGCCATGATTATCTTTCTTTAATGAAACAAATCATCATTCAGAAGGTACTATTTTGCACTTCATCTGCAGAAGTTTTTAGATGCTTAGTATATGTAAAAATTGACATTGTAAATGTCTAAAAAGCTGAGATATATCCCTCAGTGCAGGTTCATTTATTTTTTAGTATGCAATTTAAAAATACTCAGGATGTGAAAACCTGACTGTGTAAAACCTGATTATAATATAGGATTGGTGCAGTCCTCCCAGATCAAATGCAACCAATAAGAAGGTGTCAGGGGATGTGGTATAGGAAAAGATGTTTTAATAAGTAGTCCAGCACAGAAGAACTATTGAATTACTGGACAACAATAGCACAAATTTGAAGGTGACACTACCATGTCTCTACAAATTTCAGAAACTTAGAATAAATATTGAGGCAACTTCCCCAGAGATTATGGCCTAAAAGAAACTATTTTTTAAATGCAGACTGTGAGCACAGAAAGTTTTAAAAACTGCAGTATGTTCAGCTCAAATTTTTCCAATCAATGGAGCATTTTTCTTGTGCACTGTCAAGCTTCTACTGTAATTACAGACCACATTACATTTCAGGTGCTTTTTGCATGCCTATAAAATCAGATCCTTCCAATACTATCTACTTGTGATTTCATAAACATTCATCATAGCTTTCTTTGTGGCTGGCTATCCCCAAGGACTTTTTAAGACTTGTGATGTTCTGTGCGCCTGCTCAGTTGTACAGCTCAATGGCACTGAAGTTTATTGACATTTCTTTTTGCTCTTATGCAGCCCTGCTCTGTAACATTTATTCTGTCAATTACATTCATTTTGGTATTCATAGTCAATTCTATCTCTGTGTGACTTTAATTGTATTTCACTAAATTAAAGAGGCATTATAAAGTTGTTACCCTTTGATTTTGTAGCTTTAATTTCATTTTCCTTTAATCTTTGGAGCACACTAGATTATCAATTAGCATAATAAAACAGTCACTGTGGAATTTAGTAACAATACTGGATATTCTGTAAAGTGAATCATCCCATTTAATGTTTGTAGCATGATGGCAGCAAGTGCACCAAGTAAAAAAGTAGCCAAAATTCTACTCCACACTTCTAATGTATCTCTATACATGAATGAAGGATTTTGAGATTATTTTATGGAGATGTTTTCAATGATTGTGGACTTCTTTTAAATGTTTTGTATATTCTAAAGTTCTAAGAAATTTGCAAGATCTTTCTTATTCAAACTTTTGTCATTATAGAAGATGTAGTCATTATTATTGGTAGGCAGAATGAAGTCAATTGATATTTTAGCACTGTCAAAGTGTGCTCCTTTCATAATAATTATCTGTGCTCACATTTTGGGTCTAAGAGCTTCCTTCTTTCTAGTGGTCAAGACCTCGTAGCTTGTTTGGATTACTTGCCCTGGAAAGACCAGTGAACATAACACTTTTCCTGTAGGTGAGTTGGGCTTCTGTAGTCCTTCTCCTGAATTATCTCCTTTTTGTAGGGAGGCCAGTATTACTGGTGCACACTGTGCATTCACTGACCATGTAGAGGAAAATTAAGTACAATAGTTACCTCTTTCTTCTGTCTTCTGAATGCTTAGGCAATGGGGAAGCCAGATATTTAAAGTGCCAGGATTCTAAACAGCTACATTTAAATTTCTTAATGAAGGTTTGATGCTTATGGTAGATTTAGCCTCCAGAGCTATATGAAAGCCAAGAGGAAAGGAGAGGGTTCTAGAGTAATAGGTTTCTTTGTAGTACTCCAAACCTTTATTGTATTCAGTGATTTTACTGAACATTCTGAAACTTATCATGCCATATAAAATACACATCTCAAAATACCTTTCAGGAACAGCTGACAACTTGATGAGTTACCAATAATTACCCATGCATTATTTTAAATAACAAAGAATATCAGTGTGGCCAGATACATAATTACAAATGTCAAATCAGTGCAGTTACCTAATGATTTCTGAAGATGTTAAAGAAGAAGTGGGAGGGAAGGATACAAAGCAAAGAAAGATATAAAGAAAAGGAAAAATGTGAAAGGAAGACCAACAAATGAGCAATCAGTCTACATATTCACCAAACCAGTGGTAGTCCAGCTGTTTTAATGATAAAGAATAAAAGTTCTATGTTGCAAGAGTATAATATTGTCTGTTAAATATTTCTCACACATTTTGCGACAAAACTTTCTAAGAAGTTTTCAAACAAGCACACACAAAAAAGGGATAAATCTATTTTATTTTATTTTTCCCCTTTTAAAAAAGGACTCTTTTTAATTTGGTTGAATTCAGGAATACGGGAATTCCTTGCTCTTGCCTTTTCTTCTGCTTATTGTAGCTTCTGTCTACAACAGAATTTTTTGGGAAAAGAAAAGCATTGGTTATATGAGATCCCCTGAATTTACCTACACTACCAGTCCCACTGGCCCATTTTCTTGATTCTGGTGAGTCACTGACAAGGAGTGGTGACACTGGCCAGTGACACTGTGACACAGACTGAAGGGTCAGCAGACCTGCACTTCCCTCCACTATGTTTCACCCTCTATAAAAAGCACAGGGCTGCCAGACAGAATGGAGTCCATTTCACATGTGTGAATTTGGGGAGAGAGATGTGAATGAGAGCTTCTCTTCTGCAATATTTCTGTTAAAACATGTCAGTTGTTTCCCCTTCTCTGTTAACACCGGAGCTGATCTTAAACATGCTGCATTCCAGACATCATGTGCTTTCTATTTGTATTCATTGCAGATGACACTAAAACTACTGCAAATAATTCAGGTAATTGACAAACCACAGGGGCACTTACCCTGTTCATTGGCCTATTTTAGGCTGGCTCATCATCACCATTCTAATTGATGACAGGTCTCTAGTTTTGCACTTGCCAGGCTGTAAGACAAGGAATATTAATAAAGTATTCTGGCAGTGGGAATGTTGGAACTGTTTCCAGCCTTTTGAAAGCAATGAGCTCCTCCACTCCCAGCCCTGCTGCTAATGTACAAGTGATGTGGTGGGGAACTTTTTCAATATAAGAATACTCTTTTTCTCCATTGACTCAGCCCTTGCAATTACCCAAATCTAATGCAACCATAGGTTTTCAATGTAATACTGTACTCTGCAACAGCTTGTTATTAAAAAATAATGCCATCAAAGGAGCTGACATCTTTATGAAATAACAATATAATGTTAATAATATATAAGTAAGGTAATATAATGTCTTATAATAAAGAATGTTTCAAAAACTGAGATTGGTTTTATTTACTATTTACTACTGCCCTGCTCCCTAGATACTCACCATTAGTATTTATTAGTAGGAGAACATACATATATATGTTCTCCACTGTGCTTTTTTTTTTTTTCCCCACAAACTCACAATAGAAACCATTTCCTAGCCCAGATTATTTCACTATCTTACTGGAACACAGATAATAGAGAGCACTATACAGTATCCAGAGGCTGAGAAGTCACAGGTCTTCAGCAACAGAGGAATCTTGGACCTGTTAATCAATAGTTTGTCAAATCCACTTTCATAGTCCATGGAGAAAAGTATCTCACTCCATCCTAAAAGAAACCTTTTAAATAGTGCAGTTCCCTGTTTTTTTCATACTGACTATAGAGGGAATTGTAACAGCAGCCTCATTATTGTTCATCTGACGTATAGGTGAGATGCAGTTCAATTTCAGTCCTTTCATTTGAAATGCTTCCTTTTGCCTTACTCATCCAACCTGGCACAGGGACTGCAAAGAGACGTGGTGTAGTAGGCTTTGCTGCAGTGGCAGGGTGTGATCTTAACTATCACTTTTTGTCCTGTTTTGTCATACAATGATTTTTCACCCAAATTAAAGAAGAGAGAAAAAAATTATCTTTTGGAGAGTCTCTATGCTTTTCCTTCAAAAAGAAACTATTCCTTGGTGAGGAGACTGGAGGTGTAAATCTCACAGATTTCTTTTTCTGTAGGACTCAACGTTGCTGTGATATTCAACCAGCTTGGGTTGTGGCAGGAGTTGAGTGATTCAGTTCTGATACTGCTTTTGTCCCATCAGACAATTTAATTCAGTTCTGATACTGCTTTTGTCCCATCAGACAATTTCAGTAATTAGTGAGTTAGTGATAATTAAGGCCATAGTTAAGTTATTCTACCTGCAGAGGTAGGTGCCAGATTTTATAAAGCAGGAATTGAGATTCTGAAGAGAAACATTCTTTTCCATCTCATTTAGCAAAATGTTAGAAAGTAACTTTGCCTTCCCTTAACTTTTGCTTCTGTGACTTCTGTTAGGCTGTGCTGAATTTATTACTTTGTTTCAGAACTGTAGCCTGAAGACCACCCATGTGGCAAAGACATCCTCTGTGCCATTTGGCTCTGCATCTGTCAAGGATAATTGGTGATGGAAAAGGAAGGGAGTAAGTGTTCGTTTTACTTAGCACTTTTCTAAATCAAGCCTGAAAGGAGAAAAGTACTAGTAAAGAGGGAGAGCATAGAAGGGAATGTTATTTTATTCATTAAAATAAATGTCTGGAGTTTAAACATGTCGACAGGCTGAAGCTCTGTTCTGTGAGACACCGAGTGCCCTTGAACCCCTTTGATGTTAGTGGTAGGTGAAGTAACTCAGCACTCCATAGGATTGAACCCTGAGGATTCTCTTGGAGAAAAGTCACAAATAAGAAGGATGCCCATGGTTTTTGAGCTGAACTCTATTTCTATCCTTCTCTATCTGGCTCCTAGATCCAGATCTATCTAGATGTGTGTGGTTAATTCATTTGAATAAAAGATATGCACACTAGATGAGTCAGTGTGCAGTTCAGCATGGTGTCTTTTCAGTTCAAATAGATGAAAGGAAATGGCCCATATCTCAGAGACACGCTCTTGTTATTCCGTTGGACAGCAAGGGAGGCAATGCTTGTGTAATCCAAGCTGTTTGTTGTGTACTCCAGGCTTGACACATTTTCCTGAATTTGGCAGACAACTCCTGTAAATAAAGGAACTTCTGGAAGTAAAAGGAAGGTGGAATTTGATTCCTGAGGGATTAATGACCTAGTTATTTTTGAAAATATGAGGCATCTGCAGAGATATTTCTCAAATTATTCCTTGCAGCAATTCTCACACACCATGGTATGAAACTTCAGAAATACATTCCTGATTGTCTCAGCTTTTTATCATTATGCTATTTTATGTCAGTAAGTTGCAAAATCTAAACTTCTCTGGTCTTGTGTTTGATCATTCTCATTGTAAATTGTTTTCCTTATATCAAGTATCCATGGCTCCTCATCCTTTCACGGTGAATTGTTGGAAAGGCTTTGGCTTTTCTTTCCTACACCTACCCCATAGGTAATGGTAGAGTACAACGATACAGAGAGTAACAAGATCAGGCTGTTTGACAGAAGCTTTGCAACTTCATTGGTGTACAGGTTTTGTTTTGGTTAAACCCTAAGGTATATCAGTATTTGAGTGGAAAATAAAAAATCCTTTGAGGAGAGGGATCATCTCCATATTTTCTGTCTACACCTGCCCTGCCAAGGGCCTAATGTTTGTGATGCTGTTGGATTTGCAATGGATGTCACAATTGTGTTTTGTCCTTTCAGAGGACTGGATGACAAATCGCTGAGTGGAAAGGGCTGTGTACACTGCTGCTGCATAGCCAAACTGCATATGAACATGCTTTAGTAAACATGTACACACACAGTATAATTTTAATATTGTACACCTGAAATATCATGAATAAATGTGATCATATATAAAAATTTTTATCAGAATAAACATTTTTATTAACATGTAATTTTCTGTTTAAAGTTAAGCTCATCTGAGAAATACTAATGGCATACTACCAGATAATCCCTGTCATAGTCATGTGGGGTTTTTCTCAATCTAGTCTTCAACTCAGACTCATTAATGAAAGGATAGAATGAGAGTATTGTAACGAAGGGCAATTGTCCTGCTAAGTTAGTGAGTAGCAATACAAAATGAGAAGAAAACCCTGAAATGAAAAATGCAAAGAAGTGGTAGGTCAGGATTTTTTTTTTTTTTCCTGAGAAATAGACCTCATTTATCCCAACTGATAAAGGTCAGGGTAAATGGAAGAAGGGCAAGAATATGTCTGTGCTTCTGTGGGTGAATACAACTATCCTGGTATTTTGCTTGTGACCATTTCACCTCAAATATTCTTAGAAACCTAAAGTCTTGGAATATTAACATCTCAGTAATTAGTTTCCAAAGGAACAAAGAAAGGTCTTAAGGGGAAAAAAAATATTGTTAGGTAGATTCTTTGTTTTACTCTGGATGAGAAGTAGAAGGAAACTTTAATGCCAAATCTAGTCATAGTCTGCCTATTACTGCCACATTCTATAGGTTTTTGTTCAGTCATGGATTGATGCTTTTGAGATCAACTAAAGTATAACTCAGGGTTTATGTTGGATTATTTACTTATTTATTTTTGTTAGAGAGTTGTGTATAGGAGCAGCTCTTCTTTCCCAGGTATGATTGCTAGAGATTGTTTTGTGTCTGGCTGAGATGGAGTTCATTTTCCCACAGCAACCCTCACAGTGCTGGTTTCATTGGTAGCTAGGAAAGGTATTGTTAACACACCAGTGCTTTAGCTACTGCTGGGAAGTTCTGACCCAGCATGAAAAAAATAATATAAAACCTAAGGAAATTTGGACAAGACAAGACAAAAAGCAGATTCTCCAAGAAGACAATAGAACTATTGTCAGAACCCAGATCCAAGCTAACTAAACGTGTACTAAACATAACTGTGTACTAGACTAAACTTGCACTAAATGTGACCAAGCATACTGAAGCAAACTTAGGGAATGCTTACTTTAACCCATTACAATTTTAATAGCTTCATAATATCATGACAAGCAATATAGCCAAACAAGCTTGTTCTGTACAAGTTGTGTGAATTATTATATAATTTATTATTCATGAAGAACAGTAAATTATTTTAATCACATTTTCTGTATTATGAAAATTCTAAAAAGTGGTGCTAGAGGCAAATGAATGGCCATGGAAAGAGTGATCATTCATTCCAATCTTTTTTTAATAAACTTTATTCAAATTAAAGGAAAAATAATTAGAGGGAAGCAAGTATCTAAAGTCCATGTCTGTGAAATGACTATACACTTTAAAAGGACATCAGAAGCCTCTTCAGAGCAAAATAACATTTCTAGTATTAAATCTTTAGACCAGGCCCAGAGACAGTAACATCTATCTTTAGTAAGTTGATTAAAATGCTTTGAACTCTAATACCAATTAATATATACTTTGGAACTCCTCACTTTACAAAGTCACAGCTCTATTTTGAGTAAATATATATCCCAGACTGCAGTAAAATACAGTGAATATGAAAGCTTTATTTTTATTTAATAAGTGGAAAGATAGATCAATGGCTTGGCTACATGAAGCCAGGTGAAGTTGACCTTCTGGATGTTAATAAATGGATTTTAATCTAAATGGGTATTTTTGATATTTCATAAAACTTTAATGTATTGAATAATTTGTGTCTCAGATATTTTAAAGGAGTTCAAATGTTATTTCATGTATGCATACACTGGACAGATATTTAAAAGTTCAGTTTTTATGGAATCTTTCAATTGTTAGTTTTCTTTTTCATCTAGATTACAGAAAACAGATCCTGTGCTGAAATTCATTGCCTTCAGAGATGAGAGAGGACTACTGGAAAACTCCTTGAGGGCTTTAATATTGCCATTCTGAAATACTGATAGGTGCTCAAATTGGGGGAACAAAGTAGACAACCTCCAGAAAAAATTTTGTTCCTATCTTGTATGTGTGCTCCTATATGATCACTAAGATCATCAGTAAGTGGGGATTCCTAACAGCATTCCAAGAAAGGTATTTTACCAATTTTATTTTATGATGCTTAGAAACATTCTGAGTTTATGCTTCGACTGAGAAATATTTTTCTTTTCACAGTTTTTGTTTTGAATCCTTCCTACCATGTCCTTAAAATGCTCTCAGTTCCAGTTACAACAACATACTTTAAAGGACAGCTTTGAGATGTTATTTTGCTGTAAGAATAACAATAATACTGTCTGTACTGAGGAGAAATGCTTAGCCTGCACTATGCTCCATACTGTCTTGATTAAACTGCTACAATACCAGGAGCATCTATTTTAAAAATAGCTGAGATGTGTAGGTTTGTGACTGAAGTATAGACCCAGTTTTTGAGTGGTCAATTAACATGGATTTCATTATAATCAAAACATGCTAAGCCTCACGAAGAAGAAAGGGATCAGGACAGGATCTTATAAGTAGGATTTTTTATGAAGGGCACAAAGAGAAAAAAAGATTTATGCCAACAGCATATACATTTAGTTCATCAATAACATGACGCAGCACATCCTGAAATAAGTGTGCAATACAGGCAATGTTCTCTAAGAAAGGTACCAAAATGAATATGTAAAGCTAGAGGACTATTCTGCATGGGGCCAAGCTTAGGTGAAGTGAATTCCTCACTATGGTTGTTGTAAATGGGAAGGTCAGCAGCCTCTCTTTTGCACTAGACAGATGAAATGCTTTGTGGAAGTCAGCAGGAAAATAGCATAAAAGAATTAAAGGTATAACTATTGTGAAGCATTATTTTCTTAAAAGAACCTGGGCCACATGTTGATTAAGAAGGTAGCCACAGCCTCTATCACTATAGATTTGCTTCTGTCATATTTTCCTTAGAGCTATTTCTCTATCACATGCACACAGAGAGAAGAGCAGAACTTGAGGTCAGGTCATGGCTTATTCAGCCTGCAGGAAACTGTGCTGATACCCTTTTGGCATGACATGCCACAGCCAACTGCACTTAGAAAAGAGATGGTTGCATGGAGATGTATTTCTTCACTCTGGTGACCAGAGAGTGCGAGAGTGGGGAAATACATAAAGTGTCCTTGCACCTTCAGTGTGCTTTCTGACATAAAACATGGCAGGGGGGATAATGCATACATGAAGACTGATGCTTGTTCTTCTCTTTGAAGAAGCTGAGATATAGAGTTTTAGCCTGTGACCCACTAAGTGACAATTTCCATTTCAGGTTGACACTGCAGAAATGCAACTGCTCTGTACGCTGGGCTGGGCTGAAGCAGCAGCAATTGATACCCTCCAGTATTTAGCCTGTCATCTCTCCCCACCTTTCCTTTCTTGTTAAGAAGATGATGCCTTTCCCATTTCAGTGGAAGGAAAGACCCCTGCAGACCGCACAGAAGCTGGATCATGCTGCAACACGTTTAATGTTACAGGACAGCACAGTGTTGCCATCAGAACTAATCCCAGCAGCAGCATATCAAATCACCGCATTTCCATTTAGCTTTCGTCAGTATCATACACAGACAGATATGGATTTGGTCTGGGGAATGGCATTTACCTTTGAAGTAATTTTTTTTTTTCCTTCTACATCATGCATTCAGCACTAATAGAAAGTTCATTTTCAGGAATGAATTCCATTTAGTTGCTGAGCATGTATCAGCTACAATGCTGATCAGCAGTGTGATAGGGAAATTTTAGGTTTTCTCTTCTGCATAAACCTCGTCTCTTTTTCTCTGCTTTGCATGGCTGTTCATTTTGATGTGTGGCAACTTAGTTGCAATTGTTCCAGAGATTGCCTTGATATTTCCTCTTTTGTTGTGCTAATAGAACCACTACTCTCTCTTATTTTGACCTTGTATTATTTAGTCAAGGCTTTCAAGCTCCATATTCTTCTGTATAGGCAGTCCTAATTTTTGTAAAGCCTTAATTACAGATTAGTCCTTCCTGCAGTACTAAAAATGAGCATGTTTAGGCTGTTTTACGACATTTCTCAGAAAGAAGCCTAACATTATTCTTTTGTTGTTTTCTTTTTTTTTTTCTTTTTTTCTTTTTTTCTGGTCCAGTAATTGGTCACTATTGAATTTAATTTGCCCTTTTATTTCAGTCATGTGTCTTGGAACAAAGTCAGCTATTTACTTTCTTCCAGGTTTAGTCCTGCTACTTCTGTGTTGATTTTTTGGTTAGACACAGCTAGATGTGGCCAAGTCAGAACTTGTAGAACTTGTTGCTCTTTTCTTGGCTTCCACAGCAGAATAATCTATTTTGACATATCGTTCATTTTTCTTTCATTGAGGTGTTTTCTGCTATCAATATAATTTGTGATGCTGATGAGTATACCGAGTATGCTTTAGCCCCTTTTGAAAACAGAGCCTAGAATGGGAAGCATTCAAGCACTAGTGTGGGCTTCAAAATAATGTTTTAAAGGAGAACATAGACAGACTTGAGTAACTGAAAATCTATGCAGTATTTTTAGGGTTTCTGTTGTATCAAAGTCACTTTTATCAATATTCACATTACCACCACAACTACCCAGAATACTTCAGCTCTTTAACCACAATATCTGAACAAATTTTGTGGTAGCTTTGTAGCTGAATCTTTTATAGTAGGATCTTGTTCTCTTCCTTGAATGCTTTCTTTTTACATGCCTTCCTTCTCCAGCTCATAAAATCTGGGTGTACAGGGGAGGAACCCTTCCAGCATAATGATTTGTCTCAGTTTAAGGTTAATGATGGGAGACATTGTACCATAGTACTGATGCAGGTTTTCTTAAAGTTTCTGTTAGCACTGTGTATGAGGAGCAGTTATGCTTATTGTTTATGTAAGATTTCAATTATTCTGAATTTTACTAGGTTACTGATCTTGTAGCAAACTGTTTAAAAATAAAAAAGTGATATGCAAAAAAATAATTCTGTTAATCAGATATGCATTTCCACTTTATTAATTTCTTGTTCCTCTTTAATTTTCATGAAAAATTTCCCACCTTTAAGTCATTATGAAGTAGAATTTTAGGGAAGGAAGGTAACATTTTTATATATATGCATCTATGTATAAATATATGTCTCAGTCAAATTTCTTGTGTGTCAGGCTTCCCACATCAACAAATGAATCTGAAATATTCCTTTTTGGGTTTTAAAATATCCTTTAAGCCAGATCATGTAGCATATTTTGAATTTTAAATGTAATTTACAATGCTTAGTTTGTTTGTTTGTTTTCAGAAATAAAAGCCATTTGTTTTGTAAGAGATAAGAAATATTTCACATTGCACTTTTCTTTCACTTTTTGTTATTTCTGACAATATTTCTAATGTAACTATAATTGTTTGCTCATTAAAAATAATCAAACCAAAATCATGCTAATAAGGAAATAACAAATATACTACCTTATGCAAAAGAAAGAAGAATGCAGTTGTAAACCAGGATTCAGTAACATATATACAGGTCCTATTCAATATATAAAAAAAAATAAGGACCATGGAAACATTTATCGTATTTGCCTTTCTTATGACTAAGAAACTTAATATAGATGAAATTAAACAAACACACAAAAAGTAAAGAATAACATTTTTTCCACTAGACCTGAAAATAATTATGGAAATCATATGAATAAAACAGCACAGCCATGTAAATTACCTTCCAAGTTACAGTGTAAGCTGCTTTGGATATCCTAAATTATCCTCACTACAAATTCTTTTACTTTTGCAGCAAATTGTAAAATGTAATATTTCATATCAGGCTTAGTCTAGAGAAAATATTTTCTAATATGAATCACTTAGTGTGTTTTGCCCTATTATCATTTCTGGTATCGTCACATTGGTATAAACATTTGTATAAAAATTTTTGTATAAGCAAAATATTCTTATATGCATGATGTTTGTTTATTTCTCAATAAATTGATGCTAACTCAATCTATAAAAGAACATTCCCGTGGTGAACTATGTCTTTAGCAGAGTGGTTTACTACTATAATTCTATCGGTGTAACTATAATTACAATTCTTTTTGATTGCACACATGGCCTCAGAAGAAAATAGATAGCTGTCTTCATCTCATGTTGAAAAGTCAAATTTCACAGCTTTCCAGAAATCAGTGGGCTATCTCTCAACACAGCAACAAACTAACATTTTACCTCAATCTATTTCAGGCCCTGGCCTTAATGAACAGTTAATGGCTGAAAACAAAAACAGAAGTAAATCCATTGTGGCTTGAAATTTTTGGAAACACTCTTTTTTTTTTTTTAATCTGTGGGGTTTTTTTCTTATTTTTCTTATTTTTTTCTGGCTTTTTTGTGGGTTTTTTTTGTGATTTTTTTTGTTTGTTTTATTGTTTCTCTTTTTTTTTTGTTCTAATTTCATGCATTCCTCAAATTCCTTGTTGAATCTTAACAATTTTCTTTGATATTTCCTTGTTTAGGGAAGGGAAAATCATAGGAAAGTAAGGCTACATTTAATTTATTACCCTTTCTGTATTAATAGAAACGATTTTTTAAATTACATTTGTTTTCCCTCTAGAACAGTGATGAATACCATAAACTCTTATTGCATTTCAAAAAATACGTAAGGTTATATGTAAAAATAACTAAGGAATGTGCATTATAATGATCCAGGTGAAAAACCTTTGAAAAGTACAAATATTTTAATACAGTTTTTATGATCCATGTTACCCAAAGTAAAACTGAACACTATTAGCATTGCATTAAATATACTTGTTTAGAATGGCTTTTTTGGTTTGTTGAGTTTTTCTTAAGACTTGGGAGTAAAGCATACATAGCAATATTGTATACAACTTCCAGAGAACATTCTTCTGGCATTGAAACCTCCAGGGAAGGAAATAGTTTGAGCCATGTTAGCCATACTAGACTTGGCAGAAAACAAATGTATATTTAAAGTATAATTTCTTCATGAATTAAACAAGCTATAAATGTTTGAACATTCTCTAAGGATATATTTATAAGATTTGTAAATATTGTACAGTAAACAGAGTAGCATATATAGAAATACAAAGTGATAGGGACAAGACAAGTGCCATTCCTATAATTATTATTTGGATCCAATGAAATTACTATTATCTGGCACTTCTATTGAAGAGTTTCAAATTAATTATACTTGAATGCATTAAGAGTGGTTTAACAGATGATGGGCACTGCCAATGATATGTGTGTGGTACACACCTTACTCAAGAATTATTTATGGTTAGAAAGGCATGTTGCTTTTCATTGTCTTTATATTATTTCCACTTCAACCACATGACATAAAATATGAAAGTGTCTGGAGTTAAAGGGTTGGAAATTAAAAGAGGATTCAGATTTTGTCCTAGTTAGTTCCTTAAGAGTAGAAACAGTTTTTCCAGAGTAAATGTATAAGGTGTTTCATGACTGAAACACCTTAAATATTTCAGTCATGCTTTCAACACTGAAAATCTGCTTTCCATATGGAATTCATGACATACTCCTGGCAATTCTAAGGTGCAGTGTAAAACTTGGCTTGTACCTGAGAAAGTCCAAATGCATTCATACATTTTTTATCAGTTGTTCAAGAATACTGAAAATATAAGTCAAAAATTTAAAACTCCATTGGAGTAGTCATATTGTAAACACATATAAAAATTCAGCCTCATTCTATACCAAAGGTATGTTCAATTCCTGACCGCTTTCCCACTTTACCTGTTTGTTCTATTCCAGCTACACAGAAAGACATATCCTGAATTTACCTATGCCATTTGCACCTCACTTCTCCTTCAGTTTCTAAGCAGTAATTCAGTTTGGGAACAAATCAGACTTTTTTGCCATTATGGCTTGGTCAAAACCACAGAAAAGTCAAATTTCCATATTTTTCCTGGCCAATTGCTTATGCAGACTTCAATATGAACTATAAGATAATTTTCTTGAGCTGCAGCTGTTGTCAGTAAGAACCTTACTATTTTAAACTTGAATTGATACCTTTATCCTCAGTTTAGACAACAGAAATAATAATGATGGTGCCAGAATATATCGATATAAAGCTTCACACCTTTGAGTCTCTTGGGGCATCTGTGCTGGGTCTGTAGCACATTCTGCAGGACTGGCTGAAATAACAAACCAGTGTTTCAAATAGGAGCAGGCTATTTGCCAATGTCCAGATGTTGTCTACAGATATGTACTAGATTTTTTTTCCCTGGATGGAAATATTCTTTAAAACCAAGCCAGTACAGAGAAGACATAGATCCTTTTTTCATCTCAGCTTCCTGTTTAAAACATGAAGGTGAGTTAAAACCATAGTGGACTTAGGTGTCAGAGGCAATTCGAAACCTGATCTAGGTTTGAATTGACTTTTTTAAGTGGAATACTAATGCTCTCTGGGCCAGCCTGTTCAGACCTATGCACAGCAAAATCTGCCAGGGTGGCACACATGAAGTTTGCAGTGGGAAAATGTTCAAAACATTTTTCAGGCTTGCATATTTTTCTCTTTTTTTATGGTTTGTGGAGATCTTTTCTTTGTCGAGGAGAATCTGAAATAAAAAGGGCTCTTCATAGCCTCCTTGGAAGGCTGTTGAAGGTTTCAAATGTAAGAAGAAAATGTTGTGGGAAGTAAAACCCAGCAAAGCTTGGTGAGCTTAGCTGGAGCTTTAACGAGATTATACCGAAAGTTCAGACAGACTTAGAAAAAGTTGAACTTGACTGTTATCTTGAAAAGATTTTGAAGGCAGGGATCATCAACACAACCACAGCTCTCATCTCTGGCAAACAATTTCAAGCAGCTTTAGTATCAGATAGTATAGCCTGGAGACTCAGGAGAGAATTTTCAGGGCTGCTGTTTCTTTATAGGTTCAGATTTGGAAGCAAAGTTTACTATTGCTACATCTGGAGAAAGAAAAATAATAGTTAGATACTGAAGATGTGTATAATGGTCATTCTATCAGTATTATTATTTTCAACTGCAGAAAGAATAAATCAGATATGATTAGAATTTTTAAATTATTATTATTTTTTAGCAACTACAGCACTAGATAATTCTTGTGGTTGGAAACAGCACTATAGGAAACTTTTCCCCTTTGCCAGGCATGTCATTTTGACTGCTCAGAAGTCAGGTTTTATGGGCACATCACAGTTTGATGACTATAGGAAATAAGTTCTTGGGCTCATTTCAACTTGTTAGAAGGAAAAAATGCAGCACCACCATAGCAACTTTATAGATACCCTTATTATCATAGAGTCATAGATCATAGAATGGTTTGGTTGGGAAGGACCTTAGAAAATATCTAGTTCCATCCCCTTTCCATGAGCAGAGACACCTACCAGTAGAACATGTTTCTCAAAGCTCCATACAGTTTTGCCTTGAACACTTCCAGGGATGGTCGTCCACAACTTCTCTGGCCATCCTTTTCCAGAGCCTGACCACCCTCACAATAAATAATTACTTACTATTATCTAATACAAACTCACCCTATTTCAGTTTAATCATGTCAAGGGCTAACTGTATATGGTACTTGAAGTGATCTCCAAATATTTTTTTAGCATTATCTTTGTGGGTACAAGTGACCACACATGTTCCTTTTCATGGACTGGCAAAGAGAAAGTGTTAATATTACTTTCTAAACAAGCTTCTTTTAGGGTCTCTTGTGTTTTGGAAAATGAGAGATGAGATTCATGGTCTTTATTCACACAAAGAATTAATAATGTATAAAATAATTATGCCTGCCTACTCCAAAGGTATGCACTGCCACAAGCTGCCAGAACAGCCATGTGCTGGGGACACAGTTTTTGACACACTGTTTCTAGAGTAATATAAAACTAAATTATTCCAGATTAGTAATCTATTTATAATATTAAATAGGTATTTATAATCATCTTGCAATTCAAGTGTCAGCAGTGAATATTAATTTAATAGTTTTATCTTTTTTTGTCATGTTGTCTGCAACAAAACTAGCACTTCAAGTGAGACCTCCCAACTATGTGAGAGTCAGTTGGAAGCTCATTAGCCTCAGTTTGATCAACTTTACTTGTACCTGGTGTCCTCTGCCTTAGCAGAGAATAGGAACAAGATATTAATGACATGACAGCCTTGAGGAACATCTACAGAGTCAAGAAAATGTAAATTATCTTGTCATAATTTATTCTGTTACATCAAAAGAATCTCTATTAAAAATCTAAAAATTTTAAGGAAAGGAAATAAAGGCACTATCTAACACACCTATATAGCTTTTTAAACTATTCCACCCACTTGACTTTTTCCTTTCTTTATGTGTGTTCTGTTGTGGTGGTCAGAAACTAGTCCTCGTAGCCAGGCTGAGGAATGGATTTGTATCTGCATTCATCATAGCTGTTAAGAAATGGATATTTACATTTCAGAAAAAGGGAAAAGCTACATAAACTCTAACAGCAAACAAATGATTCCTCTGCCTTCTGCTGTATGATGCTTTGCAAAGTTTCATTTTTTCAGTACTAAGAGAAGAGACATGTCTTTTAGACTCATGTTTTGCATTATTAACTTGTCCTAATCCATAGAATTTCAGCTCTAGCAAGTATGAGATGAATATGCAATTTATTATAAGAAAGAATGTTGAAACAGTGAGGTTTTCCATGCTTATCTTAGAATTTATATAGTTTATTCATCATTAAAATCAATGCATAATCATAACTGGATGTATGAGAGAGCTGTCAGCACAGTGACAAATTCAAAGAGGCAAGTAATTTACCAGAGTCTCTACATTTGGCTAAGGAATAACAGGTTATGGTGGTAATCTTTTCAAACAATCATTATGAGATCATTTTTCAAGCACAGATTTAAATAGAGATAATAACTTGGAACATTCAGTGTAAGGACAAAAATATAAAAATATATAACTAATGAAATATCTTAGAGTGCTCAGAAGTTGACAGGTACATGATAGCATAGCTGCTTGCAACCATTGTTTTCTTATCTATGTTAATGTGTTTGAATGTTCACACTAACATAAATATTTTAGCTCAGCGAGAGTAAGCCATATGAACCAGTAGCCTGTCCATGGCAAAAAGCAGTCTGAGTTGTGACATGTTAGATTTATAGAACAAACACAGGTCCATTTCTTAGTCTTTATCCAAGGTTTGACCCAAATCCTACAGAAGTTAATCGTCGCTTAATCCACTATCTATTGCAGCCGCTGGAAAGCTCTCATACTCTCACCCTCTAGCGAGAGTCTTTTCACAAGGTGACAGTAAAAAGCTTCAAGATAAGAACAGAAGCAAGATCTGAACAACTGCAGAGCTATATAAGCAAGATTTCAGATATTTCCCACTGATTTGGTTGAGGAAAACAGTTCACACCTTCTTTTCAAGTCCTTAAGAGAACAAGTGTCTGTAGAAAATTTACTTTGGGGAAAATACATACTTGAATTACCTATGGATAAGTCTCAGACAGACAAGATTATTTCAGACATCTTTTTGGGCATCATTTTTGAGCTTGGAACAATTTTGCACAGCCAGGACAACACCAGAATTAGGACAGATTGAATAGTGGGTATCTTGCAAACTTTGCCATTTTGGTATTATGTAGCAAGCCTCACACAACAAAAGGCTTTAGATCATGGAAATCTTAGTTAACCATATTTCTGCAGCTAACACTGACAAATAGACACATAAGCTAAAAACATGGCAACAGGAAGCATTTTGTCTGTATTATGCATCGATGGAAGAACCTGGTCTGCAACCCATTTAATTTGGAGAAAAGGAGACCATGATACAAGAAAAGCCTATTTTTCTCATTAATGTCCATAAAGTGACTAAATGGCCAATATAACTCAAAGTTTCCACACTTAATTGGATTTTTCTTCTAAATAAAGTGTAATTAGAGCTTACTAGGCGCCAAAGTGCCTATTTGAAGGTAGCTCAGCCAGACACGGGAAATGCTGAAGGCAGAGAGCAGTAGGTCAATCTGTCACATATTCTTCAATACTGTTATAAGTTGTGCAATTATTGAAAACATCTATTTAGAATTCCTACATCAAGTCCAAGCCTTTGAAATAAACTATCATATAACTATATGTGTATAATAATTATATGTGTATAGCGGGAAAAGAGGGTAAATTAACTTTTCAAAATGATGTTAGGAAATTGATAACTGTACTTGTTCTGTTGGCTAAGGGAAACATCTGGAGGAGATGAAAACAAATGACATTTATACATAAAGATTCCTTAGTGAGTCAGTACTTCAAGGTGCACAATCTCCTCCAGGGTATTGAATGTCCTCTTCTGTAACTTAATGAGATTTTCAAAAGCATGGTGAAAGCAATATAGAAGCACTTGCCTTGGCTACCTTGTGGGAGAAGAAGGATCTTTGTGCTTGTGATGCTTGTTCAGCACGGTTATGAAATGAATTTTGGACACATTGAGTTGGAAAAACTATAGTGATGATGATCCTTCAGAAAGGCACTTTTTGGAATTATGTGCATCATGCATTATGGCTCAGGACACAAATATTAAAGGATTTCCTTAGCTTTCATAAGTTTTTTAGATGCCTGTTGGATTCAGCAGTAGGTGCCTTTCTATTTTGTAGATATATTTATGTTCTGCTCACTTTATAACTAAATTATTTTCTTCAGGAAATATTTTTATCATTAATTATATACATGGACAATTCAGGAAGCAATTTAAATGGACAAGTCAAATACATTTACAAATGCATGCTCCCTAGAAGATCCTTGTGAGAACCACTGGATTCTCACTTGAGAAATAACATCTTGGGTTTTGGGAGGTATATAAACCATAAACAGATTCATTATTAGAGAAGTGCAGTCACAGTCTTCCCTAAAGATTTTTGATACATGCAGAAAATGTACTGTTAATATAAGATAGCACACATCTCAAGAAAACTCAAACATTTCCAACTGAAGACGTTTGTGAGACACAAGGTGAATCACTCTCCTATGAGGAGCAGCTGAGGAAGCTGAGGTGGTTTAGCTTGGTGAAAAGGAGGCTCAGGGGAGACATTATAATTCTCTACAATTGCCTGAAAAGAGGCTGTAGCTGAGTGGGGGTCAGCCTCTTCTCTCAGGCAGCCAGCAACAGGAAAAGAGGACACAGTCCTAAGCTGCACCAGAGGTGGTTTAGCCTGGACATTAGGAAGATGTTCTTCCCAGAAGAATGATTGTGCATTGGAATGGGCTGCCCAGGGATGTAGTGGAGTCATCATCCCTGGAGGTGTTTAATACAAGAATGGACGTGGTACTTAATGCCATGGGCTACTTGACAAATTGATGTTAGGTCATAGGTTGGACTTGATGATCTCTCTGACCTAGATGGTTCTGTGAATTTGTGATTCTTTGTTATAAAAAAAGCCCAGAGGGTGTTATTGTTTAGATTTTTTTTTTTTTGAGATGAATGAAGTTGGGAAAAAATTTAATCTTTAGCATCTTCTAATGTAGTTTAAATGAGATCTTACACTGTCTTCATATTTATGCACCTCAGATGATAGATCCTGTAGGAAGATGTTCTTGAATAGAGGCATGTTGAGAGGGTTGGAATTTCTTACACACTCTTATAAAATCCCTTACTCAAAATTTGCAAGCTGTATGAAGGGAAAAATCTGAGTGGTTTCTTCCCCCAGTGTTTTTCTTCATAAACAGCTAAACTTTCTAGATGAGTTCCTTAAAGAAAACCCAGTAAGATTAGACAAAGCTAGTCAGAAGACAAATTCAGATTATATCAGAGCCAAAGTAAAACATGAAGATGTGTCATTTGGCAGAGTGAGACACCCTGGGGGCTGAGCACTGGTTAGTGAAGTAGATGATTAAGGTTCTGCTTGATGCTGTGCTGGCATAGAATGATTAAATAAAAGTTTGAAACTGATCCTCTGTAAGCTTAGCTAAGTTTCCCAGCCAACCAGTGCATACAGATACATACTTGTTTCTTTGTTTCTCCCCATCCCGGAAGAAAATCAGTTCTTGGTGTATGAACAAATTTCTGACACATTTATCATTTATCATAAAGCTTTTAAATTAATGCATTTTAAAAAAAAATCTAATTCAACAGCAGAACCGCCATTTTAAGGACAGTTCTTTAGAAAGGACAACTTAGAGCCTGCCTGTGTTTTTATGTTAGCAGCCAAAAAGGATGATAAGGTAATCAGTCCTCTTTCCTTACATAACTGGAAATTATGAGAAATTTCATAGTTAAATTTTGTGATATCCCACTCTTAAGGGAAAGGGATACCCAAGATTTGTAAATGTTTGTAGTTAAAAGGAAAAAGTCAGAAGTTCTGCAAAAATGCACAAAGTTTTATTAATAAATTGCACACTTGGCATAGAAATCAACATGGTAATACCATTATTTAGGCACACAACAGTGGGTTTTAGGTAAAGGGGTGAGATGAGAAAGAAGAGAGAAAGAAAGAGATTAATTAAAGATGAAGAGAGAGAAAGTGAGTGAGAGATAAAGAAAAAGAGAGAGGAAAAGAGATCACTAATTCTGGTTCCAGTACTGATCCACGGACAGGATATCCAGGGTCCTGGGATGCACACGCGGGCTAGTTGGAGGTACTCATTTATAAATAGGTTTTCCCCATCTGAATATAGGTTTCTCACTTCCTATACAAACTAGTTATCATTCACAATCTGTTCTTTTGGACCCTTCTGGAAATGTGTCAGAGGACTTCAGGGGTCTTTGGTGGTCTTCATCCCTCTTATAATCCAATGTTCACTTCTCGGTTTCATTCTTGTGTTTGTGCTGTACTGTGTTGTGCTTATTTCCAGGGACTAGAACAAGGGTATTTGTCCTGGAAAAGTGCTGCTCTACCTCCTTATAACCCTCTTCTCCTGACACATCTTATTCTTCCACATGATGTGTTACTACCAATAATCCTTGGTTGGATTCACGCTGTTTTCTGACTATCAGCGTTTGAGACACACACATTAGACCCTTATCTTATGGGATTCTACAGATTTCTTCTCTTAAATCAGATAATGTTTTAAAATGCTAGGATTTCTTGTGGAACAGCCATTCAGTATATGATCAAGTTGTTTCTAGAAATGCTGGATTAACAAGATTTTGCAAGACTGGGCATGGCAAGATGCAGCAGCTGGTCCAGTACATCAGAACTTAATACATAGATTCTTGAATTTTGCTATAAAGATTATATATATCAAAGATATTTGTGAAAGAAGGAAATAGAATGCAGTGCACTATCCCCTTTGGAAGTAATAAGCAGTTACAGGATATGATTAAGTATTGTCTGTTTGACAACTGTAGTGTTAGATTCAAACAAAAATAATATATTAAACTTCCCTACCAAAAAGAAAATATTAAACTTCCCTTTAAAATATTAAACTTACATACCATACCTACCACTGATATATAAAATATATTTTAAGTTATTAAATGAAACATTTTCTACTAATATCTGTTGTTTTCAACTCATATTTAAAAATTCCTCAGAAAATAAGATTACAAGGATTTAAATATCTCTTAAGATTTGCACATTCCTATTTTTTCAGAACGTAGTACTGTCTTTTCTCTGTGCAGCACATCTTGAAGCTTACTTGATTTGTTCTCTTTTTTCCTCTGTCAAGCAGTCTCTTCTCAGCTATTTAATCTTGTATGAGCACATTTCATCCTTGCTGGCTTTCTTTTCTGCTTATCTCTGAAACTGTTTTGTAGCCTATAGATGTATCATCATCTAACATATTATCTACCTAAAGTGTTTTATCCATGAGCTGGGCTATGGAGTCCTTGATACAGAGACAACAGGTAGTCAGCATGCAGCTGATGTACACAAAATGCAGCCAGGTCTTTAAAAGGGATTTTTAATTTTGAAGCATTCAAACAGACAATTCGTAGACTTCAGAAACAGAGGATGCTGAGTATGACCATTAAAATGTAACAGCCTGAAAACGACTGGTGCTAATGTTGATGACAAAGGTAGTTGCTGGAGATTTGACCATTGCTGTGCTTATTCTGAGCTAAGACAGGAGGGATTTTTTGTCATAAGAAGACTAATCTTCAAGGACTTGGGTTTTCTGAAGGCTCAGAATCAAATCCCAGATATCATAAGAGGCCAGGGCTTAAACAACCTCTTTTATCTCCACTGGTGAGCCAAATATCATTTCAGTATATTATTAGGTTTACATTTCTTGTCTAAAAATAGGATGGATACCTATGTTCTCAGGATTCTTACCTGTAGGTGGTTTATTCTACCTCTGCTCTAATCTAAAATCCAAAGAGTTAAAGACACGAAAGTGTTCACTTTTTACACCAGGAGTGGCTTCTGCTGATTTTTTGCTTTAAGAGTCTGTGAAGTTAAGTGAAAGCAAAAGAATATATTTTTGCAGATGTATCAATCTTCTGGTAGTCTTTGATCTCTTTAAGGGTATTCATAGTCTAAATGACTACCACACTTTTATACAAATAACTGAAAACTGGATTTGAAATAATTGACACCAAAGGGAAAACACATTAAAAGTAGTAATCTCTATTCACCACTTAATTTTTTTCCAGTGCCGACACTTCAAAGGTAAACTAATCCTTATTTTTTTCTTGAAAACTGGTGATTTTTGCCAAAGTTAAGACATGTTATTATAAAAGCAGATATGTATACACTCTTCACAAGGAAGATACTTCAGAAAGTTTTAAGAAAAAATATTTTTGTCAACAAAATCATTCCCTTAATAATTTTTTCTTACAGTTTACTTAGAAGATTTTTCTTTCTGATTTCAAAGCCATAAGTGAAATTAGAAAAATCAAATCAACTCAAACCCAAAAACCTGTAAACCACATTGTGCACAAGTAAGGCTTCTGAAAGTCTGCAAATAACATATCTTTACTTCTTGTGAATTTGCCTTTTGCAAAACTCTTGTATTTTGCCATAGAATCATTTCTCCTCTATACACTAGGGATGAACACTTGATTGATACATTTAGGAGGAAAAATGTGGAGGACCAGCTTCTACTGGTTTATGTAAGTAGATGTGGTAATAGAAAAGGGTATACTGGGATTTATTCTTAGCTCTGCTAATTTTCATGGACTAGATCACATTCCTAAGTGCAGTGTAGTACACAAAGTTAATCAGAATAGTACTGCACATAGTCCTTTGCAAGATACTAAGTTCTTTGTAGATGCTAAATGAGGCATATCCTAATAAACTCTCTGCCTGAAACCAATTTATGAACAAATCAGAGAGAATAAGGCATCTCAGAGCCTCTGTGGATTAGTGGGATTGAGAGGCACTCACATGGGATTTCCTGGTCACTCTGTCAGATATGATGGTGAAACTTCTCCCGCATGGGCTTGTCATGAAAACACTCTCTAGAAAGGAAAGACGTGACAAAACATTTACACATATTGTAGGTATGTCAAATTCCTTTCAAAATGAGCAGCGATATCAGCTGTGGTCATTTCCAAAGAGAATTTCTTCGTAAGTATGTCAAAGGGTAGTGAGGTCCTGAGCAAATTAGTTTTAGCCTTTCCCCTTTTTCTCTGCATCCATATTTACTTAAAATCATAATTATTTAGGTGGTAGAGAGCAGCAGCATAAGAATAGAAATTCAAAGCCTTTAACTAAAACTAACAGCAAAGAATTGAAAATGGGATAGAATGTAATTAAATCACATCCAATTCTTAAAGTAATATGCATTCTTTTATTCACAGATAATGCATTGATTTCACAACTTTAAAGCAAAGTAGCTCCTTATTATCAGCATTTGACATACTAGCTTGTAATTCAGATGGGATTTTGCTTCCATTTTTATAGGATATTCTATATCCCCTAATGCCTTGGCCACTGCATCTAAGAGCACAAACAGCCTGTAAAAGATGCCACAAAAGTGGTAGTTTGCCCAGTTTACTTGGGAAGATATTCTATGTACACCAGGCAAATTTGATCAGCCATTGCATTGTTTTTTAATTAATTTATATTTAATTTACTGATTTAAAAAAATTTTAATTAAAAGGAGTATCAGAGGTAAAAATTCAGGGAACACTTGCTGGAATGGGGGACACCAGAGTCCATTTGCTTCTGATTGCCATCACTGTGTTACAAAACATTTAACATTTTGAAGCATCTACAGGTTTCCACACTGAGCCTTTTTCTTCACTGATGTAAACAATATTAAAGCTCTCTTAGTAGTGAGAGATGTGATACTGGGCTCATTGTTACTCTACTGAGAAAAGAAGTGAAAGGAATAAAGTTCAACAAAAGTTTTGAGAGATTTCCAAAGAAAAAAGTGATTATAACTTCTCCTTTTCAAAGGGTCAGTTGTTCAGTAAGGTAGTCTCAGAGGGTGCCATTACATTATTATACCAATTTGTCACCTAAATTAAAGCCATTTACCTTGTTATTTAATGTGCAGCTGCAGAACTGATGTGTTTTATTTTATTTTTAATGTGCTTTTGTATAGATGAGAAAAAGAAAACTCAATACAGAGGTAAAAATCACATCAACTCTAAAGATGTTGCTTATGATAGGAACTGTCTCTGGCAAGAGGAACAATAATCTGAACAGATCAAAATGCTCTCCTTTGTTACATATATCTTCTTGGTTAAAAACACAGCAGTACAGAGATATCACTTTACACAGACATCTTATTTTCTTTACATCTGTTCTGTTTTTCTGATAAAGTACTTTCCCTAAAACAGACATAAGTGCATTTGTGCATTGACAGGACCTATTTCACATATTGTAACCACGGGTAGTGTCTTCTACCTATGAAATTATGAAATAACTCCATTTATATTGTATATGTTACTGCTTCTATTATTTTTTGTATTACTATTTATTTTATTTCTTATGCTTAAAATATTTAACTGATCTACCAGGAATAAGAAACAATATCGACAAGACAGATGACCATATGGAAAACATGGAGAAATGCAAGACTGCTGCAAGATTAAATATCAACAACTCTACTCCCCATTTGAATCCAACTAGAAGCTGGTTCAGAATTTCTTCAAATTCAGGTCTAATTTTAATCTCTTTCTTTCTTTACAATTCAGAGTGCTTATCATCATACTGTGTTAGCCAGAGGTAGGGTTTCTATCAGAATTATAAAGTGCTGTCCTGGCTGGTCAGTTATCCAAATCTGTGCATAGTTTTTACATATGCCATAAGATATACAAATTTACTTTCCTGGAAGAATATATCTTCCTGAAGTTTATCCCTACCTCTACATTTATCTTTCAGTTTGGCTTTTGATGACCTTCTAATAAGCACACTCCTTTAATATTTTTTCTTCATTTTTAGTTTTTTTTCATACTGAAGTGTCATTTGTCATGCCTTGGGGTTTTTTTCAGCCTCTTTGCTTTTGATTGCTTTACTAAGTTGAGCAACAGTCCTTTATTGTATCCTTAAAACTCTGTAATAATTTTTATATTTTCAAAGATGCACATTTATATGTTAGAGAACAATAGTACTGACTTATAACAGTGTTCTTTTCTGCTTTTATTTGAAACAATTGCCATATGTACACAGTCCTATATTCAAATACTCTGAATCAACGGTAAATGCCCAGGATTTATCAGTTTTATTAAAGTACCCATAAACAAGCAGGCATATGATGGAGTTTATTTTTCTGTGGGCAGTAGAAGTGGGATCCCAAGGTGCCAGGCTCCAGGGGTTGCTACAAGCAGCAGTGTGTTACACTGAGTTTTTAGACATGGAATCATATGGTACAAGTTTATAGTGGGCAGTTGGTGGAGTGAGTTTGGATTAGTTATGAAGGATCATGATTCTGTACTTTTCCCAAGTGATCTGATGGTGGGGAAATCCTGAATGGCTACACTGTAATTATGATTAAGCATAATCTCATCTTTCTGGTGCTGAAACTGACACTGGGGAAAATGGTGAGACCTTGGACTGAAATTCAGTCCTAACTGTTTCTCATGTACGTCTATTCAAATCCTGTTTTGTAGATATTTTCTGAAATCACTCATGACCTATCAGCATTTCACTGAGGTGTTGTCCTTGTCTAAGTCTTTCTTGTGTGGAATGAAAGAAAGTAATGTCAACCATGACAGAAGAAAAAATCAGCAGGGAACATCTTAGTAGCCTGTCAAGGCCACTCTGCAACTTTTTTTATCACAGCACAAGAGGAAAACACTGCTTTGTAATTATGATTCACTGATTTTGGGTAGTTCAAGTGAAAAGAGCAACAATAATAACATTTATAACAACTGTTTTCTCCTCTATCTCTTGGAGTTCTTCATCCATATACAGCATTCATTTCTTTTTGCAGGGACCATCACACCTGGAGGAAACCTGGAAACCCGTGCTGTTAGAGAAAAGCTCCAGCTGCTCCTTGGACCCCTCAACTTTTTTTTTTTCCCTCCCCAAAAAAAAAAAAGAAGGATTTTTTTACTTCTTTCACATTTTCTCAGCCATTCCTCTCCTATCAGAAGATGGTTAGAAACATGTTTTCCTCAGAAATTTCCTTTGGATTTGAACTAGTCTGACAAATAAGAGTTTAAATTGCAAAATTAAATCATTATTCTAATATGTTCATCTCTGTGCTTAATTTAATTATATTATGACAGATATGAACAAAGTAAGCCTTCTAATTTTTGCATAAAGGAAACCAATAGCAAGATTCAAATTCTTTTTTGGCTGGTCACAATGTGAAGGTCTGTTATCTGTAAATCTTTCCACAAAAGCTCCTTTTAAATTATCTATGTTTCCTTCCATACACATTAAGAAAACAACCTTACATTTAAATAACACTTGATTTTAATATTTATTATTTAACCTTTCAGTAAAAATGTTTATTGAATATCATTTCAATATTTTAATTTTTAAACAATAAATAAAATCCAAACCTGCATTTAAATAATGCTAAATTTGTGACGCAAATTGCCTCAAGCCAAGCAACTCCAAAGTCAAGTTGAAAATATATTGTTATTTGTATTCCATTTAAAACAAAACAAACCAAAGCCCAAGGATAGAATTGGAAAGAGTCATGAAAGGTCCTGGTGTAATAAAAGAAATCTTCTGAGTACATTACAACTGTTATATTTTAATTCTTGTTTAACTTTAATTATTAAAAATAGCTACAAATACATTTGGAAAAACCCAGCTTCTTTAACTCTAAAAGCTTTAGGAAATATAAATTTGTGGGCAACCCAAAAAAATCCTGGAATGCACGGAGGATAACTTCTATCCTGGGTAAACCAAAATGTTTTATTCCAGGTATATCTATGCCCAAACTGTTACTGTCTCTTTAAAGCCAGGTGCTGAGGCCAGAAATGGAACTGCCTGGGGGATTCCCTTTACAAAGGTGAAGTTGCCCAAGCAGACTTTCTTGCCTTGTGGTCTTTGCCTAAGGCAGAGGTTTTGCTTAGTGTTTGGTTTTTCCCCCTTCTTTTTGTTTCTCATATTCATTTTATCTTATTGGTGGAAAGAGATTTGTTAAAAAATAAGGTCAGGAAACAAATTCTGGAGTTCCCCTTAAGCTGTCTTAAACCAAGACATCTTCCTAAGGCAGGCAATAGATAGCCCTCCTGGAGGGAAAACAATGATGGAGCCGTGTGTGAGCTGGTTGGGAACGTCAGGGTTGGAGGCAGGCTGGGCTGCTGTGATCAGACACCAGTGGAACTCACAGCCTTGAAGAACACGGGGCGGGTAGGGAGGAAAGTTAGGTCCCAGGAAATTTCCAGCTTTTCAAGGAGTTTAATAGGACCCCTTGAGGGTGAGGAGCAGAACAGAACTCACAGGTTATTAAGGAAATCTTCTGTAGAGTCCAAGAACCAGTGAGCCCCAGGCACAAGAAATAAGACAAAGAAGGCAAGAGACTGGCATGGCTGAGGCAAGACCTGCTGGTCAAGCTAAAGCACAATGAGGATAGGCACCAGCAAGGGAAACAAGGACAGGTACCCCAGGAACAGTATAGAGATACAGTCCCATTGTGCAGGACTGAGGTGAGGAGGACCAAGTCAAAGCATTATTTACATGAGGATGTTAACAAGTGGACTAAGAACTTTTAGAGGACAGATTTTTTTTTTTTTGTAAAATACAGAAAGGCTTCTCTTTTATAAAATTGTAAGAAAGAATTTATAACCTTCATGCATGATGTTTGCTGTATTTCTTTGCATGTGTATTTCAAAGGCATCTTTCTGTATTCTGTATTTGTGTATGAATATAATGACTTCTATACAAGCTCCTGATCATGACTCAGTTTCTTACACATCTCCACCTATATTATGTCACCTGCTTTGTGGCTGCTGCCTTTGAAGAACCCAGGTGCCTAATTCCTGTGCAGATCTACCAGGTGCACTTAAATTGCATGTCCTTGCTGTACCATGGAATAGTAATATCTATGTTTATATAAAAAATAATGCATGAGCAAAAATGTTAAAATATAGAAATTCAAGAATCACATTTGAGATGACAGAGTAAGGGATAGCTATAGTAGAGAGATAAGCTGTCATTCTTTAGTTGATCACATTTGATGAATTTTGTTGTATGTCATGAAGCACAACTCTGCTACAGAAAATTTCAGCATAATAGCTTTCAATTTGGCAAAGTTATAGGAAACTGAAAAAAAAAATAACCTTCTATCTTTCAATAACTGTTAATATGTCAAAGAATATCCAAAAATAATTGTCATCGTTTTCTTGTCAGACTTTATACCTTGCAAATAGTTCTCCTTTCTTTTTGAATTGGGTCTTAGGAATGAATTGTACAAAGTATGCTAATACCTTGTATTAGAGTTCCCACATGAAATATACAGCTAATATTTAAAGGATCTGTTATATACAGTGAAAAAAAAGTTTTAGAAAGCTTATGGAATTTGTGTTGTACTAAAAATAATCAAGCTTTTTTTAGATGAGAGTACTGAAGGGAACTGTGGAAAATGGGCCATAATTAAAAATTTATAAATTAAATTATTCTACTTTCCAAGGAATTAAACTCTACCTATAGTACTTTATGTCATTTTTCTTCCTTTGCCTCTAGGACTAATAAAGGAACAGCAGAAATTGAAGGCTGTGACACTGTATTGGGAATCTTAAAAATCAGTTCTCTTTTCAGCTCTGCAAATTATTTCCTTCCTTCCTTCCTTCCTTCCTTCCTTCCTTCCTTCCTTCCTTCCTTCCTTCCTTCCTTCCTTCCTTCCTTCCTTCCTTCCTTCCTTCCTTCCTTCC
>QUSF01000002.1:32740563-32762470 GCA_003676055.1 Chloebia gouldiae
TCCTTCCTTCCTTCCTTCCTTCCTTCCTTCCTTCCTTCCTTCCTTCCCCTGCCTGCCTCTTTCTCTTTCGCCCTTTTTCTTTTTCTCTCTCTCCTTGTTGTGGGAAAGGGGAAGAATTAATACCTTGCTAAATCTCTGGTCCATACCTGGCCAAAATGGAAAACTCTACAGAAAAATGGAAATAAAAAGAAAATAAAAGTTAGATTTAAATCTTATCTTTCTAATAATCCCTGTGACAAGAACAGGAAACATTTGATTAAATGCATTTTTGATATTCAGGTTCTAACTTCTGAAATCTCCAAGCTCTTATTTAAACTATGACATATTCTGACAGAAACCTGTCTATAGGTTTTGCAATCCTTAAATTTTCCTCTTAATAGGTGAAGACACTTTGGCATAAATTTCCCACGGTATTAAAGGGTTTCAGTCTTGGTCAAATCACATCTTATCTGGCTTTAAACACAGTACAAAAACCCCTGTTAGCCTCAGTCCTCAATGCAGAGGCTGTTGCCATTGATCATGTTAACCCCATGTCATCATGTCCTATTTGGCCTAGGCTTACAGGCAGCTCATAAGCTCTTCTAGTGCCTACCCCACTTTAGGAGCTAAATCTCGTCCAAAGCCTCTGAAAATCTGATCTCAAATCCTGGACTAGCATCATGCTGAGACTTGAATTTAAGTGAGCTCGTCCAGCATACCTATCTCACCAATCTCTGCCATTTCATTTTTTTTTCCCTAAACCAGACAGGGACAAAACTAATGATAAACCAGTGTCCTCTTCTAGACTGAGAATTGAAAGCAAACATACAAAAGAGACTAAGCCTCTTTTGGGGGGTGGGTTTGGTGCTTAGGGAAATGGTTTAGTTCTGGGCTTGGCAGCACTGGGCTAACAGCTGAACTCTATGATTATGAAAACCCTTCCTAACCTAAATTATTCTATGATTATACAACAAAACAAGTTTTAAACTTATCTTATAACTCCAGTTTTGTGATACTGAAGGACTGCTTAGCTGTTTTCTTATCAAGCATTGGAGACACTTGGCCTTAGCTGATTGGTTAAATCAATTGTTCAGACATTTGAGGGGCATGAGTGTCTGGAGAAACTTTCTTTGTTATTCATCTCTAGTCTTCATGGTTTGCCTTCCTTCTCAGGATATTTTTTATTCAAGATTTTTTGTTTTCTGTCAGTGTATATCATAGAAAAGGCTCAGTAAAAGCCCAGCACTTCCATGTATTAAAAAAAAAATCTCTAAATAATTTTTTCCCTAAGTTTTGCATGTTGCCTTGGTCTGTTCTCAGTGACTGTGTAGAGTATTAATTTTACTCAAATTGAAATGTAATTGTATGTATACCTATAAATGAACACATGTATACAAGTGTTTATGCACATAAATACATCCTTTTTAACACAAGCTACCATGCTCTGACCTGTTGAAAACAGTCAGTATGTATAAGCTGTCTCTCATCTGTGGTAATAAATGAATATCCCTTTTAAGACTGCAAATTGCATAGCTTTGTGACATAAAATAACTTTTAAGTCTTCAACTGATGTTAAATGTTTTAATGTTGTTGATAGCAGTGTGTGCAATGAATAATATTGTCTGATAGGGTTAATTTGTAGAAAATCAAGACACACTGTAGTACAAATTCTCAATGCATTTACTCTTTCTATCCAAATGTGAAAATCTACTTGTGGATTTGCAGCTAATCAATCAGAGGCTGCTTTATTCACAACACATGATTCCTTATGATTATTCTGATGAAACTTGTCACAGGATTATTGTGACTCATCTGCTTTTGCAGCAGCACAGTTTATAACTCCCATGCAGGAGGAAGACAAATAGAATGAAATGATGTAAGGTTTAAGTTTGGCATTTTTATTCTTTAAAGGATTCTCAATATTTACTCTGATGTTGCCATATACCAAATTAAAATAGTAGCTCCCTGAAAAACTTTCTGGAAATTTGGCCCATATTTTATTTACATGTAGCCTGCTTTTATCACAAAACTAAAAATATTACACTGGCTCTTATTTCAGCTTCTCTCAGACTTACCATGTTTCATTACTAGCTCACTATATTGTTGGTGGTGAGGCGTCTGTAGGTGGTGAAAAATGTTACCAGGAGCTGCATCCTATTCTCTTTCTTTACACTGTCTGAGCTCCCTTTAGGCTGCATCTTCTTCATACAGCCTAAAATTGCAGCCTGCTTTTCAATGTAGTCAGTTATTTTTTGCTTTGTGATTAATGCTGGATGCTAACTATATTAAGTACATTTATACAGCTACAATTAAAAGACTTTCTTTTCTGTTTTAATTATGGCATATTTTCCAAGAAATAATCTATTGAGCTATCTTGAACAAAGCATACTGGAAAATGAAAGGGGAAAATATATTTTAGGATACCTTAAATAGCAGTGATGCATATTATCTAAAGTAGCCATTTGGAAATATTCAGAAATGTAGAGTGGAATACATATGTAAATTTTTTGCTGAGAACTTGCAATAATATAAAATATATTCAGAACTCTATAGGTTAATTCATGTAGGTACAAACCTTGCAAAAATAAAATACCCATTGCTTATATCTCTGATTATACTCTTCTTGACCTCTAAGACCATGGCTGATTCTTAATACTAATCTGATGCAATCTTGATTTTTAGTTTCTCCTTCAAAATACTTAGATGTATGAACTGCAATAAGATTCAAATGTCCAGAAAGATGACTTTGTTGCATGCAAAATTAAAATTTAAAAAATCATTAAGTGGTTCTTACATGAAACCAACTCTGTGTGGGTTTTGAAACATCTTCACTGACCAAACAACATTTAAATTATTTCAAAATGTATTGTTAGTGCCTTTGCAGTCTTTTGAAGAACAAACATACAGCTGGTTGTTCATGAAGTAATTTAAAAATAACTTTCACTTCCACTGTTAAAATTAACAAAAATTCTAAAATAAATAATAACTTATGACAGTCTATGACACTGTAGTTCTTCATCAGTATTTTTGATTAGGATGTTCTCCAATAAACTGCATTTACTGTGGCACGATCTCAGAGTATATGAACAGTTTTGGTTTTTTTTTCTCATCTGAAGCTAAGCTGGAAAATGTGATGGAGGTATGGATCAAGTTAATACACCCCAGCCACAAATGGGCATTTCCCTGATACTAGCCATATGAGAGCTACTCTGAAGTAATCCCTCTGTCACAGAACTTATGTGGGAAGGATCTTGAGTCTTTGTCAACAACTATCTCATTCCACAGGCAGTGCACAACTACCATTTGCCAACGCAGGTGCTGCCTAACATGCACCTACACTAGTGCATTTTTTTAGTCTAGGTTTTTTGAAATATAATGATACCCGTTAGAGTTCCCATTCTTAGTCAGGGTTCAGTACAAAGGTAAACCCCAAAACAGGTAAATTGAACAAAGAAGGTTCCATAGATACACACACACTAAAGGATATAATGCATAAACAATGCAACATAGGAAAGTGAGTTCATCAATAATGAACTACATATTTAGAACATAGATTTATTAATAATAGATGAAGAAGGAACAGAAGAGGAAAGAGTTATCTTTCTCAGAAGACAAGTTTTTGAAGAAACCTACCTGAGATTTCTGAAGAAATATGAGGGAACTACAAAACTAAACCTTGAAATTAAAAAGTTATGCACTGTTTGATCAGTCAGAGCAGCATGACAGGAAGATAACAGAAATCAAAAGCGAAACCTGTTCAACCTCCTGTCCCAGGTCCAGCTGTTTAGAGACTGTGGTAAACATGATACATTTGGGATGATGGCTGACTCTGTTTTCATGTTTCTAATAACGCTCTTCAGCAGGCAAATCATTGCTCTGAAAACACGCCGAATTACATGTGCTTAATCATTTTCATGAGAAGGATATAATGTGTGCAAGGTTTGGATGTTGTAACCATTAATAGGATGATCAGCATAATAGCATGACTGTGTGAGTCCTGGTAGAAAAAGGACATTTTTTCAGGGCATAATTGCATATACATATATGGACATTCAAGCACATTCTTATTCTATAGTACATGCAATCTAAAAGATATGATTGTTTCATTTGTTCTATAAGACCAAGGATGTATTAGGAGCCTTGATCAAATTTGGAAGTAGTGTGAAGTTGGAACACAATTCATTGAAATGGTTAGTAATAAGCCTGAATAATAGTTCACGGAAGGGGTGGTCTAAAAATTGTCATTCTCATCAAAGCCTTAATGAATATGCTGGACTCAATTAGGAAAAGTTTTATTTTTGTGGAACCTGTATACTTAGGTCACTATATATATGTAAAAATATAATTGCAGTCATCTAAAATTTGCAATTTATTTTCAGCATAATTTTGGCAATTCATCTAAAGCTATGAAGCGAATGCCACATATAGAAATTGACTTATCCTACCTCTCTGAACTACTGAGATATTTGGGAGTGCCTATTTTGAAACTATAAAGTGGCTTAGAAAATTCTATATACTGGTAACAGTTTTTAGAGGGATGAAGTTATTTGAGTTGAAAATCAATAAAAAGAACATAGAATCTCCAGAAAGCAGATCACTTCATCCACAGATTGATATAAAATAGATGGCTTTTGGGTTTATACACTACTTTAGATTACACACCTACGTTTTTTAGATATCAGTGGTGGGATCTACACGACCTCTTCTAGACAGTAAAGACTGGCACCCTAGTTAGTCTCCTCAGACTTCCCGTCCACCCGGGTAAGGTACTTTCAAGGTGCAGTCCATTTCATCCTAAAGTTGTCTAAAATATTTCAGATATATTGTGCCCTAAACCACCTATTTCCATTTATGTAAGGAGGCCAGGGACAGTACTTCACATGCTCGACTCTGTGTTGTGAAAGTTTCAAGTTAAGTGACAGAGGTAAACACCTGAAAATCGAATTATTGTAACCAAATACAAATAAAGAACTTAGTGTTGTTGATTCATGAATATTTGTTTGTGCCAAATGGCGTATTTGTAGGCAAGTGACTTCAATGGGTCACTTGTCTTGCAAGAGGTCAAGCTTTCTGGGATCAGAGAGAGAAGAAATACTAAGAATGTTAATAGTATTGCTTCAATACCACAGTGGATCATCCACATCTATGAGTATCTGATGGGAAGGTGCCAGGAAGATGTTTCGAGGTTCTTCTCAGTGGTGCCAAGCAAGAGGCAATGGGCAGAAGCTGAGGATGAGGAAATTCCACCTGAACATGAGGAAGAACTTATTTACTGTGCAGGTGACTGAATGCTGGAACAGAGTGCTCAGAGAGGTTGTGGAATCTCCCTTATGGGAGATATTCAAGAATTACCTGCAGTGCTGTGCCATGTGCTCCAGGATGACCCTGCTTGAGCAGGGAGGTGGGACCAGATGATCCACTGTGATATCTTCCAACCTGATCCATTTTGTCATTCTGTGATAAAATAATTGAACCACTGTGGTCTTCCACAATCTGGGCAACAGCAAAATCTGGTGCTTTAATGAAGCTTTCAGTATTGCACAGACAAATGATTAAGTGCAGTTTGTAGATGGAGAAGCTGTTTCTCTGTGCAGCTTGTCAAGGCTTCTCAGAACTGCCATTCTAAGTAGAATATAATTAAAAGTAGAGTGTTAAGGAAATAATAGCTTTCAGTGCTTGAAAAATCCACAAATTCTACTGGTGTTTCAGAAAAGTAATGTAAGGAAAGAAACACGGGTAAAAGCAGGATTGAGGAAATAAATGAATGAAGAAAATGAAGAAATATTTTATTGAATTGCATTTTTAGGAGAATTTCTTTATGATCCTTCTCCCTTATAAAAGCTTCTGTTTCTCTTTGATTCTGTAATCTGCCTTGTTAGCGGAACATATGGTGGCTATCTGACCCTTTACATGCAGTCAGGCAGAATCCAGGCAGAGAACTAGTCAATTGCACACTGAAATGTTTCTGAAAATGATCATTTGATGTGACGATTTTTCTTCCAAGTCTCTCTTGCTGTTGTTAACAATCAATTTAGTAAAATGACCAAGGGTATATTGCTTTCTGTGTATGTATGTCTGCCCTTTTGTTCACTGCGTCCTAGGTCATGAAAGGGTGTCAAACTGCCAAGGACTACAATATGGGCTCATTGTAGAAACACTGACATCTCCTTAACCCTTACATGGCCTGTTCAAGTACACAAGGACTGACACCTTGACCTTAATAGAGATAAAGATGCCATAATAACAAAAAATAAATAAAAATAGTGGTCTTTTCACATTCTGTGATTTCAACTTTTGCCCCTAACCAGATCAACAAAGTCTGTTTGCTGTTAGAGTCTTACTAATAAAATTTTTTTTGAATATTGTATTATTTATATTATTGGAAGAGAAGTGGAAATAAAAGTGAAATTTTGAATGTTAAAAATTCACTGATTTTTCTTTTAAACATAACTAAATTATTTCTTCCAGCTATGCTTGTGCAAAATTACTATTTTTAGCAATAACTGGACATGGTTTGGAGATTAATTGCAAAGACTAAACACAATAAGATGATTGTTTCCTATCATCCAAGACCTGCTTTAGGTCATAAAATATTTTCTTCTTGTTCTTTTTCTGCAGTTCCTTGATGACATCTGTACCCTGGATTTTAGTGGGTTAGACTGTTGGCCTTAGTTCCATATTATAACAAAAAGATGGTTTCTAACTGAGACAAATCATGTTGGCGTCTTTGCTCTGCATTCCCAAAATGGTCACATTTCCTTTTTCCTAACACACTGAAGACTGGAAGACAAATTTTGTGTTTATAGATGACACACAAAATACTCTGCATCTTTTCTTGTGTTTCTGTTTTGATGGGAAAAGCCTTTTCTTAGGCCTTTGTGCAAAAAGGAAACCAGTATGTCTCTGTTCTGGCTCACTATTCAACTGTCTAATGCCATTCAAAAGTCCTGTAGTTTACAAAGGCAGAAAAAGGCTTGTGTATCTTGAAGCTGTTCATACCAATCCTTTTTCATGGCATCTTTAATCTAATCTAAGTAGGAGTCCTTTCTTCTCCCTCCAAGAAGAATTACTGGCATGTACAGGTGACAGCACAGCAGCAACCGCTGTTGGCATAAACTCTGAGGATTCAAAAGACCTAACTTTGCTGATGAGTAAAGTCAGAGAGCTGCCAGTGGCTTCAAGTTTAGAGCATTGATGCATTGCCCACTGAGTCCACAGGGTTTTTTCCTGGTTTATATCATAGTTTGCTGCAAACACTTTAAATGAGGGTGATTTTTTTTCTTATTTGTAGCATTAATAACAAAGAAATATATTTCAGTACCTTTTACCTCCTCTTCAGTCATGTTCCACTAAGCCAATGACCCATTTTAACTATAAATCTTAAAAAATGACTGAGATGAAAGTGGTTTTATGAATAATCCTTTGGGAGTAAGAACACCCCTTTCATTCTTTCCTTCCGTCCTTCCTTTACTTCTTCCTACCACAGGCCCTCCTAATGTATTTTTTTTTAGAAAATTAGATCATCTTCAAGTCACCTACCTTTATGTTAACTGTGTGCATTTTTTATTGCAGACATGCACATGCCTTTGTTCTGCCTTGGTATTCAATTTTTTTTTGCTGGTTTTGCTTTTGTGGTGATTATGTAGTTGTATTTCCTTTGCTTTGCATAGTCTTAATTACATTATTTGGCCTTTTTGAAAAAGCCTGCAAGAAAAATGTCATTACTTTTTCTCAATTAAATCAACACTATCAGATAAAATAAGGGAAAATGCTTGCGAGGCACTGGTCAAAGAGAATGAGCCTCTTCAGGTTAAATAAAGTTCGAAAAAATCTTCTAAATAATCCCCTTTGCATTGTTTGTTGAGTGCTATCACAGATTATACTTGACCAAGCAAATAATAACATGATCTCAATTTCCCCCAAAATAAACAGAAAGTGGATATTTTCCACCTCTGTATCTATAAATAATAAATGTCTTAAAGTTTGTACACAGTAAATATATTAATAATTTAGGACAGAGTTCAGTTCTTCTTTCACATCATCTTTGCAGCTGCAATGACTTCAGTGAAATTTCTTTGGAGCTGAGATTCACTGATGAGAATTAAGCGTCTTGGTCTGATGCAATGAATCTGAATTATAACCATTTGACCAAGGCAATTTCATTAGTGATTAACAAGCATACAAAAAGCAGATATATGGGGCATGAGGGATAATAACGGAATGTTTTGGAATGAATCCAAGGAGGAAAATTCTCTAACTTTACAAATTTCAAAGGTATTTTTGTTCTTTCTCCATCTTTCTGCCAGTGGGTCTTTACCTGCATTCCCACTTGTAATGGAGCAAATATTTAATATGATCTTTGGTGGGCAGATAATGATCTGTTGAAACTGATCAGCTTTAAATGAAGAAGTTTAATTTGCATCACCCTATTAACCTGGTGCCCCATGAGCCTAAGCGAATACAAGATGGCTGAGGAAAGGAATGGTGGAGCAGGAACAGGAATGTGAGGCAGTGACTCATACTATCTAAACTATACCATCTAAACTCTTTGTGAAACTACACAGCCCTTCAAGCTTAATGCGACTGAACTTTGCTTAGGCATCTTCTGTTGGCACTAGAGAATGATTTCCCCCAAACCAGAGCCTGATTTACCCACCCTGATTTGCCTTTTCTAGGTTTGTATTGAGCAGGAGAAAAACACAAAACATTTAGCTTGTACCCAAAAGAAAATTTATACTGTAGTCTGCAGTGCCAAGGGGCATGTCCCCTCTTACATGGTAGTACAACACTCAGCCTTTCAGAAAGCATTCCCAGCCTCACTTTTCTACTGAATAACATCACCAGTGCTAAGATGTCTGTCCACAATGTGCATCAGCTGGGTTTTTGGGGTGAGGCTGGAAATGGAGAGAGTAGTGAACCCACAGTGGCATTGAAATTAACTAGTTCCCCAGAAGGTGAACAGAAAATACACAGGTAATAAAGAACAACATGTACCTTGCTTGTGTTTCTGACAACTGGAGTTTCAGTTTAATTATACATATGAATACTTTGCTGGATTACTGCTGTTATTAATGTGCGCTTGCATATTTTATAAAAGTGATGACCTGGAAGAAGTACTCAGTCTGACAGATAGGGCAGCAAGCTGGGCTGCTTTTTAAAAGAGAGGATAGAGAGGTGAAGGCCGAACCATCCTCCTTTGTTACCTCAGCATGGCAGCACTGTGCCTGCCCAGACCCCTGTGCAGATGAAGATCTTCAGTATGTGGCAAAATAAAACCAACTTTCCCACTACATAAAGTGCATACCCATGGAGTTACTGTCATTGCTTAATCATTCTACATGTCAAAGAAAAAATGTTGCATGTGGAGATATTGTCAGTGACCTGTAGAGAGCCCATGCAGCTGGTCCCATTTTGTACTGTGGAACTGCAACCTCTATTTTGGCTTGTGTTGGGCAGCCTGTGACCTTAAGCAAAGGCACTTTGTTATGATTTTACCTCCTTGCTAAACTGTCTGTGCTGATATTCCAGACAGATGTTTGCCTACCCTATTCTTAAAGACCTCCAGTAGTGGAGAATCCACAATATCCCCAGACAATCTATCTCATTGCTTCATTATCATTACTACTAGAAACTTTTCCTAAATAGCATTTTTATCATAATTGCTTGTAGTTACTAGCAACTGATTTCTGGGATGCCAGATGTGTAAATAAAAGGGACTTTTCCTTCATAAGTCCTCCATTTTCACTTTTCAACAGATTTAAATAAAGTCTGTATTTTAGAAAAGGCTCATTCTAGATAATGTTTAACTTATTGCACTAGCCAGGACAATTATATTCCATCAATTCAATGCCCTGTGAAACTAAAATAGTGCAGAGTAGCCAGAAATTGGCTGTGAAAATCATCATAGAAATCTTGATGGAAAACTTTCTGATGCTAAATATATGAAAATTTTTCATAAGGGTGTAAAAATATTTGCAGACCATCAGCCTTTCTTTCATTTTGACATGATAAAATGGAATTTAATTTTCCAATAAACAGAGTGCATCACCAACTTTAGAACTGCTGTTAAGAAAATCAGTGTTTTCACTGTAGTCTTTGAATTTCATCAAGGAAGATAGAATCAGAATACTCATTACTTTGCAGGGATAAAAATGTACCCAAGTCCAAACTGGGTATAGAATGCTATTATTCTGATTAAGTAATATTTGTGTTTTGCATCAGTGTAATTACCTACAGGAGTAAAGTAGTAAGAAATCAACCACTAGAGATTTGTCCTAGATTCCATTTCATTTGATGAAGTCCAGCTATGAAATCTTATGAATTTCTCCAGATCTGGAAAAAATTTGCAAGAGTAAACTGTGAGCATCCTTTAATTCTAAAACATAATGGAGCCAATATTGAATGTGGGCTGTTTAATTATGCTGATGTTTAATTTACAGGTTATCAAACCAGTCTAAAATATTTATGCACCAGAAAGGCACAGTATAGTAAAAAAAGCAAAATACTTTAAACAAAAATGAAGAAAGTCCATAAAATTACCATATCCAGACCTCTTATGTCATATCAGTAACAATATTCATATTCAAAAGATCATACAAAGCCTACAATCTCTAGATGAAAGCTGATTCTAGGAGCAGTGAGGTCCCTGTAGAAAATCTGAAGTATAAATAAATTCAGATTAGACAGATTCCTAATTTCTTATATGACTAGTTATTATCAAGTAGAGGGTACTTTAATCTCAAATATAGAATTAAGCAACAGCAATGAATAAAATCTCAAATTATTGCTGATCTTTATTCCTAGTAGTAATTTTAAAGGGTAAAACAGTTTTAGGGTCAAGTCATCTTATCAAACAAATTTAATACTATTGCTATAGCAATGTAATCCCAAGTAGGGATAAATATAGTAACAACTTCAACAAGTTACTAAGACAAAGAAAATCGCACATGTAGATATGTATCCTGGAAAGAAAGGCTGAATGACCTGTCTCAGGGACCATAGGGGATGCATACTCCACTGTGTATCTATTTTTCTTCCATGTTTCAAAAGTATCAGTTGTGCAAAATAATCTAAAAAGAGAATAAAAGAACTTTGCAAAAGGAAGCCTGAGGAACTGAAAATCAAAATAGAAAAAGAAAACATAATAAAAGCTGAAATGTGCTGTATCATAGTGCATTTCATGCATTACCTTTCCAGCAGTACTTCGCATAACAGATTTCTTGACAATGGTGCTGGCCAATTAACTTTTCACGCTTCATGACACAGTAAGTACTGTAACTCCAGTGGTATTACATGATTATTTTATGTAACATATTAAAAGTTTTTAAATGGTCTTATACTGAAAGCTAGACAATCCATGAAATAAATTTGCAGGATGAAAGAAAAGGTCTCTCTGCACAAGGTTTTTTTCCCTTTTAAAGGAAAGGGAAGTTACAAGGAAGAAAATGTCTCCACTCTTCTTGGATGGGAATTTTCCTTCTGGGTGAGTCTCAGGACTCACCCAGGAATTTTCCTCCTGGTGAGTGTATGTCCATTCCACCTGGCTCTGTAGCACCCCTGCCTAACTGTTCCTGATGTATTTTTGGACAAGGAGAGCTCAGTTTACACCCTTTGCCCTTTCCTATGTATACTGATCTTCTGTACCATAAGTATCTGGAGACAAATATAGTATTTGCTGTTAGTTGACTACTTCTGGTTTAGTAATAGTCCCTTTTATCATGTACAACCCCAGAATTCTGATTTTATGACCTTCCTACTAAGCCTTTCTGAGAGATTCAAAATTGTTATGTCACATAAACATACAAAATGAGTTAATTTTATTGCATTTTTTAGAAGACACACATGCAGAGATTAAGGCCAGGAGTATTAAGAGGATTTACCCATTTTGAGTGTTTCAAGCTTGGCACAAATAAACACTTGGCTGAAATAGAAACATTGGTAAGCATTTCTGATAAGCTTGATCTTAGTGACTCCTTAAAAGGCCAGACAGTGATTCAGAGGAAGATCTCAGAATGGACTTCGGGAACCTGAACCCTCAATTCTGTGGTCTAACCACATGGAAAAGAACTATAGCACATGGAACAAGGTCAAACACCAAATCAATATGACAGATCTGTACTTGTTCAAAGGAACTTTTATATTTGATCTGGGTTTAGCTTATCTATAGAGGTGGAGGCATAAAGGGAAAGAAGATTGACAAACCTCGAAGTTAAAAGTAATAGCTTCTGATGCTCTTGATCACCTTCTGCATCAGAAACTCTCAATAAATGTATGGTTGCACTACTTCAGTGTGCTGCCAAGGTGACCATCTGTCAGTTAGTTTCCAGGGAATCTACAGAAATTCTCTTCTAAATCAAGATTATGATTTCATTTTTAAAATCAAAGAAGGAAGCTTTTATAAGTGCTTTAATTTACCTGATGACTTTATGGGCTAAATTGTTAATAGGATAAGAATTCTCAGCAATAAGTAAATAATGTCAATTCTCATCAGATACAAGCTCACGCAGATATTGAATGATGAGGGTAAAAGCTATAATGGAAACTTGAATCAAATTTATTAGCAGATGTTCAGTGGTGCAGAAGAATTATACATGAATAATAAAGTGGAATGCTAGCTGAGAGCTCTCAATTTCCCACTTTTCCCAGGAAGTACCTTTTAATGGAGGTCTTTTCCCAGAAGCTTTACATTGTGTTGAATTCTAATTAAGCCATATTGAGAAAACATTCGAGTGACAATGATTTACAAATGATGAAATTATTTTGGGCTTAGCTTAGGGCTTTACCGACTAGAATGATTTCTCTGTTACGACCATATGTCTGTCAAGAAACTTGATTCAAATGTGAAAAGTATTGGGATTTTTGAGACAGTTAAAGAAAAAAAGAAATTGAAGATATTTTCTGCAGTTTTATTCTTATTCAGCAAACTAAACATTTTGCAGCTGTCAAAGATCACAAGCCAAAACTTCGTAACAAATATAAGTGCATGAACCTGTAAAACATCTGTCATGCCTGCTTGTCATAGGCAAGGACACTTTGTTTCATGACCTGTTTACCCATTTAGAAGTAATAACTGTGGACTGAAAGAGCAGGAAGACACACACTTTCACCTTCCCTAAAGGTATCTCCATTGCCATGGTCCCCTTCCATGAAATTGAACAGTGATTTCTTTCTGTCTCTGAGACAAACTACACCTCATCAAAACAATCTTTATTTTGAGCAACAACATGACACTGTACCCTTCTGGTCAGGGAGCTTAATTCATCACCCAAAAAGATATCCTAAGAAGGGCATAAATGGATACTGATATCCTAAAGGCTAAGGGACTGAGGATGACAGATGGGAATGAAGAATAATGAAAGGAAATGTAAAGATGTTGTTTCTTTCTTTGTGAAATTTTACAGTTGTTATCATAGGTATCTACAGGATCCAAGGTGACTCTATCTTTGTATTGGAAAAGATTTGAAGGTCAGCTAATTCAGTCACCTAACATAGACATATCAAACTTAAAAGGTGATGTTTTGACAGTTAAATGTCACTCTCCCCTTATTCTGTAAGGCATTGAACTTTATACTGAAGGCAAAGGGAATATTTAACTAAACCAGAACATTCATTTTTTGCAAGGTTCTTCTTTGTGATCTGCCAGGCAAGATGCCCTTGCAACTGCCCAGTGAAGCTTCAACAGCTCACGTAAAGGAAATTTATTATTTTCCCTTTCTAATGTGTTGCATCCATTGTTAAGTCTACTGCTGAGAACAGGCACAGGCTCTACACCTTGATTTCATTGGTCGTAAATCCAGAAATATGCTAAGCATGCTAATGGTGAATTTACAAAGGATACCCTGATACATTTTGGGGCCTGCTGTACCTGAAGCCTGATGATGTTTGTCAGAGGGCACATTTCTAAAGTGCCTCAATTGGATTCCAAACTAGCCTTATTCCCTTTAAATTTTCCTTATTACAGGGACATCTCAAGATAAATCAGTACAAATAGTAATCTTTAATATCTCACACTGGTGATGTTTACCATTGACAGTGGATGCTGACTGAACTATCAGATGAATTATTTAGACAAAATGATTACCAGAAGATTCATATTCTTTAAACCTGCCTTCACAAGTAGGAAAGGGTTAAAACTGGAAGACTTGAGGAGGAGGAGGGAACAGTTTTGCTCAAAGTTAACTCCTAGCTGGGAATTCTAAAAATGTCGGCATGGGAAAACTCTCATGCCTACTGTTGTTCATCCTCTGCCCGTGTACTAGTTTGAAAACAAACTAGTGGGATATTCCAAGTCAGAATTACAAATTAACAGAAAAATTAAGATAAAGGCAGAAAACACTGGCTTAAACTGGCAGTCAGGATACAACCTGACATTCTGTTTGTCAGGGGAGCAATAGTAGTCTGATTAAATGATTACTACAGACCTCTTGAAGTGGTAGATGTGGTTCTGTTGAAATGGTGATCCTGTAGAAGGGTCTGGTCTTCCTCTGAAGGTCCAATGCTGGTTATACAGTTCTTGTCCTCTGGGAATCCAGAGGATAAGGCTGCCTTGTGCTGTTCCGATTATATCCAGGTAGGAATGCTTGGTTTCTCCCTGTGGGCAGAGCATCTCACAAGAGGATGATGTAATTTTATGAGTCATGCAGTGAGAGTCCATAGCCCATTAGCAGAAGATATCCCCTGGAGTTATCAGGGATGAGTCATGAAGGAGATAAGGAACACTGCCCCACCTGTTTTTAACACCATATGAAGATGGTGATAAAATGCATACTTTTGTTACATACTTAGGTTTGAGAAGTAGAATTCCTGTGGTGAGGTAGAGTACTCTCACAGGCCTGGCCAAAGCTTTTTGCATGGTGTGGCAAGCTACACCCAACCCTCCTCCTACTATGTGCTAGGATGAACTGAGCTATGCTGAGCCTGTGTTCCCGCATGTCTGTTATGCCCAGCGTTGTTAGGGAAGTAATGAAATAAATCTACTTTTTGCATTTCAGCTGTGGTTTGATGTTTGCCCCTAGTTACTTGTGTGTGTTGATTCAGACAAGTCAATTTGCAGTATATAATTACATATTCTTTTAACTTCCTTTGTAAAGATATATTCAAAACTCACAATCTGTAACAGGTGACTTAACTGGAGAAGCTTAGAACAAAAAAAATCCTAAAGAAAAGTGTGTCTTCAGTGTCTAATTTCTAGCTCATACAAATGTGATAAGGTGGTCTGAAATGCATACATTACAAAAGATTGTTCCAGTTTCTACTTTTCTATATCTTTATGCTGTCATAGTGCATCATATCTCTTGTGCAAACCTACTATCTATTGGGAAATGTATGTGTGCAGACTCTTGACTGTCTCTTAGTAAAAGTCCTGCCTTACACTAGATTCATATCAGAATATTGGAAATCACTGTATTTCCAGTTAATTGGCAAAAAACTAGTCTTTTTAATATCTGAATTCAGAGAATTGTAGAAAAACAGTTCTGATAAGGACTTTGAATGCCTATCCTATTGCCTTACAAAGACCGATTAGGTCTATTGGATTTGTCTGTGATAATTCTCAAATATTAGGGCAGTATTGTTTGGTCTTGATTAAGGTGTATTCCCAGCTGGAATACATGAGTCCTAAGATGAGGAAAGACTGCAGGATATGCTATGCATTAATCTCATAAAAAACTTTGACCTTTAAAAATGAGATTTCTATTCCAGTGGTCATTTTTGATTTTACTTACTATTATCTGTTACTTAGCATCACACTGACATTTCACTACTATTTTATAGGTTTTGTATATTTATTGCTTCATACTTTTATTATACTACATATCTTTGGGAGGCTGTTTTCCTTCTACATTGCAAACTATAGATATGCTATGTGCTCTAACGTTATTGATTTGGCTTTTGAAAAATACCTGCAATAAATATGCCTTAGTTTTAAAAAAAGATTCTTATTAGTTAAATTTTTAGTGAGTAGCCAATGAAATTTACTGCTCAGAATTGATGGGCAACAAATCCAACAACAGGTTGATGGATTCATCAATTTCCCATTAAATGGAAAAGCTAAGCACATGGCTAAAGGTCAAAATATGAATAGTAACATGGATAAGAGGCTGTAGTCATCACATTGGAGGAAAACAGTTACATATTCAAAATCACATTTAAGACTTGTAGAATTATTTCTGGCTGGTTTCAGTTATCTCTAAATTGCTTGTTGGGGTTCAGAAGCAGGTCTTATGTAGCAGAAGCTCTTCTAGTGCAACAGTCATTCTTAGAAAATAAAAGTAATTTATTTTTACTTTGAATAAATAAACAATGTCACCACAGGTTAAACAATACTTCTCATATAAAACATACATCTGGAAATGTTGGAAGGACTATTAGGTAAGCCAAAACAAGAAAGTCAACGGGCCTAACTAATCTGAAATTCTGTACAATTGTTTGCAGTGCTTGTGGTATCAGATTTGGACAGACCATACCACATGGAAACTGAAGATTACAGACCTGCTTACTTCCTCCATGAATTGGAGGTTTTGAAGGGCAAGTCATGTTACAAAAATAATGTGAGTAGCAGGAATGGTACATCTTTAAAGTAAATTTCCATTAAGCTCTCTTCTTGGAAAAGATTACAGATTTCATTCAGATCTCTTGCCTTTCTGCTACTGCTCTAGTCATGTAAAGTTTACTTCCTGTTGGTACAGTGTTGGGAAATGGATTTACATCTTTAGAGTGGGGTTTGATGCAACTGTCCTTAGCTATCTAGAAATTAGGGATGGGTCACACAGCTGGGTATACAGTGACAGGTGGAGTATCCCACCTGAGTATCCCTGTCTGCAATCTCTCTTACATCCTGTGTAGTATCTTTAAGTAGTGTGCAATTTTCTGCAATGCTTTAGGAGTCACAGTGGCATCTCACAGTTTTTGTTTAAGGCACTTAATTCCATCCCTTCATGGCCAGCCTAAACGAGGTGTTGAACTCTGTCATTGAAAGGAAGAATAGATACCTGGAGAATCAGTAAGTAAATTAATCATTCTTTGGAAATGCCATTGCCTCTGATTGACTAAACAGAATAGACAATTTTTAGAAGGCTAAAGTAAAACAAGATGAATGTCTGTCTTGGAGACAAAGGCATTAATGAAGCAGCATTTACAAATGGAGATGCATGATAAGGTTCTTGTTGCCCACAGAACATACAGCTCTCTGCATTATCCTCTGCATGAAGAGCAATTACATTAGTTTTTATAATTCAGGTTCTGTGTGACAAAAGTTTAGTATTTCACACTAAACTAAAACAGAAATTTCCAGATCATTCTCTGAGGACAGCATTTCAGTTTTTCATGCTGAAGAGTTGTGCATCTGAACTTCCAAACCTGGGTAGGGAATATAATGTAATGTAGTGTGGCTGCCGCTCCCTGGATAAATGTTTTAATTATTAAATATTAAATGGTATTCACTAACATTTTAAATGCAGTTAGTCACCGGTCGGTTTGTCTGATTTTTTTTTTTTAAGTTAAAAAACCTACTCGTCATTTGTCAGAGGCCCAACTGATAATGTGTCATGTCAGTATATCAGTTTAAAGGTGGGACTAACCTTGACCCCTATACCTGGCCTCATCACTCCAGCAGAAGCCTGAGGACCTCTCTGTGAATCACGTGAAGGTTGCATGGCAGTGACTTTATTTTCTAGGGTTAGTTGTTCACAGACTATTTTCCTGACAGGGATCAGGGTACAGCCCCCTCCTTCAGACTGAGAACTATAGATTTAACTCCCCTTTTCCTCATCCCCCAGTGTAGAACAGAACAGCAGAGAAAGGAAGAACAGTAGCCAATCTTGGGAAAATTAAATCAGTATTTAGCTAACACCTGTCTCCAATGAGAGACTATGATTAGTTCTCTGAGAGAGCAGGAAAATGAAAATCAGAGCAAAAGAAAAAAAATTATCAGGAGAAGATGAGGAGAACCTGTAAGCCTGCCTGATCCTTAGATGGACCTTTAAGTTTGACCAGACAGAGTAAAGTGTTTTCTCTCTACTTTAATTCTGAAGAAAACATAAATGTGGAGATATTGTGGGTGGCATTGCTGCAGAACATCTCCTGAGGACCCAGACTCTGGTCTGGCTGGCAGCAAGGACATGATGACAGCATGTCCTGTCTGTCACTCAGCCATAGAAGCACATCCCCAGAGAGAATGGACTCTCCATATGCCTTTGCACTTATTCTGCATTAGTTTCAGACAGACGTCTCAGAACATCAGTCCGATCAGTTCCCCTCTTCACAGATTCCCCTCACCAACAGCTGTATTTTGAAAAAAAGATATAAATTAACATGTGAATAGATTGCCTTTGGAAGTATTTCCCCAAGCTGCTAGGGATATCTGTCCCTTACATGTATTTCACAACCTTTCTTTCCTTCTTGTCTGAGAAGCAGCCTTTTTGAGCCATTCTTCAATTATTTTCTCCTCTGTAATTTGACTAGTTCTATGAAAAAACCCTTCAAATCTCCTGCTAATAAAATAATAAACCGCATGCACTTGCATATATATGCATTATATGTCATAATTTCATTTATTTTTCCCCATATTTCAAAAAAGTTTAGTGATGCCAAAACTGATTACTGTGCCTCTGTGGACCACAGGCACATTTCCCTAATTTGTATCTTCTTGGTACTGCAGAAATTCCTCCCTGTAGGCTGGAAAATCAACTTTAAATTAACAACTCAAATATTGTAGGTTTTAAACTTTTGAAACTATGAGTACAGTGAGCATCCTCTCTAGGTATGTAGTAGCAAAAATATAATTTGAAATTTGAGCTTTGAAAGGTGTCTTTCTCCCATTCCTATCAAAAGCTCAAAACAAAAAGGAAGATAATTAGAGGAAAATTATTATTTAATAGGTTTCACTTTCTTAACTAAGTTGATCATCTTATGGTGAGGGGGAAGACTTGTCAGTGAAATTGTGAAAGAGCTAACCTTTTCCAGAAGATGAACAGTCAGTAGTTGCTTATGAAGACACTGATTTTTCAAGACTTCTTTCTTCACTTGACTGAAGATTAAATTATGATCTCACAGTAAGACAGCAAGGGAAAACAACAAAGCCCTACTCTTTAGCTGAGGCAGGAGACACACAGCCAGAACCGTCTACTTTCTGGGACCTCTCCAAAGGAACGGACTCTGTCTGTTAAGAAAGAATAGCAACAGGCTGGATTGACAGAGTTTCTTTGCAATATACAGACATCTGGATGTTATAAATGACAAAATCCTACTTAAGTTCCTGCAGACTTTAGGACATAGTCTGTGACTCAGGAAATGGTCTAAAGTTTGAAGGTTAGGTAATGTGACCTTCAATCTGAAATAGTTTCTCTTCAGTGGAGCCAGCCAATGGACTGGCTCTAAGGCATCTGTACAGAGGAGTCTGTATGCAGATGTCTACATGTGAGGGACAGCTTGGTTTGGTTATCTGCATGTAGTCATTTACTGTGCATTTAGGCATTTGAGACTTTCTACCTGGATTGAAAAGAACACATCTTCCATGAGTCATATCTTTGTCACATCTTCAAGTCTTGTGCTTAAGGTGTTCTAGGCCTTCTCAAATGAATCTGAATGCCATTGATACATTCATCTAAAATAAGTTCATGCTTTTAAAATTCCCATTATAACCTAGGGAGGTTTAGCACCTACTAAACTTAGGGAGTGATTCAGCTAACCAGACAGGAACTGTCCAAACACAAATGTTGAGTAGATTTTCAGATGCCAGGTTTTACTCAGTATGTCTGCACAGACTGGTGGATATCACCCAAGGACCAGTGAATGTCTATTGTAGCACAAGGGCTCACACTCAAAAAACTTCAGTTGGAACTTGGAATCTTTGTAGGCTGGGGGAACTCTAAACATCCAAAGAGACTCCAGAATCTTATTTTTAGGCAGCTAAATTCCATCATAAAGGAGGTATTTAATTTCACTTCAGAGTGAGCTGAATTGCTTTCTCATCTCTGTTTTCTTCACTGACTTTGTGTCCACAAATTATATTTTGAGATAAGGTATTTTGCATTATATTTAACAGTTGTGTGAATCTGTAGGTATATGTCTTAATCAGCCTCTAAATATAACTTCTCAACATGGCTTAAACCTGGAGAAGTTAAGAAATGAATAGCAGCCTGAATAAAGTTTTCCAATGTCTGATTGCTGTCTGGACTAAAATAGTCAAATGTGAGTCATGAATATATTGGGAGATTAGATCATCTCTCTACAACTGAGTATACTTCTCTCTTCAGCAACGTGACAGATGCAAAGATAAAATATGAAGCCATTCTCGTTACCTTCCTTCCAGGCATCTCACACACTCAAGAAGTCTCAGAGAGAGGAGACACTGGCAACAGTTCAGAGCAGCACCGTGCTCTGCAGTAGGGAACTATTACATCCCTGGGCATCTGCAAACAAGGAGTTGGCAGAAATCTATTTCATGATGTTTCCTTTCCCAGATAACCTTTGCTAATCAGTATCCCAATTGCTTTTGCAAAATTAAATGCTGTAATTCCCTATTTGTCTTGAACACCCAAGCTTGTGCAGCCGTCTAGACAAGAGAATTGAGAAAATGTTGGCTTCAGTGGAAAGAGGAGAGAATATCACAGAGGAAATCAAAATGAGCTGTTCTAATGAAGCTTAGGACCTGCACTCACAATGATGCAATACTGTGAGTTCAGCATCTAGCACAGTTCTGCAGGATCCCACTAACATATTTTGACCCTCTAGCTTCTTGGTTGACTTGGTTGACTTGATTCTCATCAAGTTTGGTGATACTGGCAAATTCAGGGGCTAGGAAGAGATGTCTTTTATTTGTTTTAGTATCTCCACATTTTTATGTTCTTAGTACTATGAAAACATTAAAATACAATTTTGAAATACAATTTTGAAATACAATATGATTGTGTTGAAATACAAATTTTATTAAGATATTTTGGTTCCTGCTCTCATCCATTCCACTAAAAGACTATACACATATTTATAGACATTTAGTCAGTTAAAAAAATACATATACATAAATTATGGATATGCCTTTTAATGATTTAATTCTAGTATCTTACTTATTTCACTTCCTCTGATTTGAGCTATACATTCTTATTTCTCCATTCTACAAAAACTGGACTGTAACACACTATATGACCCCACAAGGAGGAAGAAAAAGGAGCCTCAATTTACTTATATTCCTGAGTGAATTACTGAGATCAAGCTTACAAAATGAGAGGACTGGATCCTCCCATAACATTCTTTCTATGCCTTCCAGACTAGACTTCTGAGTAGGAGATCTCTTCCCAAGGCAGGAAAATCACTCTCATAGCATCATCTTATTTCTGAGCAAAATTGACAAGATGTATCATAGAATCATGAGCTCATTTGGATGAGACCCATCAGGACCATAAAGTCCAACTCCTGGCCATATTCAGGACACCCCATGAGTCACACCACGTGTCTGAGAGCATTTTCCAGATACTCCTTGAACTCAAACAGTCTTAGTGCTCTGACCATTTCCCTGGGAAGCCTATTCCAGGGCTCAACCACCCTCTGGGCCAAAAGCCTTTCCCTGATATCCATCCTAAATCTCCCTCAATTCAGATTTATGCCATTTCCTTGAGTCCTGCCACTGGTCGCAAGAGTGAAAAGATCAGTGCTTACCCCTCTGCTTGCCCTTGTGAGGATGTTGAAGACCACACTGAGGTCTCTCCTCAGTCTTGTCTTCTCCACTCTGAACAGACCAAGTGACCTCAGCCTCTCCTCATAAAGCTTCACCTCCAGATCCTTCACCACCTTTGCTGCCCTACTTTGGACCCTCTCCAATAATTTAATGTCTTTTTTATATTGTGGCACCCAAGACTGCCCCCAGCACTCGAGGTAAGGTCTCTCCCGAGCAGAGCAGAGCAGAGCAGAGCAGAGCAGAGCAGAGCAGAGCAGA
>QUSF01000002.1:32762480-32857989 GCA_003676055.1 Chloebia gouldiae
GAGCAGAGCAGAGCAGAGCAGAGCAGAGCAGAGCAGAGCAGAGCAGAGAGTCCCCTCCTTTGCCTGGCTGATGTTGCTGTTCCTGATGCCCTCTAGGACAGGGCTGGCCCTCCTGGCTGCCAGGGCACTTCTGGCTCATTTTCAATGACCAGGACCATCGATCAGGAAGCCCAGGTCCCTTTCCACAGCACTGCTCTCCAGTTGCTCACCCCCTGGTCTATACACACAGCGAGGGCTGCCCCATCCCAGGTGCAGAATCTGGGAGTTGCCCTTGTTAAACTTCAGACACTTGGTGATTGTCCATGTCTCTGATTTGTTGAAGTCTCTCTGTAGGGCCTCTCTGTCCTTGAGGGGGTCAGCAGCTTCTTCCAATTTAGTGTAATTTGTAAACTTAGTGTTTCTTTAAATCCTGTGTCCAAGCCACTAATGGAGATGTAACAGCAGTGAACAACAATTCTGTAATGTAACAGCCTTCAGACTTTGTACTGTTTAAAAGCAAAGTGCTGCTCTGGCAGAATGCAAAGAGAAAGGATGTGAGTAACTGGCATTTTAAGGGCTATTTTTTTTAAAGTATCTTTCTATAATTTGGACTTATTCTAATTTTCACATCCAGAGAATCTGTCATGATAATGCTGTTTCTACACACTATTGAAAGACTTATTAAAAAGGCAAATGTGTAGCTCTTTGAATACCTACAAGTTACATGCATAAAAAAAGAATTCTGTCTCTTTTTGGCTTGAACTCTTCAAAACCTCAAAGTTCTGTGAGGTGGAGGCACTCATACTATAAAAAAACCTTGTACAAAATATCATGAGACTATGACTTAGATGAATAAGTCACATATTTGTAGTGTCAGTGTGCAAAAGTATGAAAACCCCAAAAAATGTGAAAAAAAAGGTGGAGCTTCTTGTCCTGCTCTATCATTAATAAAATATGTTTGTTTGTTTTCAAAATCCAAAATCAGAAATATAAGTACAGGCATTACTGTAACATAACTCTTTTTACAAAAGAATAATGATGAGAGTTGTCTCTTCCTGCTGGTTTGTACAGCTTAGGAGGAGAGAGAAATGAAGATGCACTGAGTGTAAAACACCACTGAATTCTGCTGATTTGGTTTCACTTATGGACTTCAGATATTAAATGCAAATATTTGCTGAAGCCTGCAGATGTGTGTTTCAGATACATTACTTTCAGAAAATAAGAAAGTTGAAAGAAGTTGTATAACATTATTTTCAAAAAGTTGCTGTGTACAGTTGCTTTTTAACTTACAAGAGTATGTTATATTATCCCCTGTCCCCTCTTCCACGAACTAAACATCCTTTAGAGAGTGTCTGACTAATGAGCTGCTCACTCTGTTTTTCTTTTGGCAAACTCTGAGTTGAAGGGTCTCACATTTCCTCAGTGTGCAGCAGAGATGTGGCCAGGGCATGCACTGAGGCTAAGGAAGCATTTCCTCATTTTTTCATTTAAGTTATATTTCTTAAATTTATTTAAGAAACTTATAATCTTTCTAATAAAACCAAAAATGATCACAGTGTACAAATATTTTAAGTTATAATAATAATAGAAAAAATTGTGTTCTGGATTATGTTTTTCAAAAGAATACTCAATTCCATTGAATAAAATTGTCTTTTGGCATTCCAAAAATGTAGCTAGACTGTATATATCAGAGAATGCAACTGTTGCTAAATTGCTGATAATTTTCTTTCTTACTACGAAGATAGAACAAATAGCTTTATGTGGCAATACCATATATTTCAAAGAAATATTGTCAATTGTTAGGCTACAAGTCTTCTTTCCAGCAGTTTCTTCTTTGATTTTCTTGCTGCAGAAAAGCTGCAAAATGTCAGATTCAGAAAATATGGTACACAAAGACCTTCCCTGTGCATAGATCAGGAATTTGGATAATGAAAATACTTTTAAGAACTTCCTGCATTTAGAGAATTTAAGTCTGTTTGGTCATTAACAAAGTGTGCCCAAACCCAGTCTTTTCTTTCTGCATTGATTTCCACATATTAGTTTGTTTTAGGACTTGCTGATTAAAGCAAAGAAGTTGTATTCTCTTAACTTTGTTATTTTGTACCTATTTGTTCCAGAGGCATGATATCCGTATCGGTGTTAATTTTTTTATGCTCCCATTGCTCAGTAAATTCACTTTTAGCTAAAGTTATCCATTGTCATTGCCACTGATGTTGTTTATTCATTTTCATTTTTAAGGGTGGGATAGATTTAGTTTGAATAAGTTATTTTACAAGATTGGCTAAATGATCAGTTGTAACAAACCAGTTTGTCTTTAACTATCAAAGTCCAAGAACTGGAAATCTGAATCAATCCTGTGTAACTTTTCAGCTCTGTTTTAGATTGATCCTGTGTATCTGTGAAGTGAGTGAACTATTAGATTTGTGTATTTGTCATACCCATGGAGTTGTCAATGCAGGTAAATAATAAAAAGTAAATTCCTTGCTGAATGATGATTTGAAATGGACTAAAAAGAAGTATTTCATAAAGAAGATGAAGAATTAGTTTGAAACTTGTGCCATGCACCAGACTTACTAAGCCTTTAGGTGCTCAAGTCAAATGAAAATTTTTTTTCTGGGTCTGGCTGAAATAGCTTACAATGTATCACAGCTTATGAGTCCATTTTGAGAGTGCATAGCGCGGGCTGGAAATAAGAAAGGAAAGAAGTGCTTGGAAAACAATATCCCTAACAAGTTCTTTGTTATTAAATTAAGTTTAGATAATTTATGAATAGGTTTCTAAAACCCAAGTGTATATAAACTACATTTTCTTTCTATTTTTTTGACTGTATTGGCCACTCTAGTATCAGACATTTTCTGTTTTCTAGTTTAAGAAGTTATTTCTCAATGACAAAGAAATATATGTCTCTGTTCATATCCACATGCATCTACCTCTTAGTTCTTGAGTTTAGAAGAAATATTTATAGCAGCAGATAAGTACAGTTACTTTTAACCCATTCAATATTTATTCCTTTGTTATTTGAGTATGGTGACATACTTTGAAGTTATATGTTAAATTGATCCATTAAGTACTTTAGTTTAATTATTAAATTTTATTCAATATTTAATTTGGTTTAATAAAACTGGGCTTCCATAAATGTATGCATTTAAGTGATATATATTGAGAATGTATAATTTTGAATAGATTAAATATTTAATAGAGAACACTTATTTGAATTATTCAGTATGGAGTCTAGATAACTGATCTACCCTTTCAAAATAGGGAAAATACAAATGGCACATTATAATAATAATGTATTTCCAACCAAGACATTGTATAAAATACTTTGAACCCATTGTTATTTCCTTTCCAGACAAGCAAACCAATCTTTGCTTTATGGAACCAACCATCGAGAATTTATCAAGAAAGCTACCAGAGCTTTTTTAAATTTAATATAGCTTACAAAAACAAGACTATTAGAATATGCAGAACACTGTGGTGACAAAATTATTTAAAAAATGGCTATAACAATATAATTTTCTTCTCTCTTTTGTGAACAGTTAAATGTTCAAAAGATTTGTAGCTAATGGTGATTTAGTATTCTGGATCAGATTCAAAATTGAATACTCAGAGTGACAGTTGAATTCTCTAATCAAAACATATATTTTGTGTTGATGCTGGATCATGAGGAAACTTCAGAAAATGAGACATAATTTAAGTGAACTTCAAAACTCATCCAATTTCAGGTGTACGTGTCATGTCAGTCGAAATAAATGAGACAATACTTAGCCAATACTTGCATTTTTTACTAAGAATGCATATATTTATAAGCATATAACTGTGCAGAAGGATTTTTTTGAATCAAAGAGCGTGCTTCAAAAATCATATATCATACAAGGATCTTTCTGCTTAACTGTCAGCAGGCAAGATCTTCACTTCTCTCCTAAAATTTTATTTGACTGTCATTGAGGACTGCTAGGAAGCACTTGTGATCTTGTTTACACTTATGGCTGTACAAATATTTTTACCAGTAGAAACTGACGGAGCAGTGTGATGCCTGGACATAAGAAAGAGTTGGTAGCACTGGCATGTGAAGGCAGCCTCTCTGGGGATGAAACTGCATCTTGATAAGGAGTCAGTCAAGAGAAGAAAAGCGACACAGAAACTAAGAAAAATAGTGAAGCTGGTGCACAATGTTCTTATTCCTAAATACAATCTTAGAAATTTATTTATCTGCCTTACCTACTGTAAATTTGCTTCCTCTTTGAAATTTGTCCTTTCAGGTATACTCTCCTTTATCCACATAAAGTAGTGAAAATAATGGTTCCTTATATGCAGTGAATGAAGCATTTGCTGTGCCTCAGAACCCTGCCAAAAGAAGCCCTAAGGGTGACAAGGTCTGACTCCCTGTCAGCTGCATGTATCCTCTGTACCTGGGCATCACCAGCCTCAGGAAAGGCAGATGTACACCGTGAGCACTGGGAAAAAATCTAGTGTCCAGTTAAGTAACCACAAACAAGCCTTCGAGTCTCAGAGAGATTTCTAAGTCATGAAAAGTCATTTTTAAGTGATGATTATGAATATGACCAGATTAATTCCTCCTCTGATTAAAAGTTATGGAAAAGAAGCACATATTATGTCTGTCTATAAAAAGGTGCTTTCTAAATAACCATCAGTCTATTTTCACTATTGATAAAAATAGTAATAATGCCTCTTCAACACACAAAACCCAGCTAAATCTGTGGAATTTCACATGAAGTACAGGTGGCCACTGTGAATATCATTGCTGGAATGTAATCTGAGTAACCAAATCAAAATAATAACTGCAATGCTTATAAAGAAGAAACATCTACTGATAAATCAATGTTCATATTATTTTATTGTGATTGGAACACATTTCTCTATATAATAATATAATAGCAAACTGAGTTTAGGTAAGATTTTTGATGCCCTTCAGAGATTATTTTTGGTTTTTGAGTATTTGAGTTTGTACATAATTGGATAGAAAGTTATAAATGAAACAGTTTGGAAAGGAGATATTTTACTGTTATGGTAAAGTAGCAGCAATTTTTGCTACAAGAAAATATCTAGGGAATTTTCCTGGTTTTAAAAATGTTTCAGGAATGGATTGCTAAAAGAATGTGAAAATTTAGGGTTATTCTCATTGTTTTACTTTTTATGCAGCATGAAAAAGTAATGGTAACAGATCAAACAGCCTTATAAAAACAACATAAGGATAGATATAATTTTTGAATCAGAATTCAATAAAACTCTGAAAGTAAAATACTTTCTTCATCTAATATTTGAAATGGACTAAGATCTGAATCTAAGATTTGTTTTTCAGATAAGTGTTTGCAATAAAATACTGCTTTTAATAATAATGACCAAATGAGAAGCCTTTCTGTTATAGAAATATAATAGTTTTGTAAGTGCTTGGAGAGTGACAATGTGGGTTTTCAAAAGTTTTGTCATTAATGTTTCAGTTCCCAAGCAGAAACAAAAATACTTAGTCTATCAGAATTAAAATAAAACATACAATGAAAATATAACTCTTAGATTTTTCTTTTTTTTCTCTCATCAAGATAATGAGGAATTAAGATATACAAAATCTGAAAAGTTTTAACAACTTTGATTTTTTCCCTTCATTTGAATTATTGTTTATATGAAAACTGAATAAGAAGAATAAATTTGAAAATGGTGAAAATTTGTCTGCAAAGAATTGCTGGAAAGTTATCAACAGGCTATCAGAAGTTGTGGGATTCCTCACTGTGCTATGACATGATAAATAATGCCTGCTCTAGCCTCTTCCATGGTGGGACATGATTTAGTGTTATTCAGAACCCTAACCTCCACTATAAAGAATGTGAAGTTTTTTCACTTCTTGCACTCAACAGAAGTGTTGTAGAATTAAGATAGTTGTATAATGTCACATCCCTTTCCAGAACGCCTAATGAAAGTTTTGGGTGTTCAAAAAATCCTAATCTGCACAAGCCTCTGGGAGTCCCAAGTGTTTGCACTGTGATGTGATAAGTACTGGCCTACCTGAAATTTTCAAACACTTCCACAGACACACATTAAAAACATACAGAATAAAGGGAAAACTTCTATGTAGAAAACCATAGTCATAATTTTGGATGACACTCATTTTCAGTGCATGACATTTTGCTGGCAGCATGCCGAAACTGTCATTAATGAAAAAATTATTTAACTTTTACATTAACTTCACAAACCTTATTTACACAAAGAAATAGGTCAGCATATCAGCAATGTTAGTGTTCCATTTAAAAGTTTAATTCTTTGCTAATGGATTAATTAAATTTATGACAAAAAAAGTGTTCAGCTGTCCAGCATTGTTTGTCTTAAATCTATATAAACTTGAAATGTAGTCTCCTTGACAAATGAGGTTACTAGAAACTAAATAGAAAATCTTATTTGCCACCACAGTGGTGACATGAAGAATTGCAGCCTTTAGCTCAGGGCTACTAAGCTCTTAATAATGAGAGAAAGGTACTCCATCTTCACTTATAGCCACAATTACAATGAACAAAAATAGCTGCCAAGGCTTCTGCAAAAAGATATTCATGACAGTATGAAAAATATTGATTTTAAAATCCAAGAAATGAAATATCTTCTGAAGTGCTCCATTCAATCTTGTTATTATTTTCCAAAAGAAACTGAGGAAAACATAAAGCATTTTGCCAAAATTCTATATTAAAAGTAAATCCTCCCAGAAGCAGCATAAACAATCAATCCCAAGCTCTTCATAAATTAATGCAACTCTTGATGGATCAGCTCACATGCAAAATGTGCACCCTGTCCTGGAATTTTTTTGAGTACTGTACTTTCATCCATTCTGCTCTTTTCGTTTTTTATTTCTAGCCTAAATAAATTTGAGAGAAACATCCATGTATGTGTGAACCCCAGGAATGCTATTGCACAGCCTATTGCTCTGAGCTGCTCAGCGTGTCATGCAGTGGCACTGCATGCTGATTCTGAGCTCTTACAGTCACTGCATATTGGATTTGTAATGAACTTCTGAGCCATTAAACATGTCAGAGCAGATGGCAGAGCCCACTGCTCTGTCTCCATGCACATCTGAACATTGCTTTCTGTTCTTCCCACATTAATGCAGTATGACTGTTTGGTTCATAAAATAATGGCTTAATTTTGAAGAGAATGCAGAATTCATTGCAAAATGGAAAAGATAAAGGTCAGGGAAACATGCTATATAATAACAGTGATTACAAATCTTTTTTGTTACCTAAACACACTTTTCAAATTTTTTAACAGTGGTTAGAATTCTGAAAGATGCCTAGGTACCTCATTTCCTCTGAAATCACAGGAATAAATAATAAATAAATATCTTTAACAATCTATGTTTAGAGCCTAAGCCTTCATTTTAAAAAGAGACTTAGCAGCCAGATATTAAAAACATTTAAGTAGGGAGTGTAAAGATGTGGACAGGTAAGCTAATGAGATTTTCAGAATGACTAACTCCCACTGAAATCAATCTAGCCTAAGTCCCTTTGGCTTTCAGTAGGATTAATGATCCTTGGTAAGTAAAATTCTTTTGGAAATGAGGCTTATATATTTTCAAAAATCTTAATGGTGCTCCCTAAAGTATAGTGCTATTATTTTAGTGCAGGGTGTTCAGCTTTGATATATATTTGATATGTATTGTTATTTGATATCTTTTTACCTACATGAGCCAGATATAGTTTTAGTTATCATGAAGTTATACATCTCTTGGAACCAAATGACATCAGGGCTGAGTTCTCAAGAAACCAATAGGACTGCATGTAGTACCTGCTGAGCTCACAGGTTTGGAAAATGATCAGTGATGTTCACATCCTTCTTCCACTGAGAGCATCTGAGTACCTGAGTCCTAATTTAGTAATGTGTCCTAGCAAACTAGAGGATCACTAACCTAATGTTTTATGAGCATTACTTGGTACATGGTAGAAAAACAGGAACTGCTAGTATTTTAGGAATCACTGTACTGTGGCAATTAAAATTATGTGTAACGGTGTGACAATTTTCAAGTTGACACCCAAACATTTTTTTCGTTCCTCCAGACTGGAGTAGATTTACCAGGAGAAATATAAAATGGAGGTGTCTAAATGACATCTCTTGTATAGTGAATGGAGGTGTGTGAGTGACATCTCTTATGTATACTGAAGACTATCATCTCAATCTTCTTGAATGGCACGTTCATCTTACATTTTCAAGCTTTACTTACAGTTACCTTGAGGGCATGTGGGTGGGATTCATTTTACATGACCTGAAATTCATCACACTTGACTTGATTATGCCTGTTTATATTTATTTATATATCTATGTACATAGATATATATGTGTACATACGCATACAAAACAGTTGAGGCAAATAATGGTTTAATTACTTCATACTAGGTAGGTGATGGAAATTCAAGTTAAAGGTAGCGTTATCCTGCTCTTGTGGGAACCCAGGACATCCCTCTGGCTGCCCTGGCTGTCTCAAGACCCTGGCAGGGGGCTTGGAGACCTTGGCACAAAGTCACAAACACCTGTGGCTTCAATTTTAGCCTGTGGAAAAAACTGCCAACTTTGTATCACAAGGGTTTGAGTAGTGTGGTAATTGAATTCACACAGGGTGAAAAAGTAGAATTTTAGGATTTTAAAATAAGGGATTCAAGGGGACAAGATGGAGGGATTTGGGCATGTGCTGACCTTCTCCTTCTTCTTGCCCTTCATGTCTTCCTGTGATGGTGACACTTTTCTTTTGGTTTAAGGTAGAGACACACTGTCCAACACAAATGATAGATACTGGCACATTATTGTAAACATAGTACACGTAATTTTTAGTATAAAGGGGGTGGGAGTCGGTCACAGACTGACCTGCTAGACAGACTGCAGCTCCTTGAGAAAGCATGTTATAGATGAGAGAAAATAAACCTTGAGAAGCCAACCCTACACATTCCGACTCCTTCTTTGGCTGTGGGGGCTGGGACATAAAGACTTTTTACAATCTCAAGGTCGTCTCGACCTCCAGACCCCTGAGAATTTCTCTTCACCTTGTAACCTCCTGGAACCCACAACAGAGTAAATTTATAGAATCATACAATCATAGATTTATTTAGGTCAGAAGAGACCTTTAAATGAACTGTTAACCCAGCACTGCCAAATCCACTAGTAAACCATATCCCTAACTGCTAAAGCTACATGTACTTTAAGTAGCCCCAGAAATTACTCCACCACTTACCTGGATAGCCTATTCCAATGCTTGAAAACACTTTTAGTGGGGAATTTTTTCCTTATATCCAGTCTAAACATTACCTGGTGAAACTTGAGGCTATTTCCTCTTGTCCTGTTACTTGTTTTCTTGCTAAAACCTCCTTTCAGGCAGTTGTAGAGAGTGATAAGATCCTCCCTGAGTTTCCTTTCCTCCCGGCTAAACACCCCCAACTTCTTCAGTCACTCCTTGAGAGACTTGTGCTCCAGAACCTTCTCCAGCTTCATTACTCTTCTCTGGACATGCTCCAGCATCTCAATGTCCTTCTTTCAGTGAGGTGAACAAAAACACAGGATTTGAGGTGTTACTCGCCAGTGCTGAGTGTAGGGGGACCATCACTGCCCTGGTCCGGCTGGCCGCACTATTGCTGGTACAGCCATTGGACCTCTTGTCCACCTGGACACACTGCTGGTTCATTTTCATGTTATTGTTGAACAAAAGCACTGCATGGGGCTATTGTGACTCAAGAGCAGCACCCAACACTTCACTTTATGTAACCTCATATTGTTGATTGTCCAGAGCCCTCTGTAGAGATCCACTCTCCAGCAGATCAACACTCCTGCACAACTTTGTGGCATCTGAATATCCATGCTATGCATATTTTTTTCCTTCAATATTACATTCATGTATATGAATCATAAACTATAAGGGATAAAGAACCACTTTAAGCACATTGTTATTAAAGCAGTATTTTTTTATCAGTTCCAGGTGACATTAGGAAAATGCTTTAGGCATCATTTGTTTGTCTGCTTGCTTTTTTTTTTTTTTTCTCCTCAGACAAATGTTTAATAGATGTCGAATTCTATCCTAAAGAGAAGTCTGATACAAAGCATGCACACAAAGAAAAACCTAGGACAAGAGCGGCATATAGGCTGCACAGAGCACTTCAGCCACAGAGTGGGCTTTATTGTTGTATATCTCCAGACAAGCTTTGAAATATTTTTATTGCAATCTAATGACTTCTGTATTAACACCATAACCATATGAATATGCATCAGTACAATGCTACAGGCAGATGCTCTAGAGACAATAGAAAGTTAATAGACCTTGTCTTTAATTGATGTCAAATACTGTAGCGCCAGCAAAATCAATACAGTTGCACTGGCTTATGCCAGCTGTGGATCTGGTGCCAGGACTCGGCCTTGAGAATGTGGTGTGTGATTCAGTGTCAGGAACTGCACTGCTGGAAGCAGAAAGCTTCACCTTGCATTTTTGTATTCAGTATGCAAGATATACAGTTATCGCTCTATGTAAACTTTTGAACTCAACAGGATATGTGGAATACAAGGGTTACAGAATTAGCCTTTAAGATATGCCTTTCTTTGTGGTTGCACCAAAATCCTATTTCTGTCGAAGCCAGTGAACATTTCTAGCAAAATATTTTCACCATTTTATCTTCAGTTTTACAAGCCTTTGTATTTCATGGACTTTTGGTGAACCTCCACATACTATGGTTATTCTTCTGCCTCAAAATCTACTTAAAACCAGAATGTTTTAATTTGTCATTTTGTCCTTAAAAACTTGAGTCTATAAAAGCAAGCACAAATAATTCCTTTAAAAAAAACCTTATGATTTTTAACTGAGCTCAGGAACTGGGAAGCTTAAATCATGATTTTGTCGTTATTTTGAATTGCCGTGTTCTTTCAGTCTGATCCGCTGATATGACAAATAGCACATTGAATACATCTGCATTAGGAGGACTCAGAGAGTATTGCCTTTCAACTGCACAGACATCACTGGGCTTCCTGATGTGCCTGAGCTTTTTACTTTTAAAGAGAGTTGGAGGGTTAATTCACACCTCTCACACAGCAGTTGTGTCTGCCATCCCAGTGATGTGTGGGAAAATAAGAATACCACTCTGATGAATATTCATGCCTGATGAATAGTTTTAACATTTCCACAGCTGGACTCCGGCTGAGCAATCACAGCAGCAGTCAGAAAGTAATATATGTGAAATGAAGCTATTTTCAAGCTTTATTTTCTAAATCAAATTGCCTGCTGAATGCTAATAGCTATGGATCAGATGCAGTAAGTAGGGTCATACTGCATGAGCAAGCACACGTAGATGTGAGACTTTTTTATACACAGCAATTCTGCTTATATAAACAATGTTGCTCATGTCAATAACATTATGCAACACCTGTAAAAAATGTCTTCAGACTGTTGTAAACAACACAAGAACAGTTTCCATTCCAATGAAAGATCAATGTCTACAAGCAGGAAAGAGGATATGTTTTATGAGTAGGTATGGTTTTTAGTAGAGAAATTATAGCAACTGCATCAATTATTTTCCACTCAGTATGTTGGATTAGGCAAAAAACTTCTGATTTTTTCCATTTTCTTTTTTTTTTTGTTTTGTATTATTGGAAAGGAACAACTGCTGTTGCTAGACCTACAATGCTAGACATTACTATCAGTCAACAGACAGGGCTTATCTGAAATTGCTCATATTGACAGCAAAGTTTACAGGGTGTAGTAAGACTATAATAATAATACAGATAATAATTATTATACAGAATATAATAATCATACAGATATAAAACTAAAAAAAGATAAATAGATTAAAAAAATAAAGGTTTATGTGAAATAATCTGTATAGTACTGTTTCATAATTAAGTCTCTTCCTCATCTACTTCAGATGAGAAGGAACTTGCTACCATAAAAGCAATGACAGAGTTTATCAAAGGGAATTAGTGTCATGAAATGATTATATTCACCATTTATATAGAGACAGAAAAGATTTTCTTCCTGATTTAAATTAGAAGCAAGCAAACAAACAAACAAAACCCCAAAACAAAACAGAACAACAACAAAAACCCCAGCCAAACAAACAAAAAAAGCTCAATAAAAACAGTAAAAAGCTGTTATCCAATTTGAAGTTAATATCGTTTGTATAAATAAGACCAAATGTTCACAAGTGAAAAACTCAGTGGATAAAGAAGTATAAAAATTATATACATTTGAATGATTCCAAAATATTCTAATAGCCTTACCTGACTGTCTCAAATGATGGAAAGTTTAATGGTCTTAAGGTAAAATAGTAAAAATTAAGATTTTGATTATGCTGATTCCTTGTCCGCCTAATTATTTTCTGGTGTAAGGCAGGCTGGCAGTTTGTCTTGCCTGTGTGCATATCTCAGAATAGGAGTGTTCACATGAGGTCTGACCTGTGCAATTTTCAGAATGAGTCTCACCTTAGAAGGAATAATAATAATAATTATTATTACAACGATGGTAATAAAATATCCCAACTGCAGAATGTTACAGGGGGGGAAATTAGACACAGAGAAATCTTTACTAATTGAAATAGACACCCATCCCCATATTATTTTCTTTTTTGTTCCCTCTTTGTACTTCTTTTTCTCCTACTGCAACATTTACTTCATTTTAAGCACTTTACTGGTCACTTCTGAAATTGTATTTGATGACTGTTGGAAAGCACAGGACAGGAGCAAGCTACAGGCAACAATTATATGTCTTTGTGTTCCTATTCTTTAGGTTACCCTATTTCTAATATCCTTTCAGTTGCTTAATGAATTGGTTTCATGAGCTGGTACATGCTGAAAGTTTTTGAAAGTAAATCAAAAAACCAAATTTTACTTTTGAAAAAAAAAACAAACCCTCCGTTATCCTAAATTTAACTCTGAGACATATTCTATGGTTGTCTTAAAAAAAATAATCTCTTTCAGTTTTTCATTCTGTTGTTGATATTGTTACCTTTTTAGCCAGAATGATTTAATTGAAGGAATTAAATCAAGTTGTAAAGAGATGAGGAATGAAGGTTATAGCTTTCTTATGTTATCTCTGTATTACTCTAAGTCTCAAACTAGCTTCTGGGATAATGCCTGTTTCTGCAAAATGTCTCTGCACTGATCTTTTATCTGCTGCTCTTATAATGAGAATTTTCAAGACTTTGCAAGTGCCTAATGAACAGAAACTATACCATGTGAGAATAAGACAGTTTTCTTCAGTCTTACTGCAGACGCAAGTTCTGGAGTACAGATACTCAAGCAAACCTTTTGCTACATTTTGTATTGAAGTCCTAAGAGATTATTAGATGTCTACCTTATAGATAGTGTAATTATCAAAGTGGCAAGGTTAAGGTTGGAAAGGATGTGGGTTGCAGAGAGGCTAATATAATGGAATTTTTCATAAAGCAGGGCTGAAGTGGTGAGGCATGAAAAAACACTCAAAAGGAAGAAGACTGAATCAAGAAGGAAGATGAGTCCCAGAAGTGCCAAAGACATTCCAGCATGGGTGAATCTTACAGTGTTTAAACAATAGATGTCTATAGGAACCTCTTTAATTTGGACAATAGGAGAAAATGGCTGATATCTTTGCTATAAAAACTGCCATGCTCTTAATTTCTTATCCTGGGAGGTATAAGTATACTGCAGAGGAATTTCTGACTTTCATGTTATAAGCAAGAATTATTGTTTAAAACAGATACCAAGGGGTTTGAAATGCCTGCACTGGCTGCATTTAGCAAGTGAAAAACACCACTTAGTCTGTCTAAAGTTGCTAGTGAAAGTTGATCAAATAAATAAATATTTATCACCTCTATTTTGCATGTGCTTTTTTTTTTTTTTTTCGCAGTGCTTGGGCTCTCCATCTCTCCGTCTCTCATCTTAGTGAAAAAAAAACAACTATTATCACAGTTGTCTCATGGTGGCCTGGGCTCTGTGCTCATCCATGAAGCTGACCCTGAAGTTTATTTTGTCATCACAGGTAGGCTTGTTGAAAGTTGCTTATTGCAGTTTGTTTCCTCAGTGTGAAATCACAGTCTAGAATTGTTAGATTTTAGAGATTCTCTGGAATTAATTCTGATGCTAGAGTTACATAAACCTATTAAAATTGTCTTTTTTTTTTTTTTTTTTTTTTTTGCAAGGGGGGGCCTAACAGTGTAACATTTTGGGCTTTCCATCACAATTTTTCTGACTTTGTAGTTCTTGGATTCCCACTTTCATCTTTACTTCTTCCCAGCATTGGAATATCCTCCCCATTATCCTCCTAGGGGAAGACTACCAGAAAATTCCATTAAATTATATGGTCCTATTTATTTTCTTAAGTATTCTTAGATTATTTTGTTGGATTATTTTCACCTAGAATCAGTGCATTCTTAGGAAAATGAACTCAGCATAAGAGCAGACTCTCAGAAATTCCTATTTCTTGAATTAATAAAATTAGAAATTCCAACATACAATTGCATTGCCAAAACTTATTTAGATACTCTCCACATATAGATGGATTCATAGCTGTGTTTTAACTTTTGAAAACACTGAGGGTTTTTTGGTGTTCTTTTGCTTGAAAACCTACATTTTTCAGTAGCTGAATGTACAACCTTTTGTTCCCCACAGAAATCAAGAGTGAAATTTTTGACAGCTTAGTAAACTTAGAGTTCTTACAGCACTTACAAGTATTTAATGAAGTTCAGGTTCCTATTTCTATTTTCCACAATTTCTAAACTTTTCTAAGTAGTCTGTGGTTTTTTATTAAAAACTGTTGTGAAAACTTGCAACCAAATTAATGGATCATGGTATTGATTGATACTGTAAGACATTTTTGAAGTTTGTATAGCCTCAGGGATTTATTTTTTAAATACAAGTCTGACTGTAAAGATTTCTAAAGTTTGTGTAAACAGCTACCAAATGCCTGATGAAGGTTCTTGTACTTTGAAAACATAGAAAAAACACAACTCACAACAGATTTACATGTCTCAACCTCATTTTTTTTTTTTTGTGTGAAATCCTCTGTTTATGACTTAAGAATCTAACCTGAGATTTTTCTGCTTGGAAGCGTTGATTATATACATCCTAAATCATAAGGTTAAAAGATGCAAAAGATGAGTGACCTTACTACTGATTCAACAGTTTCAGGACACAAAAAGTCATCTAATCTGATCTTCTGGAGGTCACAGGTCATTATTTTTTTTCTCAAAATATTCCTAAAATCCCCCAAATATTTTAACCTGTCTGGTGTGCATCACCTCACAAACACACAACAGACAAAGGAGAAGTTCTGTAATTAAATAGTGCTTCTGCATGTATTTGGGCATGAGGGAAATGCCCAAGTGACGCCATCCACCAATCATCAGTGATTTTTCACAAAATTTGATGAAACTTTCTAGTAGTCTCATTTACTGATCTAGTTTCCTTGGATAGTTTGGGTTTTTTCTTTGGCTGATTGTGATCTCACTGCTTTCATATAAGGTATGTGTTGTAGGAACAACTTGTCCTATTCTTGAATCGTGTGGCTGATAAAAATGTCAGCTAATAGCCAGTCCTTAAAGTCATTCACTTAGAATCTTAGATCCAGTGACATTCATGGAAAACATATATACTAGTGATAAAGAGTGAAGCAGAAAAAGATTTAGAAGCCACAAGTTCAAAGATTAGTTCTACTCATTTCTGACTAAGCTTGTACTGAATAGTATTTTGGAGTTCAGAAAAAGGTTTCAGGTTTTGTGGTAGTAGAATCTGAGCCTAAGACTTCAGGTAAAGGATGAACACATGACATGAAATGGATGTAATTAGGAAAAAGAGCAGCTGCTGAAGTTTTCAATTTTATTTTTCCCACTTATATCAATATCCTATCTTCTAAATAGGCATACATGATTTTCTCACAATACTCACAAGATTACTATACTGCAGTTGTGCCTAGAAGCTTCAAGAAAAATCAAAGTTTCATTGTGCTACCTGCTGGGGAGACTATCTGACCAGCAAGACCTCAGTGTAAACAGACAAGGCAGGAGAGAAACAACAGGACCTGCACAATTTCAGAGGTACTGAATGGAATGGACAAGACCCTTCAGTACCACAGTTAGTCTTGGGAAGATCTATCTCTGTGGCCTACATGATGGCCTCATGACAAGGTTTCTCAAGCAGCTCTAATATCTATTCACACTTAGCCACTTTTACATATAGAAGGACTAACAAAAGCTAATAATTAAAAATGTTAAAAAGGGTGCAAAACAAATACAAGAGCATGCCATTTGTCATGCTTTGTTTTCAGTGTCACACCAGCAAATGTGCTGTATCCATTAACCTTTTTGAAAAGAGCAGAAGGTAAGCTAGTTAGCATTACAGCTTTACCCAGTCTATTGACTTCTAATGAAAAATTCACTACATCAAGATATTTTCTTGTATCTGTCTAGTTCATACAGTTTGTCACTGAGACAGCCCTTAAAATCCCTATGTTTTACTCTCCCAGGTTCCCATGTTTCTTTAGCAAACACAACTGGGCATTATCATGATGATTTATTTACTTACATGAGCTTTAATTTGTTCATTTTAAGTTCACTCCATGTGGAAGATGACTTTCAAGTTGTTAGCTGATAACGTGTGCTGTACAAAACAGACATTTTGTTGCTTAGTCCTATCCAGGAGCTGACTGGGCCCCTGTCAGACTGCTGGATGCAATGAACACTCTGTGTGTGGAAAGGTTAATGGGTACAACATGTCCTTCTTGCACCTTGGAGAGCGTACAGCACGTTCCCAAAATTACATGAAGATTAAAAACAGTGATGGTATCATTGAATGCCTGTATGAGGATGCAGGTGCTCTAATGATAAGTTTGTGGTTTATTCTCGAAGAGGAGAGTGTTGAGAGCAATTCCCACTCCACAGTGTAATCAATCATTGGACTAGTGTATAATTAATATGCCAGCTATATCACATAGCAATTTTCCTTTTCAGAAAACTTAACTGTATTTTCAAGGTAGGTCAGCAGTCCTTGTGTCTACCTGATATATCTAAGATAAAGAAAAGTTTAAAAAAATTATAAAATAAATTACTACCACCCCCTCCTAAGAACAAAAGAACATACAATTTAGGATAACGGCAACTTTGTTTTCTTTTTAATTTGAAGCACGCAAATGTATCTATTTGTTTTATATTATGATATTAATTATTGTGGATTCAAAGGATAAAAGTTTTGTGAAACAGAAAGATTTTACTCTATGACAAGATAAATTTTACTCTGTTCCAGCTATGTGGAGGGACACCTGACAGCCTTGAAGTATCCAACATGAGCACAAAAAGTTATGTATATGTAGAAGACAAGATGAAAGACAGCTAAAGAAGAGGATCTGCACAATTTAAGTACCTTCTGAAGTTCCCTAAGAAATTTGGATTATAGCTAGTCTGCCTGGAAACACATGTAATGTGATAGAGTATTTTAAAGAGTAAATTTAGTCAGAATATGCAAAAAAATAAAAAAAGTCAGAGGTCTTAAATGCAAAAATAGAACATGTTTCATGATATCTGTGATCTGCAAGTCAGAGACAGGTGAAGTAGTAAAGCCATGACCAGTTTATTAAGAGAACAGAAATCTTCAATGAATGAAAAATCTAAGATAGCTCATATCTACATGATCTGAGGAAAAACTCTTAAAAAACCTTTTTTTTTTCTTTTTTTGAGGTGGAGAGCTCACTCTCTTCCATCTGTCTCTGTTCTTCACAGACATAAGATGTCAGAGCCAAAATTCAGTAGGTCAGTATTGCTTTACACTTGTTAAGTCTACACTGATCACCAATCTATATATATAGAGTAGAATGATTTCTGTACACCATTTTTTCCCCAGCTACTTTAAAAAGAAGTGGAAGGTGTTTTGTGCTCAGATACATCAAGAAATACAAAATAACCTCTTTTATTTTTAAATACAAATTGTAACCAGATAATAGACATGAAGGAAGTAAGGACTTCTTTTGCTTTTTTTGCAGTTTTCAGAACTGGTACACTGCTTGTATAGCAGTATTATACAGTTTGTCTTATGTTGCCAATAATGGTATTCCTCATTTATATCATCCATGATGTGGATATTTTGTGTTGACTCATTTTTTGGGTTGAGGTTCTTATTCTCAGCATCAGCAAGCCTTCTACTAAAGTCAAATGAAATATCAAGCCAGATTCTTGAGATATTTGCCTTGTTGGAGGTAGTCAGATGAGTATTATGCTTAATATATACTGCTGAGGAGTTAAATATTCTCTGTTAAATATATTCTATGGATTGCATCTATGTTTTTTGTGGATAGCACATAACACATTTGACATTTATACAACTACAATTGTGCCAGCATGACAGTGCCATACATGGTAAGATCACATCACCATGCAGGACACTGTAGAGTGTCATTAGAATTTGAAAATCTTGCTTGCAATTAATCTGGATTAGTAATATCTCATTTGGAACAACTGTGGCATATTACTGTTTTCTGAATCTTATCTTTGATTTCCCTTTTTAACTTTCTGTAATTACAATAGCATATTGTTTTAGTGACTTATATATGCTAAATTGTTTATATTCTATTTCTAATATTTATTCATATGCTATTTTTCTATATTATCCTATATCAGACTGTAAGTTTATGTGCCCTTAAAATAGTTAATTTCAAACACCAGATTTTCAGCAGTAGCTGCTGATTATGCCTCATATCTCCGTTTCCTTGTGAAATTCTGTCTCATCATAACAGACTCTAAAGATGGGCTGGTTAGTTCTTCTTGCCTTGGTTAGCTTTGAACTCAGCAGCCACCAGTAAAGATGCTACAGCTTGTTTTTTCAGCAATGTGACAAATGACAGATATATCTTTTCTCTCTTCAGCTCCCTTACCAACATTGCAGTTCAGGATTTAAAATATCTACAGCTTCAACTGGAACAAAAAAGCAAAGGTCATGATGTACAAATCTGCTTTATTGATGCAGCAGCTAGGGCAAAGAGGGTAGCTCTTTGGCAAGCAAAACTTTCCTGGCTTTATATAGCAGAATAAGGTTCCCAAATAACCATGAGGCCATCACAGATCTCATTATTTGTAGCACATGCAAGGCATGTTTCTTTGACTCCTATTTTTTGATATTATGTCCTAGACATATGTCTATGTGAAACGGGAGGGAGGGAGGAGTTTAAAAAGTGAAAAGCAATCCAAGCACCTAAAACTCAACTGCAAGAGAAAACTACTGCCAAGGAACAAACAAGCACATGATGATCATTGCTTAATGAACTATTAGGGATTTCTAACAGAACCTATACTTGCAATATAAAAAAATAAATGTAAGTGTACAGTAGAATATAGTTTTGGAGATCATTCTGTGAGATATGTAAATCCTAGAGAAATAAAAGCATCTAATACTCCATAGAATTGCATTCTATTCTTCTCTTTTTGAGAATAAGTCTAACATACTTTATTTCTGTTGAGCAGGCCTATTGCTTTTCCACATGGATACTTCATTTACATATAAAATCCATAAGTAAAAGTTATTCAGCTGGAGTGAAGTCTGCTGAAAGTCCTAAATAACAGGACAAGACTTCACTACACTTAATAAATAAGACAAGTTTTCATCTTTAAATTGAGATTGATTTTGGCTGTATTATAGATATTACCTCCTCCTCCTCCTTTTTCTTTCTGCTACAAGGTTTAAAATTTTCCTCAGGTTGGAGAAGTACAGATCCTAAAATCAGGCACTGAGGCATGTCCTGTGTGTTAGACAAAAAGCCAGGAGGAAACAGAAATCTTCTGCATTGATGTCTGAAGATGGGTGTGCTGAATAGATTGCAAAAATCATTATGCCAAAGAAAGAGTAGGCAAGACAGAGAACTACACAAGAAAGAGAGTTCCAGGACTTCAGATATATTTTCATTCAAGGGTAACTCACACTTTTGTTGCTGACCTTAAAACTTTGCATGGAATTAAAAACATGATGCCAGGAGCATCATAAATTTGGGGAGATATTATCTCAGGAGGCTGACAGGCATGTTTTTCCCCTGACCTGCATTGTTTTGTTTTGGGTTTGTTCCTAAATCAAGGCTTGAAAGAAATGTTGCTTATCATAAACTGAATCTTAGGGAATTTTCATCCATCTATTAATAGGCATTTATTTAACCAAAGTAGCATGAGGTAGTAGTTACCTATTTTCATCCTGAACTTTCTCAAGTCTCAACAGTTTAACCTTGAATGAATATTTTAAAATGCATGTTCAACGTCTCCTTAGAAATTTTACTGGCCATGACATAAGCTTCAGTGTTACAACTGGTCTGCCATAATTAGGAAAGAGATATCAAAATTCTAATACAGGAACACCTGAGGTAGCATATTAAATATTTATTCAGAGCAACACATTAGGCAGAATAATGTAGACAGTGAGTTATTCTAATTAGATGTCCACAATAACCAGCTTTTCAAATCTGAACATTAAGCACTTCATGTGGCACAAAGAATACATTTATGAGGAAAATAAGGGGACTTCTTTCAGGGAAAGATTGAGAAAATTAATTTTCCCCTATTTCCCTTGGTAAACAATCCAATTTAGCTGAGATCAAGGAACAGCAGCTTGCCAATTTGGGATAGCAAACCTTGTTCATGTACCATGACATGTTACTTTTTTATTTTGGTAAGTGCTAAGCAGTTGATCAGTATCAGCCATTAGAGTTCATCTTCTTCTATCAAGTTGCTATAAATTCTAGATACACAGTAGTTCTACCTCCTATAGTACTACTCATGACAAAAAATACATTCTGATATTTTTTTCTTTTCATATTCAGATACTTATGGTTCTTATTACCTTCTGTAGATCTACAAGGTGTCGCTGTACCCAGAGAAGATAAAAAGAGAGTTTTAAAAAGAACTGAAATTCAGTAATGAAAAGTCTGACAGATTTTTTTCAGGGCGTCTCCATATAAACTACTATGTGCAATTCCTTTTACTGTGTGTACCCCTTTTGTATTTTAAGTCTTTATTGTCAAGGGAAATTGGCTAGGTTTTCAGTATGGTTTTGGGAAAGATTTTAAAAGTCCCTTGTGCATTTTACATCTTTATCCGATAAAGTTCAACATAAATGAAAAAATAATTTCAAATTATTTTTTCTTTACTTTTCTAGTTATAAGACATTTTAACAGTTATTTTTCAATATGTTCCTTCAGATTTTTTTCCAAAAAAAGACAGAATATTTTTGAGGCATTCATTGGAAAATATGTATTTTACAAGAAAAAATATCATCATTCCTCACTTCCCCCCAGGGCACACACAAACTAGACCCTAAATTATGGATTGTGTTCTCATGACAAATTATAGGTTTTTATAATGATACCAGTATGGCAAAATGCATGAGAGAAAAGTGGACACTTTCTATGTGCACTTTACTGAAGCCCCAAATATCTAACCCTTCAGGATGTTGTTTCTGTAGCCTGACCATGATGTGAGCTTATTATGGCTCAACATGACTAGAGAGTTCACTTTCACTTGTGGAAAGGCCAAACTTCCCTTTAAAGCTAAAACTGCAATTCACACCCACACATCCACAGTATATTCTTACAATAATTTCATGCAATATTTTTACAATCATTTGATACAATATTTTTATAATAATTCATACAATATTCTTACAATAATTCAGTTTCATATTAAAAAAAAAAGCAGAAAATATTAAATTGAGATGTTTTTCCCCACTATTGTCCCCATTTTCTCGCAGACTGGTACTTACCTTATCATTGCATATTCATTTTATGCATCTTTTTTATGTTCTATAATAGCTTTTCTCATGCATGCATATTTAGAAAATTAATTAAATTGTGGAAAAGTAACATATGAAGCTTTACAGTATTTTTGATTGCACAATAAGCAGAAAAGTTTTCTTTTCTTTCTATTACCCTTTAAGATCCCACTCTCCCAGAAATATGAGCCCTTGTGTCAGCATCCAAAGGAGGAAAAGTAATAACCAACTGGGACAGAGACATTCTGTCATTCAACACTACATATCTGCATTAATCTGGTTTTAATTTGCTTATTGTTCAGTTTGAGCACTGGGGACAAAGAGCCTCAATTTTTCTCTTAAGGAATTCCAAATATGGTCAAAATTCAAATGGAAAAAGTAACAAAGAATGTAGGTAATTTAGGATGGAAAGTCTAATGTAAGAAAATGTAGGAAAATCTGAAATGATAAGTTTTTGTCATCTCTGAAAGCAAAATATATCATAGAACCAGTGCATAAACACATTGATTATTTTGTGCTTCATTTGTTTCTTCTGTCCTCCTTTATCCTTAAATTAGAAGCTAGATGCTAAAAATTTCATTGGAAACTTAAGGACTAGACTTTGCTGTGTGAGGAAGTTTCTGAGTAAGACATCAAGTTTCTAGCCATCAGAGGATAATTTATTGATACTTGTCAAAAGGAAGTATCAATCTAACAGAAATCAAGACAAAAGGAATGCCTGATGAATTTCCTTTGAAGTGCCTTTTATAAAAGTCCTTGGTAATACATATTGATGAACTCCAAATTGTCTTGCCTGAAGGGAAAAGAAAGTAGACTGCTTTACACTGTCTTATAAATATTCATCAAAAGAACAAGACTTATGTTTCCAGGCGTGAGGTGAATGATTACGGTTGTATGATTGCCTTGGAATCTGGATAATTAGTAAAACAGTCTATGACAGTGGGAGAATTTTAAACTGGGTATCTTGCCATCAGTCCTTTTGGATTTAAAGACAGTGCCTGCTATTTGGAAAGGAAGCAAATTTAGGGCTTGATGGATAGATATAATTAAGCTCTCCATTAGTTTCATCTACTGTTTGTTTGCCTGTTTGTTTAGACAAAAATTAAAGGCAAAGTTGTGAAGCATGTCTGTATTCTGACTGGAATGAAGCTACAGCATCTGCACTGTGGGTGTCTTCCTGGATCACGCTAGTGGAAAGGGCTCTTTAATTAAGGCAGGAAAATGCAAAGGAATAAAAAAAGACTGGTGAGGTTGATGTTTCAGTAGGCCTTTTGCAGAATCTGCAGACTAATGTCTTACTCATTTAGCTCAGCTCAGTCTTGATTGTTTCATAGCATAACAGAAAGTCAACAATTTACCTTTCATACTTATTCAGTGTATGTGATAAGGATATGAATTGTGTGGGAAAGATTTACTGACAGTCATTGGGGAAAAAATATGCTTGTGCTCAGTGATCTGTGAATTTTCATCCGTTACTCAAACTGTCTGCAGCTTTCTATTGACCCTGGTAACAGGCAGCTAGCCTTCTACCAGCAACTCCCAAAAAAATGCCATACTCAGGAAACCTTATCCTGTGCAGTGTTTAGCACTTAAATGCAATTAGGCATATACAATATCCTTTTTGAAGGGAAATAGTTGCTCAGTTTAAGTAACTGAAACTAATTATCTCTGTTGAATGAAGGACACATTCTATGAGTGTTTGAGTAGTGTGCTGTTTCTCAGAAGTGGAGAGGGCAAATAGATTGTATTTCTGGGTGGAGAGCTGTAGGAGACTCTTACAGGAGATTTATACCAATTTATAGCCATATTTACATGCAGAGTTCTATGAAGCAAGCCAAAATGAGGTGGCAGTCAGCCCAGAGCATAGAAACTCAGCTTGTAAATAGCATTTTCCAAGAAACAATTTATTATGGAATAAAATGGTGTAAATGTTTAAAGTGCTGGCATCCAAAAAAACCATTTATTACCATGAAAATTGACTTGAACAGAAAGATTTAGAAGGACTTAAAGACATCATGTTAGGCTGAGTTAAATACCTAAGTGGTGATGATGATCATGATGGTGGTGGTGGTGGTGGCATTACCTTTGCATAGATAATTTTGTAGGTATATTTTTTTTGCAGGATAAATTATAAAGTTTGTTTTTTTTTTTATTTTGTGGGGTTCTATTTAATATGCTATATTATTTATACTACTTATCTAATGGAAAATAAAGACTGGACACTCAAAAATTAAAGAGTTGAAAATTAAAGACATAGAGAAGTTCAAGAACTCAGTTGGCAATGAAATAAACCATAGTAACCTTGAAATAGAAACACTGAGGAAATTAATTTTTTCCCCCTTTTCTGCACATAATATTGTTGGAGATTTCCATAAATGTTAAAGTAACATCATCATTGTAGCAACTTTGCAGTTGTCTCTGTGGGAGCAGCTCTCTGTTCAACTAGTGGAGGCTGAAAGCCGTACAGAGCAGAGAAAAGAACAGCAGTAAAACATATCTAAAATTTGCACTATCCGTAATTTTTACCTGAATCTCTATAATGTCAAACACTGAATTATTGCACTCTAAGGAAAGGGAGAAGAGATACACAGTGACATTGGAGATGGTGCAAATGATGTTCAAAGTTTACTTATTTATCATTAAAGCTTGATGTCAGAGCATACAAAGTACAGCCAACAGCAGCAGGGACAGATGTCTGAAATTAATCAAATGACTACTATACCTTTAAGCTAATGCAAAAAAAAGCAAGGTGCTGAACTGAGATATCCTGACTGTCACAAATTGCTCACTGAAACAATGAAAGATCTACTTCACATTGTTTTTGCAAGATATCTTGCTAAGGGGAGAGGTAGTAAAATTTTCTTTCCACTCTGATACTACCAGGCAACCACTTTTAAGACTACTCATCACCATCTGGACTCCTCTGTTCTCTCTTCTACAGATGATTATTTCCAGATGACTGTTTCTGTTAAATAGTCAACAGTTCTAACAGTTACTCCGTTGCGATTCCCAGCGGGACCTTGCTTCCACTGCATGAAAAATATTGATCTGAGGAGATAACCACAGGAGTTTGAATGGCTTTGCCTGGTTTGGATACTTTGCTGTTTATTTTCAAAAAGGCAAATCAAATATTCGTTGCACTGCAATTGCACTATGTTCTAACTCTTTCTCATGACCATAATAAGGCAGTTCTATTGCATTTTCCTTCCTATTCAGTAATTCTGCAATGTTCATGGAGAGAGTATGAACAAAATTATAATGGCCAAGAAATGTGAAATGCCCCATTTTGAGCTGGGCACAGCACAAATGCATGCCTAGGGTATGTTCAAGTAGACTTTTCAGTCTCTTGACTTTTTTTCTTGTTTCAGAAATCATTCAGCAAGAATGATTTCTCTGTCTTTCTTAAAAAGGCCTGTTCTTCTTTTAATGTATAATATGTTTAAAATTTGTCTTTTTAACAGCACTATCACTGTTTTGTCATATACATTTCCTCACAGTTGAGTCATAGGGATTCTCTTGCCTTTTTGAGTCCAGTTTTGGAGAATCCTGTTATACAAGCTGTTCTCTCTGCTGGAAAATCTGTACTACTATTTTATGGTTATAATTTTTGTTTGAGTCTTGTTCCACTTCACAACTCCACTTCCTAGCTTCATATTGCATGTGTCCATGACTTTACCAAACCTTTCTTAGCTAGGGTCTTTGGCCTTAATAGCTGCCAGGTTGGTTTTACCAATGCATCTCATATTTGAAATGCACTGAGTGAAACAAGCTATCAGATCTGATACATTTGTTCCTTTCTCACCTTACTGCAGCAGTTTTGTGTTTGGAGATGGTGGAGTCTTGAAATCTGCTCAGACACTACTTGGTCACAGATTTCACTACACAGACTTGGATATGCCCCATTCAATTTCCTCATAAGATCTGTAGAATTTTATTATCTTGTTATGATATCACATTTTTCCCAAATTTTTTAAAAGTGGTAACATCTTTAAACTGCTGATTTTTGCCATTATGATTTCTATAAAGAAGTAATTTAATTATTTTCTGATTTTTTCTTGCAGTCTTCAACCATCTTTTTATTTTCTCAATTTCTAATTTGGAGAAAACATAGGAAAAAAGTTTGTACTACTTTTTGCGATTTATACTATTTTAGGAAGTTAGAGATTGTAAGTTCCAGAATGAAATTTGTCTTAAAAAAAAAAAAAAAGCAAGAATTAAAATTGCTGCTGAAACAGACCAAAGGTGAAATGTATACTGGCCCAGAAAAATGTTTCTTTTCCTATGATTTTTTTTAACTTTCTCCTGCTGGGGCTATGCTCAAACATTCACTAAAACAAGGCTTGAGAAGAACTGCCAATACATTAGGAAAATTAAATATTGGGATATTCAATGGGAGATGTGAAAATATCTTGTGCCAATTCTTTTCCAGTTCACATTTCGATTTTAAGGGAAAAAAAAAATCAAGTGAGAGTGGAATTTCTACTGCAATCAAGCTAATTAGAATATAAAAGACCCCAAAGACCCCAAATATTTAAAATATTCCCAGTGGAGATGATGGGGAGAAAGGACTTTAAAAATATTTACACAGTTATAGATTAGTGGGTTTATCCCTGAAAGAGTGCAAAGAGTTATTTAAGTAAAGTTTATTTATTCAGGAGGGCAAGTAAAGCAGATAGAGACAATGATTTAAAAAAAAAAAGGTATACAGGAGGGTTATACCTGGCTAGAAATAATTGCCATGCTGTGGAGAATTCCTCAATCTGTTGCTCTATATGTGATAGACATATCTTGTGATTTGGATTTCTTTTTCCACTCCTCCCAAACTGTCTTTGCTCATTGAGATAACTTGTAAATGTTTATTCAATGCTTCTGTTTGTGTACTTAGTACAGTAACCAAAGCTATCCACTCATTTGGATGCCTTTCACATAAAAATGTGTTTTGTGAAAGAACAAAGTAAGATGTTGGTTGCCCTTCAAATGCTCTGTATTAGAAGTTCACTAGATATGAAAAACATTTCTGAGAACCAAGAAGTGACAAATATAAGCACATTGTTAGAAAATAGAGGCTTAAGAGAAAGTGTAGGCCATGTAGTTCAACATGAGCTTTGTGAAAAAGGTCTTGATGGAGGTTAGTAGGAGAATACCAGCATTATAGGTCATTAAAGGTGTCCAAAAGGTGTCCATTGCTTCAGTCAAGGAACGTCTTGCTTAAAGATACCTGTTAGAACTCTTTGAAAATAACTCTGACATGACAGATAATAAAATTTTCAGATACATTACACTTGGATTTTCAAGAAGCATTTGAAAAAGTGCCACATCAGAGATTACTTACTAGGTAGAGAGCCACAGATAAGATAAGCTGCTAGATATAATATGGGATAAACAGACAAAATTTAGCCATGCACGGCAACACAGTAACTTTGAAAGGAATAATGAATACAGGACTCAGAGCTCAGTTTTGACTGCACTTAATTATACATTACAGATGACTGGAATGAGGATACTGAAAACAAGCTCTCTAAGGATCTGATCCAAAGACCATTGAAGTTAATGCCTTTGGATCAGGAATCAAGCCTGAACACCAGTCTACCAATCTATAGCTGTACTCAGAGTTTGGAAAGAAAAAAATCAGAAGATTTGCATTTAATTAAATATTTGGACCAAGTAATGAGGGGAAAAAAAAAAAGTCTGTAAATTTTGACATTCCATAGTTTTGAAGTAGTCCCAGATCCCAGGGCAAATATGTGATCATTAGGTTTAGTTTCACTTTGGCTGTATCTCCACAGTAGGACAGATATAAAAATTGCCCAAAATAATTACCATTACATATATATTTGGGATTTTTTTCCTAAACTGAAGATATTATCCCATGAGACTCACCCCAAATTATCATTTTATCACGTAAGTTAGTAACCAAATTATGGCAGAAGTAAACAGCAGGTCATTCTGACCTTATAATTAGTTTGAATGCAATTAGAGTCTAGACCATTTATTGAATTGTGACAGCTTTGTAAAGTTTGCACTCAAAATTTAAGAGAAGAGAGGACTTCTAACTCAGCAATGGTTTTCTGATTGTCTTTTCAGATGTATTAAAATGTTATTTCACTAGTGAAAATGTAGTCCCACTGTTGTTTATAAGAATAGACATATGTAGTACCATTATCAGCATTTACATACCAAATTCTATGTGTTGTCTTCTGTGATTCAAACTAATTATGAGGTCAGAATGTCTTTCTGTTTAATTCTGACATTTTGAGTACCAGGCTGTTACACGGCTAGGTCAGAACTACAGCTGTCTTGAGAACAAAATGTTGAAACAGAGAATTCAAAAGCTGATCAAAAAAAATAGATATAGAAGATATTAAGGGTAATAGTAGAATATTTTGGAGAAAAGTTTTCTGTTAATTTTCAGGTTCATATTACAGCCACTATCACAGCAAAAGAGGTGGGCCAGCACAGCTGAAACAGAAGTGATTTCTTCAAGAAAAAGATGTTGTCTGAATGGTGAAAAACTGTGAGAATCTTTCTAGAAATTTCAACACAGCAGGGAAAAGGGATCACAGACAACTTGCTTCAGAAAGTGACTCTGAAATGACAACCACATGTAATGCAGACTCACTAGCATGATTACCATGGTTAGAAATTGCTGGTGGTGTTGGTTACAGAGGTGATGAGTAATGAAAGATTTCTCATATCTCAAAGACCTGTAACTTCCTACAACTGCAGGTGTTCTTGGTGTTTGTTTTTTCCAAAAATAAGTAGTGTAAGTGGGTTCAAAGCATTTTTTTCCCCACAGAAACCATTCTGTGCAAAATGCACCAGGAGGACTGCTTTTCCTAACAATAGCTTAATCAAATCTAAGCTTTTAGAATACGAAAATCATGCTGCTGTGATGGTATTTTATTAATTTCTTTAAACATTCTCAAAAGTCCAGGGAGCATAAGGATAAGTGGAAATTCACATTTCTGGTCTAATGTCCAAAGGAAGAAAATATATTCCCAAGTGTGCAAAAAGAACATTATCAACTAATTACATAAGCCTCTGTGTGGAAATACAGACTCATTGCTCCACTCACAAAATTATTCAGCCCAGAATATTTGATGGAAGTGTGAGGAATAGTCATCAGAAGAGAGCTCGTATTTTCTAAGCTCTCTTTCCAATGTTGAGTTTGAACTGGGAAAGCCACTTATGCATATTTCTTGTTCTGGCATTTGTTAGAGAAGCTAATTTTTACTCATCATTCATAGACTTGTCAAGATCCACTGCTAATAAAGATAGATGAAAAGTAGCAAGATACATCAGAACATACCAGGCTCTGTCCTTGGCTGTAGGATACCAAAGATCTGTAGATGACTGTAACAGGTTCCTTCTCAATGCATTTTTGTCAGGGAGAAATGTCAACAAAGATTGTTGTACTCCTTCAAGAGGCTAAACAAGTGAATTTCTATGGAATACATTGAAGAGAAATAAACCAGTTAACCACTCTCATTGTTGGAAAATGTAAAGCAGATACCAAGGTGTTGGAATAAGGATAAGAGTTGCTTTTGGTTTCTTCCACACTTGGATGTGTAGATAATGGATTTCTGTGGCAGTGTTGCTTTTTGTCCCTCACATGACTGAAAGCATGTGTGCTCTACAGAGCCAACAGAGAATGTTTTTTGTATTTCTCTCTTCCATTTCTTTTAAATGAGCTGATCTGTTAACGACTGTGATTCAAATGTTGGTTCCACAGGTAATTTAACTGGTGCTAGTAGTTTCTGAGGGTTAGGTTAGAAATAATGGATTAGTTGCTGCTGATACTACTTGTCTCCTGGATAATGACTCAGGTTTCTTCACTGTCATAGCAATATATGTAAAGCTATGCAAGACCAGGATATTAAACATTGTAGATAAGCTCAGCTGAGAGCTCTTGTAAATTACAATTACCAATTCAGTATGGACACAAATTTTAGTTTGATAACAGATGTCTTAGTAAATTTGTTTGATTCCTACTTTGCTGGAAGGTTTCTTCCACCTGAGCTGGCAGACCGTATATAAACTTCAATATAGCACATTCCTTGTATTCCATCGTCATAGAGTTAGGACAGAGTCAATTGACTGGTGAGGTTTTTTTTGGAAACCAGAGCACAAAATGAATAATTCAATCAAGAGAAAGTTTCTACAGCTACTTGGTGGACCTGATAATGTCTCTACTGACATATTATTGTTTTTGAAGTCTTCCAGTACCTAAAGGGGGTTTACAAGAAAGGTAGAGAGGGACTTTTTGGAAGGATATGTAGTGATAGGACAGTAGGGAACAGCTTGAAACTGAGAGGGTAGGTTGAGATTAGGTAATAGAAAGAAATTTTTTACAGTGAGTATGGTGAGGCACTGGAACAGGTTGCCTAGAGAAGCTGTGGATGTCCCACCCCTGGAAATCTTCAACACCTGGCTGAATGGGGCTTTAAGCATGGTGTTCTAATGTCCCTGGCCATGGCAGGAGGGTTGGAACAAGATGATCTTCAAGGACCAGTCCAACTCATGTAATTCTGTGATTCTGTGACTGAGGAGATGCAGCTTGTCTCCTCCTCAGACAAGTCCCAAGGAGGAGCTGTTTGTTGTTTTGCTTTCAAAAAATGTTGCCTTTTGTAGACTGGGAGACTGTTACCTCCCTGTTTAAAATGGCAGAACAGATTTCAGCAGATTATGAGCCAGTTTTCATTACTTTTATGCCTCTAAATTGATGAAAAGAGAATCTTCTATCTTAGAAAAAAAAACAGTACCAGGAATTAAATAAATTAAACAATCTGCTATGCTTGTAAAGGCTAAAAAAAAAGAGAGGGAGAGACAGAGGGAATAGGTAGTCTGGCAGGCAGACAGGAAAACAGAAAGAGAAAAAAAGGAGGAAAATGAATGAGAGAGAGAGAGAAGAAAATTAACATAATGAACTAAAAACCAAATAATAAACTAAAAGAAAGAGACACTAGAGGTGTACAGAAGAAAGAGACACTAGAGGTGCTACTTCAGAATCATTGACAGTAAAGGGACCTTAATGGTGACTGGGTCCACCTACATTTGGAAGGACTATAGGGCTTCCAACATAGAAATAAAATTTTAAATGAATTTTTTTTCACTCATTTTAGTCCAAGAATAGAGGCTTAATGGAAGATCAATCACTGAAGAATTATTTAGGATATTTTAAGTTTTTTTGTATGTTTTTTTTTTTTGTATAAAATATATTTTAAGAAGAAACTTCTTGACTTAACAGTTTAATAAAGTTAATAAAATAGCTTTTTGTGTATGGTGAAAAATTCTATAACATACTTTTAATTTTACATTTTTTAATAACTTTGCTGGAGTAATTTGAATTAGGTACTATGGATTAGTAAATCAAAACATCAGAATATTTTTCTTTACATATTATGAGATGGGAGAAACACAGGTGTTGGTTTGAATCACTGCAATTGATTTTAGTTGTTATGTATAGTCTGTAGAAATAGCAGATGATCTGCATATGAAATATTTATGTCAGGAAGATGGTCTTCAGAGTGATTGGGCAAAATGTCTGTTGTAATGTTTCTTCTTATATCTTTTAAATGTGAGTATAAGTTTTTATATTTCTTGTGGGAAAAGAAAAAGGAGAAAAAGGAGGCAATATCCTCCTAGATCAACTTTTTCTTTTAAAATAAAAATAATCTATACATTATTACTGTCTGAATACACAGTTCTATTATAAAAATGTACTAGATATTAAAAAATGCAAATATTAACCTTTAACCATGTAATTCTGACTTTTTAGAAATACACAGTAAATGCAAAATGATTGCAAATGTTATGCAGAAATATCTTAAACCCCACTTTTGCTGATATATGATCAAAATTCAAAATCCATTTTTCCCTACATCTACTTATCCTGGCATACTTTTTTACCTCCCTCATTCTTAACCCTTGCCTTCCAAGAGGAATAATTGCAATTCTATGTTGTTAATGGAAATATGCTATTACTGCATCTCAATCCCTCCCTTCTTTTTCAAGGGACACATGGCTTAGGATCTCAATGAGAAACAGTGCATAAAGATTTTAGCAGACACTAAAACAACCAGGGATTGATTGATTTAAATTTTGATATTGCTCTTGAGATAAAGAAGTAAAACTTCTCTGATTGATAATTCTTCAGTTCTTTTTTTGCCTCAAACTAGATCCTACACTTATGTGAGGAGAGTCCCCTATGACTCACATTGGTGGGCATCTGATGTGATATTCTATTCATTCTTTTTGATGGAATCTAATTTCAGGGTTGATATATGAAGTGTAAATTATTAATTCCTGCTGCAAATATATTCTGACTTGTATGCCTGTATCTTCTATGGACACATAATATTGCTGGTCACATTGATTGCTTTGCATGACTGTCACTTGGCTACTGAGACTTGCACCATTAACTTCTCATGTGGCTAAAAATTTAATTGCTCATTTCCTCTTTGATACATTCTCATAGAAGCATTGATGATTTTGGTCTTAGACTGGGAGGCAAATCACACGAGTATAATCTGCACCCCCAAACTCAATATATATATGACAAGGATTCTTGAGGAATTTTTTCACTATAAAGTGCAAAAAATGAATTCATACGGCATGTGGAAATTTAGTGCTTTAAAATCTTTTAAGTTAAGTAATTATGACTTAATTTAACTCAATTTAGTGAAGACTCTAGAATAGAATATTGCATGGATATAATATCATGAGCACTTATTTAAAGAAAAAATGTAAGAATACAGATGTGTTTAAAAGACACATCTGTTTGATGTGGGTTTAAAGCTGATTATTAAGAGGAAATCTGTTTGCAGGGCATTGAGCTTGCATAAGTCTGGGTGGTTTTTTAATCTCATAAATGAAAAAAAATGTGGTGATCTTACCAGTGCTACATATTGATTTTTATGGGTTGGCAAAATGAGCTTGGGGTTCATCTATGGTAATAGAAACAAAGCCATTTTATTCCAAGCCTTTGAGAGGCGTTGGAAGAAAAATTTAGGTGTTACTCATCATCAGAAATATATTTGTCATATATCTGTAAAAAAAAAAGGTTATCTTACCTGTTTCATGTAATTAGTTACAATGAAGATCTATTGGAGAAAATTTTCTTCCTTTTTTTTGTTTGTTTTGCCATGTTACAGAACTCACCAAATATGCAAAAGACAAAATAAAACTAGCATGCCTATCACTACCATTCACATTCTTTCCTAGTAAGCCTAATAAATGAATTCTTAATGAATTCTTGAATGCTCTCAATTATGGCTTTGTATGTAAGAACAGGACTTTATTTCTAATTCTTTGTGATTTGAAAGGAGAAGCAGAAGTAATAGCCAAGATTTTTTTCTGAGTTTAGAGCAAATGCAGCAATGTCTGCCTTTCATTCTTTCCCAAGTTTTGCTAAACTGAGTTTATACCAATTTCTTATTTTAAATGCATACACCACAACTTTTTTCACCCACTTGTTTTTAAACAATTCAATAAGTGGGTTTATTTGAAGAATACCTTTATTTCTGTTGTTTATATTATTTCACACAAATGTTATCAAACAAATGCTTACAATGTTTTAGATATTGTGCAGCTGAAATGCAAATGACTGGTACCAAATATTTCAGATCTGCTGCTTTGTTCCTGTCAAAACATTTTCATGACTGTTTTAAGGTGTTCTCTTTGGACTACTGGAAAGCTCTTTAAATTAAAAGATGAAGTTGGAAGAAGGAATAATGCAAGTTTATAATGAACCTCCAGAAAGGAATAGAAATTAATTTACACAGTGAAATAGAGGACTTTATTAAAAAGCTGTGTCATCAGCATCATTTTAGATCTTATTTCTGTCATATTTTTCTCAATTTCCCAGCATTTGCATGTCTTCCTTTCAGGGATGTCTGAACCTGAACTGCACAGCTTGGCCCGATGACATAAGCTGATGGAATTAATTATCTTTCTTTGATGTTTTGCTCCTTTTTCAAATTTGAGATTATTGGGCTATATCACTGTTATCTGGCTTTCATATAAAATCAGTAAACTGTGATTTATAAACAATACCTAGGATTAATAAAAACAATACAGAATTAAATTTTGACAAATGATTGTGTCTCTTCAAAGAAGGAAGACAAAATTCTTAGCAAACTATACAGTCACATCAACAGCTTCACATTTTAAAAGGAGAATTTATATAGAATATGAGGCAATTTTAATGAAATTATGGGTAGTAAGAATAATCTTTTTTATGTAGATGAATCCCTAAAATACACATTAAATAAGAAGTGAATAGTATTGCTGCTCCATTATTCTCCTCATAGACTCCTTTCTTGACTTCCAGCACCTCTGTTGGTTTACTATATTCTTCCACAATGTAGAAATCAGACTCCAGGTCATTCTTCTTGTCCGTATTACCCCTTCAAATCTTATGAGGTAGAGAGTAGGCAAAATTGACTGATATCTCTCAACACTCTTAAGTGATGTGTTCTGTATCCCATGGGAATTTTACCTTGTCTCCTTCCATGTCAATTCACTGTTACTGACAGGAAATTTAGCACAACTTTCCTCATTATACTCTATAACTTATAGGAGAATATACTGAGCTAGTAGACTATAAAATCTAAATCTGTGTCTATCCTACCTGTTGTCTACTTTAAAAGCATTACTTTTTTCTTCTCCATAACATTCATGTTACAGAAGAAAGAAAAATATCTTGCATTTTCTTTGGAATACATTAACTGAGGTTACACAAGGCTACATCTGGGAAGACAACCTAGTTTAATGCAAAGCCCCAAGTATTGCTCAGACACTCTGCCTGTCAGAATTAATGTCTTAAACTGACGTCTGTTGCTGTCTCATCTGCTATAATCAGATGATGCTATTCCCTTCTCATAAGCTTTATTCCTTGCCACTCAAGCAAAAACAGTGTTCTAAACCTCTGGCAAAGCACTTGTTATTTTGCTAGATAATATAGCCCTCTAGTTTGTGTAATGAATATTTAGGATGTCCAAGGAGTATTTTCAGTCCTACTAACATGGATTTTCTGTGCTTTCTTCTCCTTCCCAACCACATCTTCCAGCAAATCACTTGTCTCATTTAGAGAAACTATTATGAAGTTAAACTTGCTATTTAAAATGAAAATGAAAGTGTGAGCTCAGTGATAACATCATACAAAACACCAGTACAAGTCTTTTGCTACATTTCTTTTGGTAAGGATTGAAAAAAATAATTCAAAATTAGAACTGTCTGAGAAATTTTTCAGTTGCCTGGTGTGGCAGTGTGGCAGAATTTAGGAGATGAAAGACAAGACCAAGACCAGGAACAACCTCCTGCTTCAGACACGTTTCTGCTTTGATCAGTACAAGTTAGTACCCAGTAAGTTCAAGGACAACACTAAGGTGGATGGCAGTGTAAATCTGCTGGAGGGCAGGAAAGCTCTGCAGAGGGATCTGAACAGGATGGTTTGACGAGATGAGGCCAATGGTATGGAGCTCAATAAGGTGAAGTGCTGGGTCCTACATTTTGGTCACAGTGATCCCCTGCAGCACTACAGTCTGGAGGAAGAGTAGCTGCAGAGCTGTCTGGCAGAAAAGGACCTGGAGATGCTGGTTGACATCTGGCTCAACATGAGCCAGCTGTGGCCAGATGGTCAACAAGGCCAATTGCATCCTGGGCTGCAACAAGAATATTGTGGGCAGCAGGAGCAGGTCAGTGATTATCCTCTTGTGCTCAGCACTGATGAAGCTGCATCTCAAGTCCTGAGTCCAGTTCTGTCCCTCACTACACTGAGGTGCTGGAGTGTGTCCAGAGAAGAGCAATGGAGCTGATAAAGGGTCTCAAGCACAAATCCTGTGAGGAGTGGCTGAGGGAGCTGGGAGAAAAGGAGGATTTCTACAGTTGTGAGTGGCACATGATGTGATTCCTGGGGATGCTGCTATGCAGGTCCAGGTGTTAGACTCAATGATCTTTGTGGGTGACTTTCAACTTGGCATGATCTGTGATTCTATGGTTATGTGATTTTGTTTTCTGCAAAATATTTGCAGTTTTCTTGTGAAATCTGCACAAAAGGATGTACTATCAAAACCTAGATATTGTGGTAGTGTCATCTTAACTCTCTGTGTTGCACTTCATTTTTTCCTGTGTCTTTTCATGTATAAATTCTAGGGAAGGACAGATTTTATTCTCACCAGTGGTGTTGCATAGTGCATCTCTGTCCATCATTACAGAAGATGAACACAATACACAGAGCTTAGATACTCTATGGCCGTGCCAAAGTCCCTGCAAGCAATCTTGAAATGAGACTTTCCAAAATCAAGGCTGTAATCCCACTTGTCAGGTCTTGATTCCAGAGAATTCAGAGTAGAGCTGACTGTCCTTTAACATTTTGATGGTCCCATAAAATTATAGTGCAGATTCTGGCTCAAAGAGAATACTCAGTATGTGAGAGAACGAGGAAAATTATGTTCATTATTTAACTACTATGAATATGAGGAAGCAATAGAAAAAGCCATTTCAATTAAACTCTAAATTAAGGTAAAATGAGAAAAGGAGCCAAAAATTTAAAAATGCATATACATAAGAGGTAGAAGAGATTACTGTCTGCATCCCAGGCACAATTGCTTACATTCAAAAAGAAATCCATGGTTGGTGGGGTGAGAATGGCTGCTATATTGACACAGATTCTCTGCCACAGAAAATATTACAGAATTTGTGCTCTGGTTATGGCTGCTTGGAGAGGTATTCTTTAATTCAGCAATGAACTGAGGCTAGACTTTGCATGATAAATGCTATGGCAACAAATCCATATTGTGTGGAATACCTTTGTAGATTAAAGAGCTTTGATTCATGCATTGCAGCTCATACAAATGGATGATAACATACATATAATCAGTAATTCTTGTATGAGTCACATTCCCTGTAAACATCCACCATCAGAAATATTTATATTCATTGCCACATGTGCACGTAACACATGCATTAACATGCACACATATAAGATGCCTGCAAGCATATGCAAGAGTATGCAGAGAAGGAATGTGGATTTTTGTGCTTTTCCATTAATTTTAAAGACTGACTTCTGCAATTTTGACATACGCAAGTACAGAAATTAGGCCTTTGGAATATTGCATTGGAAGAAAAAATTACATGTGGGTCTCCCTGTAAATAATTCCAGATTAAACATTTCTGCTCACTTATTCAATATATGCTTAGTCTGTTAAACTGCTTCACTTGTAATCTAATTACAAGTTACTTTTTAAAATAGGTTTTGTAAGCAGTGAAAAGTAATTGTTGGGGCTGTAGGTGGCTGTCATACTGACTTACTAAGTAAGTAAATTTTTCATAATAAAAATAAGCAGATTTATTTAAAATGTAACATATGAAATAAAATCTCTTACCAGCAATGTTCCTGAATATTCATTTTTTTAAAAATTCTCTTCAAAGATATTCCAGGGGGCAGAATGGGGGAAAGAAAATGAAGGGAAAAAAAAGTCTGCAACAGAATCTCCTGTTCCTTCAAATCTATTTTTCAGTTTTTGGATCATGTGTATGTATACTTGGGGTTGGTGATATATGATCAGACAAATACATTTCTTTGCACAGCCTTGCACCTTTCTGCACTCAGGGTGCATTTTCTACCTGTGTGCCTGACTGTCCCTCCTTCAAAATCAACCTGCAATTCAAAGAGCTGATATTGAGAGCTGGGAGGATGGTGGGGAATGTTCAGATGCAAGTGTGGGAATGCTTAGAGGAACTGCTTCAAGGTCCAGAAGGCTCTTCCAAAGCATTTTGCTGCCAAGAGGAAATCGGTATCTGGATCTTCATTTGAACAATGTAAAACTAGGAGTAGTGATGACTTGGTATCCTTGTTCATGAAATATAGCAACAGAAGTGTGCCAAGGCTGGATCCAGTCCTGTATCAGCAGCAGCTCAGGAGGAGAAGTGTGATTACTGCAGGGTTTAGGTTCAGAAAATGTTTGTTAAATTGTACTGCTCTGTACTGCAGTGAATGAAAACCGTTTGCCTTCTCTGGACTTGGAATTTGCAGTCCTGACTTGGGGCCCTGAAGCTTCCTCAGCATTCAGTGGAGGAGAGCCAGACTCATTGACTGGGATACACAACAATCAGCATATTCACTGCTGCAGCATTAAAGGAACACCAAAAAATAGTTGAGACCATGGCTTTACAGTCTCTTCGCTTTAGCATATGTCTGTGCAGTTGTAAATGGACAAAATACCCCCTGTCCTCTTAAGGTTACTCAATCCTTTTTCTTTGTAAAAAAGCACAAGTGTATGACTAAAGGAAGAAACCAATCCAGATAGAAAACAACTTTTGTTTTTTTTGGAATCCATGGACCCTCATGGCTCTGCTTGAGGTAGTGAGCTACTGGGGACACTGGTGATAAAAGCAAGACTGTCCTCATCAGTCTAGTGGAAACCAGGGTTTTTCTACGTAGTGTTATCACCTTCAAGACTCTGATCAGCAAAGAAAGAAACTCATTCACCTGATATAACTTTATCCAACTGGAAGTAACACAGCTGGTCTAACCTAATCATCTATACTAATAATTTTGAAACCAGGGTTTTTCTACGTACTGTTATCACCTTCAAGACTCCGATCAGCAAAGAAAGAAACTCATTCACCTGATATAACTTTATCCAACTGGAAGTAACACAGCTGGTCTAACCTAATCATCTATACTAATCATTTTCACCTTACAGTCACTAGAGGGAAAAAACTTTGCAGATGGCGTTTCATCCTTTGTCTCCAATATTTCAGGAGGAGATGAACTGACAATTGGAGGTGCATATCCAGTGATTAATTCAAATTAATATAACAGTGCAAGTGTGACTAAAACATATATGTTCAAAATATGCATAAGTTCACCCATTCTGAGTCACATATATATGGCAGATAAAAAAAGGTGGGGCTGATAATTTAAATATCAAGTGGCTCAGGACAAAAAACACAGTCACTTCTGAAATGATGCAGCATTTCTCCTGGCATTTGAGACAGCTAAGGAAAAGCTACCATAAGCATGTTTTATGTATGGAGGTCACACACTTCTGATTGCAATATAGATATGTCCTGAGAATATGACCATACTGCACACAGCAAAGCAAGATCTAGACACCTAAGATAGCTTTCAATAATCTCAGAAGTTCCAAGAAGAAAAGTTAGATTGGAGATATAGCCCACACTACTGAAGGAAGTATGACACACAAGATTGAAGATGCCAGGGGTTTAAAAGCTTTTTGCTAGCCTAGCTTCACAAATTGTGCCCTTAATTATAAGCTTTTGTGTAATACTTTCAGGTATAAAACTGATAATCCTTTGAGAAGTGCAATCTGTTCAAGAAAACTCTATATAACTGCCCACTCAGTGAGCTGGAAGATAGCAAAATCTTACAGCAAACAAATGAACAACAAACAGAAGTAGGAAAATATTTATATTATCACTTCAGCAAAGTGTTTACCCAGTTAATTGTTTAGAATTTGAATATGTGCATGATATTTTGTTGTAAGTGTATAATTTCTCCATAAAATAGGACAAAATCTCAGCTGAAGCTGTTTGGCTCTCACATTGTAAAAATTCCATGAGGTAACAAAAGCAGTGGAAAAAATCAATTTGTTGTGGCTTCAACAGCTCTGTGCAAGCTTTTTTTTTTTTGCTTCATTGAAACTGTCTTCAAACTGAAATAGGGGAGCCAGTTCACTACAAGTGGTCAACAGCTTTTCTGCTTGTTTATGTTATTTACCACACGAATACAATAAAAGTTCATGACCTACCTGACATAAATCTAGATTACTAAAATGTTACATGTGTTTTCAACTGGGAAAGTTGCTGTTTGAGCTAATAATAGGTTTCTTCAGCTGAAATAAAGATGTGGACTGGAACAAATTGGCTATCTGGATAAAAACCTCAGTCTTCTCCTGTGTGAGGATAGTTCACAAGCATAATAAAAACCCAGAGCATTAATACTAAGTGTATGAGGATAGTTTGGGCTTTACTTTAAGATCAAGGAATATCTGTTCATTTCCATGGCCTGACAAAAACCTTGAAGTCTCTTCAGACATTTTGTTCATGCCTATTTGGAATCCTTTGAACTCCCTGTAAATCTTTTTCTGAGGCTGATGTCACCAGTTTAGGAAGGAAAAAAACAGTGAAGCACAGCCTTATGTGAGAGGATGATTTGATATATGACCCTCTATTAGCAAGCCTGGATCTGAAAGAGGCAGCAAGCTTAAACAACTAGTTAAAATACCTTAAAATTACTGTAGTTGAATCTTGGACAACTGTGTTCTAAATGCCATATACTTTAAAATTCAAGTTTCTTCATTAGGGATATTAATTATAGACTGTTAAATTAAACATAGGATAATCAATGCATTGCAATCATTAAATCTCTCTATATATTTACATGCGGTGATTAAATCCTGCTCCATATTTGTTAGTTTATATTTCTAGGGGAGCAAGAGAACCTTATAAAAATTCATGTTAACTTTCAATGACTTTATAAGAGGAATTCTTCATACCATTTTAATGCAGCTTTATCATGCGCTGTCATACTTGGATTAACTTTAGCCTACTACTGAGGGCATAAGGTATCCCACAGCCAGTGTATTTTCTATGGAAAAATATTTGAGGTTACTGTGAAAAACGGTCTCTGCTTGAAATTTTAGCCTTAGATACACCAATAAATAAGGAACAGTGAAAAATCCAGACATCAACTCTTTCTGCTGAATGAGAAGAATTAAGTGAAATTATGAAGTCTGAAAAAAACCCCAAACAAAGCAAACTGAAGAAAACAAAAACAAAAATAAAACAAACAAAAAAACCAACAAAAAACTCCCATCTGAGTAGTTTTGGCTGCTGAGAACATATTAAACACAGCTTTATACAAAGCTAAAAAAGGCTAGAATATGAAGACAAGCTAGATTTAAAATATTTTTAGTGATGAACATATTTCCTCATTGTGAATTTTTACCTCCAGTAAACCTGGAAAAAGAAAATTGTGCTTAGCCTAGGGATTCAAGAACACATGAAGACCTCATACATTGTTGAACTGCATCTTGGAAATCAAATGCATGGGGCATCTCATTGCCAGATGGTATAATTGGGATCAACATTCACATCCACAAAAGGCATGTAGTTCCTGTCACCTTGTAGAATGATCCCAAAAACCTGAATTGTAAAATATTTCCAGGGCAGCTTGAAAAACAAGAGAACAAGCAAGTGAGAACCCCTGATCAGCCCTGGCCATTTTATCAAAGAAACAGCACAGATTTTCTTCCACCTGTCCTTGCAACTCAAGTCTCGGTTTACTGTTTTTGCATCAAAAAGCCTCTGCCCCTAGCTGGGTCTTAAGTTTTTCTATGTCTCCCAAAGAACACTTTTCCAAAATTTTCTTGGTGAGATTACAAATAAAAACTCCTGGAGCTATAAGAACAGCAGAATAATCATAGAATCTTTTCTCAGAGAATGACAACTCAGATAAATCTCCATATGCCTCTGTGCATAACAGTTACTGTCCTTTAAAAGTCATTTGGCATTATTCATCAAGAAACAAAGATAGGTCTATTAAGATGGTAATTTTTCTACAGTTTTTCTGTTAATAAAGGATACAATTAAAAAATCACATATACTAAAGGAAGATTTTCTATACATTCTATACCCATATGCTATAATACCATCTTTAAGCTCTAATGGTTTAGAAAGTTTTCCATTGTTTAAATCTTCAAACCATAACAATATTTCACCATTGCTATAAATTCTATTTAATTACTAATCCCATGAAAAACTGATAACTGCTAGTCCGCCATAATGCAATCCTTTCATCTCCAAATAATGTAGAGGAGGTAATATGCCACTCTTGAAAATCTTTCTTTAATCCTTTTTCCTTTTAGAATACACAGCCATGAAGATTTATCACAGTTCCATAGATTTCAAAAGAAGGCTAGGTCTTTGTGATGTCAATCCATAGGACCGTAAAGATGCTACTTTGCCAGAGCTATATTGTACTTCTAAACTGGAATGAGGAAATTGATTTGCAGTAGAATATATCTTACTACCCAATTACCATATCAGGCAAGCAAAGTCTTTGTTCTACTTTTTTTTTTGTCATTTCAGTTTTTAATCACTAAAGGAGTTTCAATAATGTAAGTTTGAGTATTTCATAGTTTTATCTTCATCCACTCAAAGTATAACATATTTTTTCCCCTGATATACATACACATTTCCATTGTAAATATATTTTTCCTTACAAAACGTATTTGTATCCAGTTGTAACTGTTCACATCAATTAACTCTTTATTTTTTGCTACAGAAATAATATAAGAAAAACCCCACATCTTTAATGCTTTATAATGCTAATTTTCATTTATCTGAGTAACTTTCTTGTCACTTTTTTTTCCAAAGATTTCCATTACTGTCTTTTTACTGTTCCACAGTTACATGGATGATGGAAAAATCTAGGTAGCCTGTCTATACTCATCACATAGCAATATGCTTTCAAAGGACTTTGCTATCCCAATATCAATAATTACTGCCTTGAAATGTCACGTTTTCTTGTCTGCAACTAAAAGAGACCTCTTAAAAAATGACAAAACCAAAACACAACAGAAAAGGTAACTGTACATCGATAGTAGATTGCATGCAAAACATAGTTTCAAAAATGACTGAAAAAAAAATAGTGTCCACACCTGAGGCGAGGCTGCCCCTTAAACAAGCTTAGGTGAGATGCAAGCTCATTTCAAAGACGAGTTATTTGCCTTAAATGACTAAGCTCATATAATGTCAAGTAACACAAAGATTGCACTTTGGAATTTCCTATGTGATCCGTGAAATGACAGATCACTGTAAGAACAACAGCAGAATTATCTGGGTCTGCTGTTGATACAGATTAATTTATTGCTGTTGAGACAAGGCTTACAGAAATATTACTCCAATACCTTTGAGCTGCAGATTTCTTTAAAAAAATATGTCAACCCACAGACATAAAAACCAGATAATGTCTCTTTTTCTTCTCAGCCTGGGAAGTGTCTCCCTCTCTCCGTCTCTCCCTCTCTGTGCAAGAACCGCCTTGCTCATACAGTTCCGATGCAGTGGAGCATGGCGTCATGAGATGCTTATTCCTGAATTTAAATGGAGTGTAACGATAGCGATCCTCCGTGAAAACAAGAATAAGGTCCCGATCGGGCTTAGGCCACCTTCAGTGCCATCAGAAGGTGAAATAAAAGGATTTGGCAATTCCATGGTCGGCTTCGGTGTGGATCTCCCCAGTTGCAGCGGATGTGGCCAGCTGGGTACCGCGCAGTGCTCCACACAAGCACATATGCGTAGCCATCCATATAGGCACAGGCGCACGTACAACTTCCTTGTGTGCTGAAGCAAACTCCTCCCACGCTCTGTTCCTGGTGCACATCTAAATGGCTGTTTTATATGTATTAACCCTGTGAAACGCTGTAGGACTTTGCTATTCACCTCCCACATAATAAACTATCCGTTTGCAAGCCTGTCACACAGTTCACAGATCAAAGAATCAAGGTGTCAACAGCCTTCTTTAGTATAGATATCACTGGTTCTTTACTGCCTAGTTATGCTGGCATTGCCCTTAGACATTTTTTGTCTTGAGGTTACTTACCCCATTCAAGTACTCTATTTTCCTTTTCACTGCATCTGTGCTACAGGCTTGCTGGCTGAAAAAATATCACAGAAAAAAATGCAGCAGTGCCACCCTTTCCCCCATTATTCAACTCACTTTCCTTCTATCCTGCCTGTCTACTTTTGTACACAGTTAGTTTCCTGTAAAAGAAAAAAAAAGAAAACCAGAGTAAACGCAAGCATAACTAAAATTTTGAATTAGAATATAATAAATATAATAGGTGGATATTTATTTTAAAAAGTTTTAGAGAGGCTTGCTTTATTTTACTGTATATTCAATAGATTTTAGGTTATAATTGCAATTCTATGTCTGTGAAAAAAAGGAGGGAGGGAGGCACATGAACAGGAAGATGGGCAGCCTGGCTGGGGGTACGATTTATACTTTAGTAAAACAAAAAGGTCCCACAGTTTTCTGGCTGTGCTCTGTCTCCATACCTTACTTAAAAAGGAGGCATGGTGAATAAATTCATGTACAACTCTTTCTGCCAAGACAGTGCATGTGCCAGTAATTTATTAGCAATGGGCTACAGCTGTGATCTCCAGCTCTTATGCTGGTTTGGTATTTCAGTAATTACCACAGTTTCATTAACATTTAAAGGGAATAGTCAGCTCAATATCTCTAAAAGTCTATTTTGTACAGCGTGGATCCATTTTACATTTGCATTTGACATTTGATAATCTCTACACATAAGCTCTGAGCCAGAGAAAAGAGATGTCACACATAGGAAAAATTAACCCAGATGTAAATTCTCAGTAAATCTATGAAACTTTAGAATAAATGTCCAAGTCTGGTAGTATTATGAAGAACACCTATTTCCCAGTCTTAAATTAATTTGAAACATGAAATGTCACTTTTATATCTTTATTTTGCACTTGTGATATTTCTGGATATTGAAAAAAATAGAAGCAGGAAGCCAGAGGAATGGTAAAAAAATCAACAGGTCAGATATGTGTATATATTGTCTATTTTTATTTAGTAAAATCAGACATGTTTATGAGATGTCAACTTTATTTTATAGTAGTCTTCAGTTTAGGCTATCATTCTCCCCAGCAACTGCATTTCTACCTTGAGCAGCTGAGGCAATTAACTAGACTCCATAAAGAAACATCTCTGGTATCAGCATAAAAGTAATAGAAGGTAAACAGGAAACAGTAAATAAAATTCAATGTAGACAGATTTAAGTTGATGAACATGGGAACAAACAATCATAAATTCTGCATACTTCATGAACTTCAGAACTAGAGTGTTCTATAGAAATTCTACCTCAATGCTCAGCAGTAGTGAGAGAAAGAAAGTACTAGGAACTACTGGGAAAAAAAATAAGGAACAAAGCATAAAATATCACTAATCAAATAAACTTGGAGGTTTTCCATATCTTGCACACTGAATAGTTCTGATCCCTCACATCTGAGAAATATGGAAGAAATGGAGAGGAATCAGTGGAAAGTGACCAAAGGAATCAAACTCACAGAGTTGTTTCCTTGAGAGAAAGGATCAGATGTGGACTACTCAGCCTAGGGGATGAAAAGAATGTTGTAATAGATTTGCTTGCAGTGATGTGACCTTGCAGGCAAAGTAATCCTTCACACACAGTGTAATTCAACTGCAAAATTTCTTGGTATAGGGTGTGTGGATACAAAAACCAAGCTCCTCAAAAACAGGTTTGTGAGGCAACCTAACCACTGTCAATCTATGTTGCTCTGTGGTTGATTTTATCCACAACATTTAGAAACATGCTGTCTTTCAAACCAGCCAAGGGGAATGACCAATAAAAAGATCTTACATTTTTTGTCATGCTACCTCACCACTGTCATCATAAGACACAGCTGCACTACTGCATGAAGCAGGGACAAACAGTGGTCATATCCCCAGAGGGAGCTATGGATCACTGAGGACCCCAAAGCACTCTGTCACTCTTACAGGGAACTCTCCAACAGAAGACTTAACATGTCTCACTGTGTTGCTTTGGATATGAAGAATTCCCTGTCTGTGTGGGGATTTAGGTGTTTCCATGCTAACTGGAATGCATATAACATGAGGAGCATCTGTTTTGATCCTCACTCCCAACGGATCAAGACTGTGACCATTACTCCAGTCACAGATATCAAAATTGAAATAATCAATTGTTGCCTTATCCATGGGTGACAATATCTTTCCACTATCTTCTCTTTTTTGTTCCTTCTCTTTCATTCTTATGAAATTTTCTTTATGATTTTTTACAGTTTTATAGAAAATAACCAAAATGACCATGTATCTCTTTCCTGTTTCAATTTTTAAAATAAATCTAAATATTTAGATTTAGATTTATACACACACCAGCCATTCAGTATCACTTCACTGTAATTCACCCCAAGAGATTTATTAACAGGAATGTCACCCTGCCTCAGAGGCAGATTGCAACATTATGCTCCCATGAGATGAAGATTATTTTCTCTCTAGCTGAAGAAATTCTGAAGCACTGGATTTCCTGGAGGCTAGCAGAAAATTCTGGAGGGTGTTCACTACAATCCTTGTAATGTTTGAATATTCTTTCCTAAGGATCTATTTTTACCAGAAATAGCATGGATATTGAGAAGATGTTAGTCTGACAAATTTTCTATTCTTCTGAAGTAGTCTTATCAATCCCCTGAAGGAACCAAGAAACACATTGTGTCTATACTGACAATTCAAATGGAGTTGCCTGTTTCTGCCTATCTTTCTTTTATGTCAAGAAAATTTTTTCACATAAAGGCCTTAGATTGCATGAAAGACAAGATAGTTAATTTGTATTACCTCCTAATAAATAATTTTAGAAATTGAAACTGTGCTCTTAAAGCCTTCTCACTGAAGGCTGGTGAAAATGTCAAGACCAACCAATGTGAATGTACCAACTGGATAATAGTTAGGCAAGATTGGTTTGAAACACTGCCACATCCTACCAGATTTAGCCCTTAACAATACAAGATGTCAATACAAGAAGCCATTTGATAGCTCATTTTAATATAGGTTTGAATCACACTAATGTCATTCTGGGAAAACTGGGAGGAAAGTTAAGCACCTAAATAATATCCTGTGCTACATCTCTGTATTATGTACATTAAAAAAAAAAGTGTATTTCCTGAAGGAGGCATAGCTTGTAGAGGTGAGCCAGTGGAGCTTTGAAAATTTGGACTAACTGACAATTTGATTTGAGCTTTTTCTTTAAAATAATATTGACTTCAAAATTAATAAATCTTTTGTTAATGTCATCAAATACTAACTGAAAATTTTCTATTTTCACAGTGAAAGAAACAGAATCTACTCTGTGCAATAAATAACCAATATTTATTTAAATGAAATTCTACTGGCATTTATGTCCACAAATTGTGGAATTCTTATTTTAGTACAACATCAGTCCAATATCATGAAGCTATTTCAGAAATAAATTAATATTAAAAAATTAAAACAAGACTGAAAACACTGTTCCAGATCTTTCTAGCAAATAAAGATGTTTAAAAACGATAACCATCAAGATAGATTTGAGAATGCAAAAGTATTAATATAAAATTACTGGTAATCTACGGGTACTGTTTTAGTAGTATATCCCTTTGCTGAAACTTTGGGCTACTCTATTAGCTGAAAATAGTGTACTGTAATTTCATAGAGAAAAAAAGGAATTCTGAAGATAAAAATTCATTCTACCAGTGCAAGTCAAATTATTTTTCCAATCCTTTGTGTCACTAATAGCCCTTTCTCTACATTATAAGGTCTAAGATGTAATTGATTTTTAGATTTTTAAATTTCTGATAAATTCTGTAGTTCATTGTCTTTGTGCAGCTGATTTGCTTTCACATAAAGTCTTTTTTAGAGAGCTGTGAAAAATAATCCTGTGTTTGTCTTATGATACAAGGGCAATTGAGCTCCAATCTCATCCAGATAATTTGATCTGAGAACTAAAACACTTAGTTGAATATATGTTGCATGGGCATTAAAGTGCAGCATCAGCCTAGAAACAAGGTATTCACAATTTCTATGCATTTTAAACAGGTTGAGAGTTCTAGTCTTAATTCTCATTGATTGAAAAATGAGGCTGCACAAACTATATATCTCACTGTGCTGTCATAGAATGGCTTTAGTATATTTTTCAGATGTTCAAAAAAAATACAATACAAAAAGTGAATGAATAAATGTGTAAAATTCTACACAAGTGATTGACATGGAGTGTTTGGGTAATATTAGAGATTTTTCCGGCTGAAGCACAAAATTGTAACAGATACCCTCTTGTCAGAATTTATGTACAAAGACATGAGGTTTAAAAAATGTGGTAAGAAGGAGGAGACATAAAATTTTCTGTAGCAGAAACCTATTTTTCTATTCTCCTTCTAAAAAAAATACTTGGAATTCTAAGAAGGAATTGAAAATTTGTTATGTGACTGTCATAGCATGTGACTAAGGCAAACACCTGAGACATGTTCAGATGGATAGTGAGCTCTCCTTTCACTGGGGAAAGAAAGTTACCATCTCCCTTGATGAGGTTTGATGTGAGGCTTCTGCCATGACCCAAAACAGTGTATAAAGAGAAATGGTTTGTAGTCAGATGACAGATATTATAAAATAGGTTGCTAACCATTGAACTGGAAGTGAGAAAGGCAGAGGAGGCTGCAAATAGCTCTATACCAGCAGACTACAGGGAGTATTGGTGCCTGCCAATGTGAATGTCTCTCACCTTCTGCCTTGCTGGCAGTAAATCAAACACAGACACCAGCCGGAGAGCAGTGTGGGAGAGAAGTACACAGCGAGATACAAGTTTTGGCTGAGAAATGGCAGTAACAGTCATGTGTGCATGTGTGTGTTTGTGACAAGTTACAATGCAGCCCACCTCCCAGACGAATTTCTTCCTAAAACGTAATCTGAATCTACCTTTTTTCAGTTTGATGCTGAATCCCCTTTGTCCTATCACTACAGGCCCGTGTCAAAAAGCCCCTTATCAAAAGCCCTTCTCCAGCTTTGTTGTAGGCCCCCTTTAGGTACTGGAAGGCTATTATGAGGTGTGCCTGCAGCCTTCTTTTCTCCAGATTGAACAACTCCAACTTTGAGCCTGTGCTCATAGGAGAGGTTCTCCAGCCCTCTGATCACCTTTGCAGCCCTCTCTGGACTCACTCCAACAGATCTGTGTCCTTCTCATGCTGAGGACCCAAGCCTGGATGCAACACTCCAGCTGGGCTCTCTTGAGAACAGAATGGAGGGGGGGAAATCATCTCCCTTGGACCTGCTGGCCACACTTCTTTTGATGCAGCCCAGGATATGTTTGGCCTTCTGGGCTGCAAGTATATATTTCTGTCTCACCTTGAGTATCTTGACATTGCAAAGAATTTTTCTGTTTCTGTTTTTGGCTTAATCAATTTAAGCACTAGTGGGAATTGCATGGAACATTTCCCCAAATAGGTTTCATGGGCAGATCAAAGTTGCCATTATCAAAGAAAATAAGACTTGCTAGACTGGATTTGACCACACATTTGTTGGTTCTTGCCTTGGGCAGCAGATTCACAGTTCAGAGAAAAATGAAATCCTTAAAGTACATTTTGCCAGTTGAGAAAATGTGAAAGAACAGAAAACTGCTTGGAAAGGCAGGGCAAAATTTTTACTTTCTAAGAGACTTCTGCTTGAAGATTAATTGATTTTTAAATTAATTGACTCTGTCCACAAAGCTAAACATCATTAAACATCATTAAAATCAATAACAAATATTTCAAGAAACATTATATGATAAACTGTCATCTATAGCACAAATAATATCTGTGACTTTGTAAAATATCAGTTCCATGGGTTAAATATATATATTCGAGAGTAAATTTTATCTCTGTTTGAGGCAAACAGCTCTTTAATTTGGTATCAACTTGTTTTCATTTTCAGCACAAATTCTGCCCTATTAGAGACCTGAACCTGACTTTCCCGTAAAATCTCTACTTTGCTATTGTTGGAGTCAAAATTATGCATACCCTAATGAATGCAGCAGAATACTGAGACAAAGTCATAAGGGATAATTCATCACCTTTTTATCCAAATTACTGAACTGAAGATGAAAGCTCTTCCACACAGAAATTGATAACCATACCATACCATACCATACCATACCAATGTCTGGATAAGAGAAAAAAAAAGTATATTTAATTTTTCAAGGGCAAAATAGCACTAAATAAACAAAATAAAGAAACAAAAACCACCTCAAAACCAGTTAAGTACAGAAAAAACCCTAAACTCTGAAAGTCAGGTGTTCTAACTTTTCTCTTTATTGAACAGAAACTATTTTGTTATAAATTAATATAGAAGTAGAGTAATTTTTTTGTTACTCACTACAAAGTTGTTTATATCCAAGATCAAATTTTCTATCTGCTGAAATGGATAAAGGGAAGAAGGTTCATTATCATGTCAGCTCTAACAAAATAAACTTTTCTAACAAACTAATGCTACTACAATTTGAAATTCTTCTAGCTGATGTAATAGACTGCCAGGATTTGATTAGCTACAGCAAGGGCTGGGTTCAGTTTCTAGAGGTCACATCAAATTGAGCCCCGATCTAAAAACCTGAGAAAATTAAATTAAACTGTCTGGGTGCTCACCGAGCTGTACTTCTCCACTCTCAAATGATGAATCAACTGGCTTAATGAAACATTAAGGTGTTGAAGAGAGTGAAAAAAGAGGAAAATAGGCATATAAATAGCACAGCAGACTAGTTGGCTATCTTTTTGCTAAACAAGAGATAGCATTCCCTCTTGTTGATAAGAGAACTACTCTGGATGTCCTTGAAAATTTCTCCCACAGCAACAAAATATTTACAGTGTTTGCCAAATCTGATGGTAGTATCACCTATTCTTGTAGGTAGTCGACATTGTAGTTGAACATTGAATGACTGCAAAAGATCCTATTGGGAGTATCAGGGAAGACAAGTCCATTGTATTCCTCAAAACCTCCTAGCCAAATAATGATGTTTTAAATCTTTTTCCTGCTTTGCTCCCTTTACGTGGACCATTAACTCCCACCCATCTCTGGCTGTGCTGAGTGTGGAAAAACTGAATTATATAATTCTTAATGCCTCATAACTCCTTATGAAAATGACAGGACCTGGTATAACTTCTCCTCCAAAGTTTAAACCACTATTTAATTTATTGTGAAAAATCACTGTAATTGCACATGACCCATGTACTCCCTTTCCTAACATTCCCCATCAGCAATTGTTGGATAAATTATCTATTTTCAGGGATTAATATTTGCCAAAATGAGAGAAGAAAGAGCTAAGTAACTTGTGTAGCAGACATTCAATGTCAGCTATTATCCAGCTGCTCCAGTCCTGTGAGATGCGCACTGACCACTCCTGTGACTTTTTTTCCTGCAGTGCTTTCTAGTCTTTACTAGGTCATGCAGTACAGAGAATGTATTGCATTCATAAACCATTTGAGCCCAATGACCTGGCAACTGGAACAATTTTCAGGAAGATGGGGAAAGCATGTTTGAAAATTCATAGACAGAGTGAGACATCAAACTCAGGCCTCCTGTGTTCAGGGTATTTGTTGGTGCTATCCAGTTGTCAATTGTACAAAAGGAGTAGTCACGCCATACTTCCCTAACTGCAAAAGAAGTGAGGAAGGAAGTCTGCTGTGGAAGGTTTTGGGTTAGGGCCAACAAAATAATCAAGAAGTTCTCCTTTGCCTTGGGTAATGCAACCAGGTACTCATTTACAGCCTTTTGGACTTGCTGGCTTTCAGGAGCTTTTAGTGAGGTCCTCACTGTCCTGTTTCTTATGAATTCTAGAGTAAAGAATTGAACTTTCTGCATTGGTAAATAATAAAATCATCTAGTGCAGAGTCTGGATGCTACCTTCAGTGCCAGAAACCCAGAGGCTTACACTGCAAAGACTAGCATGAAGCCCCTATGTAGAACTAACCTTAGGTTCAGATCATTTATGGAGCTCTACTAATCCCAAATCTTTAAAAGCAGCTTCTAATCTGCTCAGTGTATTGGATTCTTTCATCTGAAGGCATTAAACTCTATAGGCAATTACTAGCCCAGGGAGGTATTTATCTCCCTTATCAATGAAGATATGAAATGTTAATGAACAATGTATGTCAAATAGCAGTTTTAAATCAGTAGGTTATTGTGAAAAAAATAGTTCCCAGCCCACACCTCTAAAGAAAAGAAAACCAATGCACCCTGAGTGATTGTGGTAACTAATCAAATGTGTCCCACATGCTATAGTAAGACCTGTAGCAAGATCTCTATTTAATAAGGCCACACATTGAAAGGCAATATCAGCTTTATCCTAGGTGGCAGCTGTATTTATCAAAGCCAACGTCTGCAGAGTCAGAAACTACTTTTATTCTGCAAAAGCAATTATTCATTTATTCATTTGGGTCCTGACTATATTTTATCACTAACACATTTGGCTGCATGAAATGTGATCGTTAAGTCTAAAGTATTCTAAAATACTGGAAAAGAATTCCCAACTATTAATGGTCCTTCAAAGCTTTGCATAATCTTACCATGCCTTCAAATTTTTGATAAAAAATGATGGCATTATTAGAAATATAACAAAATGCCCCAAATCTGTGGCACAGTCAGAAAAATAAGGGTCTTGCCATTGAAGCTGTTTGATACTGGTTCCTCCTCTGACCTCTCCAAAAATAAAGGTTTATTTCATGGGAGTAAGGTCTACTACTGGTAAGTGAAATTTTAATTTATGCTAAATAGAACCAATAAATATTTTGCTATCTCATTTCTATATGTCTTTGTCAGATTAAAACACTAGCTTCATTTTGCTTTCTAATTAGCTCCTCAGAGACACCTATTTATGGTCTAACCTGGGCTATGGCTTTTTGCATCTAAACTAAAACTCTTTGACTTCTTTCATGGTCTTTGAAGAGACACAATGAGAAATAGCAGTTCTATTAGTTATAGTTCTTGTTCTAAAGAAAATGACAGTGAAGATGAAGGTGAATTAAAAAGGCAATGTTATCCAAAAGGAATATGTGTAAAATTCTCTAGGTATGATTGAACAGAAAAGAGGGTGAGGAACTACTGTATATGCACATACCTATAAAGAATTATCAAGTCAGATGAGCACTTGTAGGACATGCACTTGTAGGACCAGTTGCAACAGGGATTCAGAGTTCTGTGCATGCTCCAGTGAAAAGGAAATATTTGAGAAAAATCAATGGAAAATACAAAAAAAACCCCACCAAATTAATATCTACTGAGCATATGAGAATGTTGAGATACCAATTTGTAAATAGGAGATATTTTCAGATTAATGGCAAAATTTATATTCATATCACAGAGACGCAGCTGTCCAAATTTCAACATTGATTGTGTCATTGGAAGAAAAGATTTCTGGAATGTTTTCACATGGCTAAATAAATTATGCTTCCCTATGTTGGAATTAGGACTACTGTGACTCGTTTGGGGAAGATGAAAGAAAAACACTGAATTTTAAGGCTTGAGGGTCTGTCCAAATTTAATCTTGAACATCTGACTTTTAGCAACTCAATAAAGTAAGAGCATGTAAGAATGAGCAAGGTTTTATAGTCTTGACAGAAGTTTTTCCAGTGCCATTAAGAAAGCAAAATTTTACATGTTATAGCAATTATAATTTAAAAAATTCTGGAGCATTAAAGTATTTCTCTCGAGATTGTATATGACGAATTTTTAGAGTACGCTTTCAGGCTTTGCCTCTCTTCCTGTTCTGTGGAATTGAGATTAACCCTGATATAGTGGGGAATGGCCCTTATTTTTATTGTCTATAGACAGAATTTGATCTGCAGGGAATAAATATACTGTGAACTTCAAAGGGAGGGGGGAAAATGGCAAGCATGGACTTGCACACACTTATAAATATCTCTGAAAAAATGCGATGATGTTGGTTGCAACTGAAAAAGAAACACATTTTTAAAACTTTTTAATATCAATGACATTTACTCTGAGAGTGCTCAGACAAAGAATGAAGTTCTGGAAGAAAAAAAAATAAAAGGCAAAATACAGTTTTACCTTAAATGGTAAGAAGGACACAAGGAAAGGCCAGGATATTAAAGACCTAGGCAGCTTGATTTAAATTCTTCAGAAACCAGGGAGGATGGAAAGTGCCTAGATGAAAACACAGCAAGCAACGCTCAAAATCAAGTTTTCAAGACTAAATCATGTCAGGCCTCTGTACTTTCCTTGCAGAAGAAGGTAACAGGCCATGAAGATAGGGGAGAAACAGTGAATATATATAGAGTTTGGTAAGACTTTGGCACTGCTGTACAACACAATTTACAATCTGACTGTGAAAACATGGATTAGATAACAGAAACAGAAAACTGAGCAGAAACCTATATTAAGAACATGATTATCAAGGACTGACTCTAAAAGCAAAAGGATGTAGCAAATATATCTGTTTAGGTCCAATAGGTCCTGAACAAAGTATTTCCACTGACAGCCTGGAAAATGGAATGAGGAACTTGCTAATGACACCTATGCAGAGCATCAGGCTCTGTCTGGCTGTAAGCAGATTGGGGAACAGATTTCAAACTCGAAGTGACTGTTTCAGACAGGTTTCACTCCACTGAAAGCAGGTGCAAGTTCTTCCACCTTAGGCAAGAGTAATGAACTAAATGAACCTGAGTGGGGATGAGCTGGAAGAGAGGGCAGACTGCCAGACATGAACAAGAGGTGCAAAATAATGAACACAAATTCTGACATTAACAAAATTATAATCCATGAGGCAGGTGGAATATCTTGTTCTGAATCTACTGGAGTTATTGAAACCTCACTAGTTCCTAGAAGATGAGTCATTATAAAAAGATCCAGAGAGTGAGAACAACCAGCAGTCTCAAAAGATCTGTGAGAAAGACGGAGAGATCTAAAATTATTTAATTTTTACATTCTAGAGAAAATTGCCAATGTTCCTATATGCATTTGGTCTTTTAGCAGTACAATTTTATCAGCCATGTGGAGGATATTTATAATAGTACAAACTACTACAATCGTTTTATTATGACTAACCTTTTCTACTTCTCTTCTTAGTTTACATTTTTGAGTTGGGGCAAAATGTGTGAATACTCTGTCACAAAAGATTAAAATAAAAATGGCAAACAAAAAGATTGAGATATAATTTTTAAGAATGACTTTTTTGATAGTCTAAGATTCACAGAGCTAGGAAAAACCTTTATTTTACTTTTTGTAATGCATGGATCACATTCTTTGGTTAGCATAAATTCTAGTAGCTCCAGTGCCCTGACCTACTAGGAAAAAACAAGATAGCATGTATTCATTCCTTAATGGTCCTTGCTTGCTTAAGTAAAAAAACGTATGTAATTAAGATTCTGGTATATTTTTACTTTCAAAGAGAAAAATAAAATTAAGACCAGCACACAGAAAGAATCATTGAACTATATTTGGCATCTAGTAACTTAGAGGAATGTGATGCTACAGCTTCCTAAATAAATAATTTTCAAATTACTATCACTAAACTGGGCTAGATAACTACTGCTCCTCTTGGACTTACAGAAAGGAGTAGAAACACAGAGTATAGGTCCTTTCTGTCTTGTGCAGACCCCCTGAGGATTGTCTCTTTCATTTATACTTTGGTAGATCTTGTCATGCCAATAAAATGTTACTGCTTGAGTTGAAATGAGCAATGGACTTTGCCATCCATGAAGGATTAAGCAAATGTGGAGCATTTATGAAGACATCCAGTTGCTACTGGAGCCCATCTGTACTGGAGATGTCCTAAATATTTTGGATCAGCTGGAATTCTGTAGCAGGCTGGAGGCAGGAGCACTAGATCATCTGTTACCACAATCTGGTTGCAAATCCTGAGCTATAGATGATTTCTTCTGATGGTGCTCCAGCTGTAGGGAGAGAATGTGGCTGAGCAGTTATTCCCAGAATGAAACTGATTCCCGACGCTCATGTATGCCCTTAGAGTGAGACCACACACTCATTTCTGATCTAGGCCTTAGGAGAAGTTGTGAGTTCTGTAGGCCTAGCCCAGTATAAATTTGTTTCCCCAAGAAGATTAAAAATAATGACTCCCATTAATTTCCTTGCTGGAAAACCATGCTTACAAGTACACAATTCATGTAAAAAAAGCCTTACCAATTATTAGAGTTATTTATATGTACCCCTAATTTTCATGCAATTAAAAAATTGCTAAGGTAGAGAACAAATATAATTGTCAGAGGCCGTCAAGTGTTCTGAATTCAGTACGGTAAATCTTAATAGGTGTGAAAAATATGGAATTTTGCAGCGCAGTAGAATATATGGTGAAAACGGCAGTACTGTTTTTTACTGCATAAGCTATCTGACACTATGCTCTAGATGTTTTTTTCAAAACAGAGATTGTGACATTCTCTGAACAGACTAAATTAATCCTCTTAATCCAATGGATGCTCTGATCCTCTGAGGAGAGGACTAGATTAATAAAATCACTTCTCCAGTGTTTCCCTGTTATTCTTGCAATCCATCTGATTCTAGGAATCAAAGAAGAGGAAGCACAGGGTTTGAAATGAACACAACTGAAAGTTTCTCTAAAAGTCCTTTGGTGTCTGTTTTTTGATGATTTTTATATTTAGCACCAAACCAGGGAAGGAGAAAAGCACTGTGATTTCTGTTTACTGATGTATTTAATTTATACAAATATTTCTATCACATGTGACTTTTCTGGCAATAATTACTTGATCAAGACATCTGTGATCCACACTACAAGCACATTGCAGATCATCAGTCTTTACTAATGGAAACATGCACATAATATATTGATTATTCATGACCTGCTTCAATGAAGACTTTGTGGACACATTTTTCCATTAAGCAAATGGATTCATGGCTCATTTGGATTAGACATATAACTTTGTCCTTATTAAAGTGATTGGTTTCTATCTCCCTCCCTTTCCTTCATGAATTCAAGACCCCCACATATACTTTTACACTTTTAATTTCTTTCCAACTCCTCTTCTGCTCTGCTTATCACACAGATTACCCTTCTTATTTATCTTTGACTGTCTTTCCCAGTGCTGTAGATGTAATGTACAATTTATTTTTATAATTTTTAAAATTTAAATTATTTTGAAATTTAAATTAATTTGAAAAACATGTACATCATTGCATCTTTCTACTCCTGTAATAATTCCCATAAAACTAACATTTTCTACATCTTCACTGTACTATCTGCATCCTTCCCTGTTAATTATCCTATTTCTTCACCTCCCACTCTTCCATCTTTTGCTTCACTGCTCCATTCACACCTGAGTTTCTTAGTCACTCTCTGGAATCCTTTATTATAACAGCACAGTCCTTAGTGACCAGGTTCTCAGTTTTTTTTCTGACTCTATCTTATTCACCAACATGCCTTGTTCCTAGTTTAAAAGTGGGAATATAGACACATTTTAGACAAGTTTTTTTTTGTTGGTAGTTCTTCTCTTCTTTATTCATTATTCTTTAGAAGTCTGTACTGTCTTTTCTTCCCCCACACATTTATCCTGTTCTGGTTACAGAAATCTTTCCATATGCCTCCTTCAGTTTTGTGTCACCTTACTTGTTTTTGGTCCAAAATATTATCTCCTTGATGTCAGAGGCTTAATGTTGTCAGACACCTCAAGTGTTTACAGCCTTTTTTCATCTTCAGAAGTGGATATCCAAAGGGTCTAGATGTGTAATTTATTTCTGTTATCTCTTCGTTTGCTTGTGTCTTGGTTTGCAAGGTATTTAACCCCTCCACTTTCCAAACCTCTGCTTATTTTTCTTTTAGCCCTATTTCCCATCTCATTGCTTCCAGAAGGCCTCTGGAAGATGATACATCTCATCTTCCTCTGTCAGCTTTATAGATCAACTTTAAATTCTCCCATCATCCTCTCCTATGCTTTTCTTTGTATCTTCTTTGCTATCAGATTGCTTTTCTTTAATTCTCCACTTTAGTTAACTGAAACTAAATATTTATTTCTGTGTGTTAAACTCTAACTCCTTTCCTCACTGCATTTATATTTTTCTGTCTATTTAACCAATTTAAAACCTGATAATTAGAAGATTTTTGCCTCAGTTTAAGATTCTAAAATGCTGTCAAATGAGAAACACTCCCATTATATTTCCTTGATATTTGGTCCTCAGAAAACTTTAGCTTTCTAAGTGCTGTCTGATACATTCACATAACACTTTAAAGAATGAATTATGCAACATAGCAGTGACCATTGTTAATGTCAGTGATGCCTAATGACTGTCCACAGGTACAGATCTAGTCCTTGTCCTTGCTATAGCCATGTCACATGGGCTGTAATACTGAAATAATATTGTCCAGTATTTGGGTTGACATCTCTATGGCACCTGTAACAGTAATATATTAATCATATTGGGGGAGTATGTATATGTTCTGCACAGATGGCTTTCTGTTCACTACATGTGCTTATTTTAAATGGGCTTATAAACCTATAATCCTTGACAAGAAAGAGCTTAATCTACAGAGGACTCAGAACACTTGAATTAATCTTGACCCTGAATTACCTATTAAATTAGACTTCTGAAAATAGTTTGGGTAAATATTATGAACAGGGTTTCCAGAAGACAATTGCACTTGTGAATATTTAGGGAAGAATATTTAAAGACTACAGGGAGAATCATAATTAGAAACTTACTACATCTGAAGAACTATAAGAATATTTGATGAAAAGAAAGATGCTAGTAAGGAAGTTCTTTCTTAGGACATCTTACTCCTAGTGATAGATGTCAAATAACTGAAGTAAAGCTATCTTAATATTTTCTTGCTCTGTAACTACTTGAATGAAAATATTGGATTCAGTATTTAATATTATCAAAGCTTGTGGGTTTAAGAAATCTTAATTAATGTCAGTAGGAAACTTTCCAACAGAAAAATGCCTACACTTTCTCTCTCCTGAATTGATCTCACTGTCATGCAGGTAATGCCAGAATATCTAAATATAAATGTATAAATATTGACAATTTTCAAAGATTTTTCATCCTACACCTAATGAAAGTGAATGACAGTGAATTCATGAGCCCTAAGCTGGTGTAGAGGGGCTTTCTCATCTCTGGTGTGTAACTTGGTGAAGTTCTAACGTTTCCAAAATGTATCAGGTGAATAATCTTCTCTCACAAACACAAGTATATTAAAGAATGGCAAGTCTTCAAAATTTTGTGATACCCTAATGATATTTTTAATATTAGTTCTTAATTGCCACTAATAAAAACATATCCAGTGCTATTTTTAGTAAACATTTATGCAAAATATAATCTTATATATGTCAATTAGCACTTCAAATATGATGGATGTATTTGAAGCTGAAATAGAACTCAGGTTATTTTTCTCTAAAGGATGATGATGAATATTTGTCCTTTAATTATTTTGCTAAACAGTTTCTATTCATGTATCAGGCCTTTAAAAAAACCATTTCTGATGAGAAAAACTATGGACACTTTCTTGAAATGTACTTACAAATAGTTTGAAAACAAAATACTTATCATTCAAAGATAAGTTGGCATTTCTCACTGCTTTGCATTATTTTATGTTTTCATATAAAACTTTTCTCTGCAGATGCCTTCTTAGGTCAGAACCCTATAAAAAAATCTTTCTGAACCTGAGGTTGCAGAGCAGAGCCTGAAGACCAGAAGGCATGTGTTGCACCTCAAAAGTCCAAAATTAGAAAGCCGGGGCAAAAGATCCTGAATTTATTTTATCATTCTGAGCTTGTGTTCTCTGACTGTAGCAGGCTATGACTGTGCTCTCTAACATAGCATTTCTATGTCTCCTAAAGCATCACCGCTGGCATGCATGGCTTCACTCTTGAACCTGGACACACAGAGTCAGGCTTTGAACTGGACTAAATGCCTGCTTGAGAACTTGAGTAAAAACTGCATTCCCAGCTAAGCACTGCTGGCCATTTAGAGTATGGGACAGGAAAATAAGTAGGGATGTGCTCTGCATGAACAGAAGAGTGAGCTGGGTAGGGATAGGCAAGAATCTTGTCCTTTAAGCTTGCCTAGCATCACTTATTTTGTAGAGGAGGTTCAGGGGATGCATTGGTGATATTTAATAGTCATGTAACTTTTAAAAGATATTCTGTCTTCAAAGAGAATTTTATTATATTCCTGAAATAGTGACCTTCTGGTTTTTGTGCAGACAGACATAGCGGGTGGGGATTTGTTAAATATTATTTTGATCTTTAAAAATTTCTACAGTTGTTCCTTTGTTTTTAAATATTGTCACGTTTTGTTTGACATATTTCAGGCATATTTGGTACAGAGCTATTGTATAAAAGAAAAAAAAAGGAGATCAGTAAGTGAAATGTGTTTAGGAAAGGTGTGCTGACATGCATATATTTATGTTTAGAAATTGCTCTAATTTGAATAGACTGCCTTGATATTACATCAGTAAAAAGTAACAGAGAAGAGACAGAATGATGTTATCTTGCCAAGTTTAAAAAAAATATGTAAGCAACCTGTTTCCTAAGACTAACAATTGAATATGCAGATATTAATTTGCTGTGCAAATATTTCTGTGCTTTTTTCCTAAACTACCATTTTATCATTTCCTAGAGGAATAATGCTGAAGTTCTTCAAAGTTTGTACATAATTTATTTTGGAAAATCATTTTATGATTAATTAAAATGCTTCTGAAGTTCTCTGCCTGCAGTATCACACTTGTTATTAATGGCCACAGTCTGTACGTCTTTAAAATTAGGGGAAATATTTTCCTTATTCATGGTCTGTTTTATCCTCTCACTTAGAGTTTCACTTTATAAATATGCTTATATAGGCATTACATGCACATCTGTGTATACATATGTATATATACAAGTGTGTGAATGGATGGGTATATAATTGGGTATGGGTATATACATTGCTGATACATACATGTATCATACATAAGAAGGATGCATCATGAAAAGTCCAGTCTAGAATGGCAAATATGGAGAAAAATATGTTAAATAATGAAAGAAATCATGCAGCAGATGACAGTGGTTTAAAATACGGCCTTATAGATGATGTGTTGTGTGTGAACCCTTTCATCTAATATTTGTAAGTTCACAGCAGGCACATCCTGTAGTCTATGGCAGAAAGTTTTATTGATTTACAGAGGAATAGCAAATGCTACCTGAGGCAGCAGTTCTTCCAAAATGCTGTTGATATCAGAAGAAAATAAAGAAAATCTCATTGTTAGATATGATTTGTGATACAATTCCTCTTGTGTGCTGAGTATTAAGGTATTTTAAAGGAAGTGAGCTTTTCTGTCCAGAGAAAAGATATAAGGAACATTTCCTCTTGTAACAAAATCCGTCTTGAAAATTTGAGATTTCACAGCCCATTAACCTGCTATTAAAGACCAATGACAGGATTTCTTTCAGAAATGAACTTTACATTGTGCAAGAAGTTAGCTGTGATACCAGAAAGGGAGAGGAGAAAAATCCTCACCCAAAACAACAAAAAAATGAGGCCCACAACACGATTCTTATCGAAGTCCATACTATTAAAGAAATGAAATTGCAGCTGTACAAAGCTGAAGATACCAATTATGTGTAATGGTGCAGAACCAGGTTACATCAGCTTTGAATTTCAGGCAGTTCACATTCCATTTTACCTGCATTTGCAGAAAGTTGAGACAGTGTCAACTCCCACTTAGGATTCAGTTGATCACAGTGTTACAGAAAGTCAAACTGACAGTTAAGGGGAAGTGAAAGGTTCTGGGTCAGGTCTCTGTTGGGTTTTATTTCATTCTCATTAGGAACAATAATACAACAAACTGTGTTAAATTTTGAAGCTGAAACACATGCATATGTATGAAATATAGTTAAATTATTTGTCTGGGTATATGAAAGACAAGTAAAAGAAATTTTGGAATAAATTCAGTAAGAAATGTGTGCCTCTCTTCAAAGTGAGTCAGTTTAGCATTAGGTAATGTGTTGTCTGGGATAGATGAACCAGGCATGATAATTCCACCATTAGGTGTGCTGTCTCTGTTAATTGTATTCATTTCAAAGGGAGCAATAAACATTAGGATGCTTTAATTCAGTTCATTTCAATGGGAGCAATAAACATTAGAGGCCCTTTAGTGTCCCTTTCTGAAGGGTCCCACTTGACTAATTTTGCTCTAATTCAAAGACGAAAGACAGGAAGCATGATTAATTTAACTCTTTGCATGGAAAAACATTCATTTTGAAGTTGTTTCCTCCAAAGAAAGTACTAATTACAGTAATAAAAATTAATATTCATCTCCATTCTAGATATCACCCTGTAGCACCAAAAGCTCTGACCAATATAGGCTGATGAACTCACTGAAATAATACACCACACAAGGGATACTTCCTTAGGAATTTAAGTGACCATTTTCATTTTTTTCTTGGGGAGCAGAGTAGCAGACAGAGTGGTGTGGTGATGTGATGTGGCTGGTCCAACTTGAAGGGTTTCTCTGTCATTGCGTTTTGTTGCCTGGGCTCAGGGGAAATTTGGCTCAAAGGAAAAAAATGCTAGCATGTCATTTCCCCCTTTGTCATGGGAAGCTGCATGTCTCTGCTCCCAGTAATACCTGGTCAGTAGGACTTCCACAAGCAATCACCCTCTTTTATGCACTGTTATTAGTACTCTTGCTGTTACTATTATTGTTCCTTATCTCAATGCTTTTATTCTAGGAAATTGTTATCCCAATCAATCATCTCTGCCTTTTGTTCCTTTCTCACCGGAGAGGATGGGGGAAAGGAGGCAGCTGCTCGGAGCTTTATTTCCAGCTGGTTATAAACCACAAGATATCACTATGGTGACTGAGGGACTGGAGCACCTCTACTATGAGAAAAGGCTGAGACTCTTCAGTCTGGAGCAGAAAAGTCTCAGGGGGATCTTACTAATGTACAGAAAGTCCCAAAGGAAGGATGCAAAGAAGACAGGGCCAGGCTCTTCTCAGTGGTGCTCAGTGAAAAGGAAGGAGGTACTGGCCACAAACTGGAAAACAGGAGAATTCCTCTGAACAAGGAAGCACTGCTACTCAAGAGTGGTGGAGTACACAGGTTGCCCAAGGGCATTATGGAGTCTCCAGCCATGGAGAAATTCAGAAGCTCTCTGACATGGCCATGGTCAGCTGGCTGTAGATTGTCCTGTTTGAGCAGAGGATTTGACAGACGACCTTCAGAGATCCCTGCCAACCCCACCCAGTCTGTGATTTTGTAATAACCAAAATATTGTTGTATTATCAACTCCATTTTAATCACGGATTCAAAACACCGCACCATCCCAGAAGACATACAGTGGTCTGCTATTAAAAAAGTTAACTTTATTTCAGCCAGACACAGTAAAATGCTGAAAGCAAACTCAATCCAAACTTACTATTTATGTACAGATTTATTAAATTTCAATAACAAAGTTTATAAGAAGACAGAGGCAGGAAGGGAAAGAGAGAAGTAAGGTGACAAAAAGACTGTCAAGCACTTTAATTAGTGCAACACTACCTGTTTGAAATTATATATTAGTCCTCCTAGGAAATAAAGAAAGAACTCCCCCTCAAACTGCAAGAAACAGAATAAAACCCTCCTGATAACTTAACTCATTGTGTGAGGGGATTGTTCTATTTATATAAGGGTAGCAGATCCAGCAGATAAATAAAGCACAATTCTCATAGTTTGGTGATCTGTATTCTTTCTGCTACATTGCTTTCTTCAAAGCTTTTGCCAGGTGACAGATATCTGTTATGAACTCATTTAGCTATTGTTGATGGTAGTGACTGACTTCTGGGGATTACAGCAGTACCATGACCTATTATGTTATAATTTAAGGGTGTATTGTTATTGTTTTTACTGTTACAAATGCCAAGTAGTTGTTGTATATTTTGATGTAAAAGATATGGTGTTTCATATTTAACATAATGCAGTTAAATAGGGGTTTGGTAAAGTTAATCTCGTTAAAGTTAATAGGAATCTTCTCATCAGCTTCCCTTGGATCAGTTTTTAATCTCACTTCCTTTTATTTCTCATTTTAAATTCATAGTACATTAATATTACTTCAGGACAGGTCAAACACATCCTATCTATTTATCTTTCCATTAATTCAATCCATCTGGTTTATGGTAACATAAAATCTCAACACATCAGAATATTGTATGAATACTAACTTTAAAATTTTGTGGCAAAATGTCAATTAAGAACTATATCCTGTTTCTACTTTTTCTCTCCTAGGTCAGGCAGTTTTCATCCTGTTTTACAAGGATTTGCAAGTGTCTATATCTGAGAAATATGTTTTTAATATTTATGTTTGAGTCATTTTCTGTAACGCTTTCAGTCATTTTTCAGAATACATATACATCTTGACTATTTACCTTCAAGTATGTGTATGCTCTCCCTCATATTGTGACTGCTGACATCAAGCTTCTGATTTCCAGGAAAATATATGAAATCACATTGGTATATATTAACATATATAACATCTCTAGACAAACACTTTAACTCAAGTAGACTGTGTATCCGTAGGTGGAAGAAAAAATGCCTCAGTATGCTGTGATAAACTGTTTAATAACATAAAAAAATAATGAAACTCTTTTCTGCAGTCCAGGCTGTTGTATTGCCATACATTTTATTGGTCTGAAAGGTAGAATTCTTGGCAGACAAATCATCCCATGGGCCACATAAAGGGCACATGGTATAATTCAGCCTAGTGTAACTATAAATGACCAGAATAGAGTCCGAAAGGTCTGCTCAATTCAATATCTGATTTATGTTTTGCGCTGTGGTGAGGAGATTTTGGAACTGACACAGACAGAGGGTGAGCTACATGCTGCAATTGTAACTGTCCAGCTGAGAGAGAGAACATGGACCAGAAGCACTTCCCAATGATTAATTCAGCCAACATTATTCCCTTCATGGGAAGACATTTATTTTAAAAGTTCTTCAGGCAGTCATATGTGTGAGACATTTATAGAGGTGCATGCTATCTGCTACATTTTGAATAAATGTGTATTTTTCTCTGGTGACATTTACCTGTGGAATTCCTTATAAAAGCAAGGGGAAGGTCAAGCCTGTTGAAAGTGTGGTTAATGACAAGCTACACAAATAGGGTGGAATAGAAGGGAATTCTGTCTTTTCTTTTTTTTTCTTTTTTTTTTCTTTTTTTTTTTATACAGTAGCAGGAGCTATTGCATAGATGATTTGACTTTACTGGTTTTGGTTAGAAAATTCTCATTTCATTCTTCTACTGTCCTTGGTTTCATCACATATGCAGAATTTATGCTTCATAACAAATACAATATAGATGGCAAACAATTTCTTATTACTTTCCAGAAATAAAATATTAACCACTAGAAATATGTTTTTACCTTTATTTTAGATGAAGAAATAGTATTTTGTAAAAAGCCTCCTGGTTATTAAAGTCACCAAAAGAAAAAGTCCCTTAAAGTAAATGCTTTACCCTGGAAAATACTCTGTCTACTTGAATCATGTATAAACTTTTTCCTTGTAGAAATATTTAATAGTATACAAATGGACTAACTATTCACTCCTGTGTTCAGTAAATCACGTTCTATTGACTGAAAAGATAAGGCATAAAATAATGTTTATCAGTGCTTAGATTAAAAAATACATTAATTTTTTTAGTATATAGAAATGCAGTAAATTTGACTAATAAGGACTAATAAGGTGTTTGAAAAAAAGGACAAAATTAAATGTTTTTCCTGCAAAATACAGTTTGGTTGGACATTATTCGATAATATTTTGTTGGTATGATTGTGCACTGTCAGTTATTTTCCTTTTTACATGGCGAATATTCATGTATTTTAGCAACCCATTTTATTTGCATCTTTCCTAGTACATGAACATGTGGATTGTTAGGATTGTAAATCTTACCTGAAAGAGACTGAAATCATAAATCTTTGAAGATTTCTGACTTGTAGATCAAGTTTAGTGCAAGTAGACATGATAGACTGATTTTGTTTAGGTTCCATGATTTGCTTGCTTGTATTTCAGTTTCCCAGACTGCTATTTTTGGTGATGTTTGTTTTTATTAATTAAAACCCAACAAACCTATTTCTATTTCTCAAATAAATCAAGATTTCTCTTGGTTCCTGCAGTCTTATATATCTGGTCATTCTGAGCTGTGAGATGTATTACTAAAAAAAATTCAAACATTTATATTGAACAACTATTCACTATAAAAAGTTCTGAAACTATTATTTGATAAGGTTCAGTATAAGATTAAATCCATGTCCTTTTGGATTATGGTATTTTGCTTTTATGTAGATATGACAGAAGTAAAAATTTCTGGGATTTCTTGATACGTTTTTAGTCTGCAGACTCAATCACAACATAGTTCTTTCTACTTACTTCTCCTAATTTTTTTTTTGTTGTTGTCATTTCAGTGGTGACTTACTAGAGTATAACACTAGTGGTCAATAGACCACACAGGTATCAAACTTTTGCCTCAGAAGACTGACAAAATAGAGGGTTAATTAGCATTGCTAGACATTTGTACATTTGCCATTTTTAAAGCAATGGAGAAGAACTAAAAGAATACTATTTAAATGTTGGCAATAAACATATCTAATGGAGTTTTAAAGGTATTTAAATTATGTCTAAGTAGATGTCTAACCTTTTTGTTTTAAAAAACAAATCACTGCTAATGCTTTAGATAAAAAAAAATTGCTGTACTGGGTAATGTTCTTTGAAGGGCAAGTAATTTGGGTCAATAGAAAATTCTCTATGATATTAGTTAACAATTCATGTTTTATTTTACATTAAGCATTTTGAGGGTAGATTGCTTATTGCGTACTTTCTTCATCCACAAATTAAAACTGCAGAAAACATTGTTGTGTGGACTTCATGGCAAGAAACTTTGCACTGATGATTTTGTTTCTATCAGGAAAAAGAAATATGTACAGGTCTTTTCAGGAATCTTGTTTACTTAAATGCGACACTAACAAAAAGAATAATAATAATGGTGTGGATGGATGGATGCAGCTGGAAATTGCATTAACACTTGCTCTGCAGAAAAGTTTCTGGAAGGAATACAAGACTCATAGTGTTGATTTTGAATTACTTTAGTATTTTGCTTGCATATTTTCCAGAAGGGAAACAGAAGTAACTGTTCAGAAAATTGATAATAGATAATTGATTCAGATGGGAAAATGTGAAGCTTTTTTACCAGTTTTATCCATTTATCTGGATAATACACCAGCTGTAATTAATTTTATGTAACTTTATCCATCTGGAAATTAGTTATTACTTCTTGCTTCATGTTACATTCAATATAGAAATTTTAATCAGGGCTAGGTGATGTAGTCTTTCTATATAGTCAATAGAAACCTAACCAACACTCTTGCTTTAGTATGTAATTCATCACACCTTAAAAAATACATGCATTAGACTAAAAACTTGTGTACTAAACTATTAGCATGTAGAGATTTCTTTCCAGTGCGTTTAAGTGAAAGCCTCAAAACTGCCTTAAACCTGAAGCCTGAGTTTTGGATGAAGATGAATTTTAACACAAACTATTAACCACAGCAGGGGGAGTGTCTCTCAGAGAGAGAATAATTTCACTAGCTCTTTGTAAGTGCTAATAAAGGAAAAAAAAACAAATTAGCTGGTACTAATTAGAGAAGAGATTATACTAATTAACACACAGTTTGGCATATACTTGACTAACAGTTCCAGTAGTATACAAACAATTTTGCTTAAATAGGAAAAAAAAATTACCACATTATCACTATTACAACAGTTTCAGAGAAGATATCAAAGCAACACTCACCTATATGTTCCTTTATTCAGATTTGTTTCACTTTTTTAGCTTGCTATTTGAAAATATTTAGAGAGTGAATTCTCAATACAGTCCTTAGGAAAGTAGTCATATTTATGTGGCTTTTCTTCCCACTGCCATGTAATCTTTATAGCTGCATCTGCAAACATGGCAACTATGATTGTAAATGACAGATTAAATATTTCAACCATGATCTATATTTGCTAGCTCCTGTTAAATTTATTGCAGTTTACCAGGAAATTTCTTTGTATACTTTTGCAGCATCTTCCTCTCCTGTTCTTCACATCTCTGCAAGCTTCGAAAAAGGAGGAATAATTACCTGTTTTCTCACAGTCATATGGCCAGTCTATTTACTGTGCACAGGCTACATGATAGCTACACATTTCAAGCATCTTTTCACTACTCTCCTTAAACAGGTTCTTGTTCACCTTAACTGGTTATCATAGTAGAAGACTTACCATGAAAAGTCAAGTTTAAAATTGTGTTGATATTTATGGTAAAAAACTAAGTAGAGTCACAATATTCTCTTGATGATACTTTCCTTCATGTCACATGGCATGCAGAGAATGGATGAACACATATATAACTGTGTGATAGAAAGCGGAATCATGAATATAACACTGGAAAAACATAAAAAGAGTAGAAAAGAGCAAGCAGTGGAACATGTTTGTCAAAGAGTATGAGTTCTAGCATAGTAACCTAGAGGAATTCAGAAGCATTCCAAGGAGAGAGCACTGCTATCTACAGCTGACCCTGAGCAGTAGGTATAAGCTGCACTGTAGCAGGGTGAGTGTGCTGTTGACATCAGTACTTCAGTATAAACTATTAAGCAAGTTGGCAAATATTGCCAAAAAAACATGAGCAAACCAGAAGTGATTTAAAATGGTGTCTGCTCCTGAGCCCGAGTGAGGGGAGAAATACAATATCTTTTATAGTTTTGTGTCGCAGAAGGTATGAATTACCAATGCAGGAGTAGTGGCCAAAGAAGAAAAAAGGCTACGTCTGAAGTTTACATGGACACGATATTGAAAGAGGATTCTTTTTTAAGAGGTAACAAAATTCATGCTGATAACCCAAAGGAAGTATAATATCTGATTACATTTGAGAACTGTTTGCTGTGGTGTTTATTGAGAGTGCAGCCTACAGCAGTAAGGCAATGTCACAACAAGGGTCTGCCAGAGTGCTGAATCTCTGTTTTGCTGCCTGCAGCTGGAACATGCTGAAAAGCAAGCAGTGAACTGGGTTACTAAAGGTGTCTTTTGCTGGAATGCATGGATCTTTAAGTTGTGCATAATTTTTAGTGTGTCAACACACTTCAAAATATGGAGCACAGCAGTACAGCTCAGCCATGTGAATGAAACTGGAAAGATGCATGATCTGTTGTGTCCTTTGAAATGAGAATGTTACTCTACTGCATTTATTGCCAGCCTTACTACCTCACATCCCCTTACTGCAGTGGGTTGCTTGTGTTCTCTAGTTTCAGACCTGGTAGGTGAAATCCTGCACTGCTGAAAACAAGGGGAGTTTAGCTATTGATTTCCTTGACTTTCTCTAAATTGGTTGTCCAAGGACTTCTGTGTGTTGGGTGGAGCTCTATGTGCTGACTACTTGCTGACCTTTTTTCCCAGCGAGGGAAAGCCAGGAATACTGCTAGCCTCCCTTTTATCAGCCTTATGGTTGTTTTGAATTAAATTTTACATATGGAGCCATTGCAATCTCTTTCCAGGTCTTTGATTTTCTGCTTGGTCAAGATTAAATCCTCTGAGTGCAACCTGCATACACTTGCAATGCACAGACATGCTTGTGTTGTCTGATTCTGGGATTATTTCTTATGCAATTTTTTGATCTCTTTTATTTCACATGGAGAAAATATCAGAGCCTGCTATAAGAAGAAAGCCCTAAAACCTTACTCCAAGGAAAAGGATGTGAAAAACTGAAAGCAAATGCTTTAGGAATTCTTCCATTTATTGGCATTACAACTGCACCTCTGAGTGCAGTAGCATTGCCACCATTTATTTTAAACCTGGGTCAAGTCATGAGCACCTTCTTTGGCCAGACACCTGAAAATGCACAGCATACTCCTTTGGCAGAAATTCATGCTGTACCTAAAAGCAAGACTAGACCAGAATAAAAAGAGTGATGGATAAGTTGGAGGGGATTTCCAGACTTACAAGACTGAAGGGGAAATGAGAAAATTCAAAACAGCAATTGTGAAATGATGTAAAGACAGTGATGTAAACATGTTTTTCACATCTTTTACAAGGTGTAGGACTGAAAAAATACAGAACTATATTTTAGCTTTAATACTTTGGCCCAGCAGAGGTAGTCCAGTGTAGGATTTCAATTTTTCAGTTGAAATGGCCTAGAAAAACTAAGATTTTGCATCAGGAAAAGGAAAGATCACAGATTATTAGAGAACTGAGAAAGTATGCATGCCTAAATTCACCTGGAAAAGACTGAAAATGCTGTCCCTAAATTATAGAGTTATGCACTTGTATTTAAAGAAAAAAAGTAAAGATAGAATAGTAATGCTTTCTTAAAACAAGACTTGTAAAAGATTCTAAATTTTCTTTTTAGTGTAAATTAATCACTTTAGGACATTATATTCCAGGATGGTCATTATTTATTTCTATTGTTTCCACTCAGAAGAGCTAAATGCATTGGAAGAGAGTCCTCCTGCTGTGCTTGGCTTCTTTGAATTGTTGGACAGGTCTGAAAAGAAACTGGATGCAGGCTGCTGTTGCCCATTCAAGATTTCCCCTGGGACTCAAAGGAAGGAAAATCTTGGAAAAGACAAAATAGTTGCTCTAGCATTTCCATGCATATCACCTTAATGATTATTTTTGGAGTAGAAAAAGTCTTTTCTGCTCTTACTTGTCCCCCCTTCCTCACAATGAAGATCCACACATATTAGGAGCTCAGTAGTCTTCCCTTAAGGAGTCTGCTGAGTCAGCAGTGGATTTCCTCACTCAGGTATTCTATCCCATGAGGAACAGATGACATGCTACATGCAAAAAGCCCAGAACTGAAAATTTAAGGTAAGGCATGTGCAAAGCAATAGGGAAAATTATAATTTAATGATTTCAGCCCTGACCACCTCTAAGCTTACTTCATTTAACTTACATAAAGATATTTGTGAACTTGAATAGTGCACATGCATTTAGAACGAGGAGAGTTCATCCCTTCTCTCTGAGAACGAGTATCAAGTTCATCTGCTCCAAATCATAACTAAGAAAGAAACAAACCAGAAATTGAAATGGATCTGTGCCACATTTGTGGCAAACAGTATAGTTGTTCTTTTAAAAACATCTTTGCAGATTTTAAAACAATGATATCAAGCTATGGAAAGAAATGGCATTAAATATGGATGAATGACAAAAAATGTAACCTGAAACCACTCTCCAGATATATCATCTACTTACTAGCACATCTGGTTTCCTTTAAGTAAGACAAAAAGATTCTTACTGCATCCCTTTTCAGCCCTTTAATAATGGAATTCATCCTTTTAGAGAAGATATTCATTTGAATGGATTTATTATGTCAACCTAACAACCAGTCTTCAAACAGTTGAACAAGCATGCTTTGCTTAAAAGAATATACAGCACAGCTTTTTCATGGAAAAAACCCTGAAGTCACAATACCTTCAATATAATAGGGTATAGCTTAATACTCCACTTGAATTCAGTGACCAAATATCCAATAAGCAGTCATAATGTGAGATCTGATTTGGACCCAAGAATATGGTTGATTTTCAATCTTCAGATTAAATATTTAGTAAAATCGTGTGATTATTTCCTTAGTGCTGTGTCTATAAGTCAGTACACCTTATTTAATGCTGCCTTAATACTTACAATTTTTAAGAATTGTTGGTTTTATATTTGCTTTTCAAATAGTTAAATTAATGTAAAAAGACTCTATTGTAAAGACTATTTCTAAAAAGATAATAATATGGCAAAAATAAAACACATTCATCTACAATGGACAATTAAATAAATTTTCAAATTGTCATTGTGTTTGGGAAAATTTTTCTACAGAACTATAGCAAGAATTTAAATATTGAGAAAAAGCTGAAGCTGTCTGTAGCTTTTCCTTCTGTGTATTTCTAACAGTTTTTACAGAAGGGCTTGTCTATTTGGACTATGCCAAGATGTGAGTTCTCTTTTGTATTGTGTGAAGAGAAATTTTGCAGCTTTTAAATCTAATTTTTAGGAAAACATTTGGTGGGAGTGGCAAACCATCTCCCTTTGGAGAAAATATAAACCTTTTTTTTTTTTTTATTTGAACTTCCAGTTTTCTTTCACAAACTACTAATTAAGCTTTCAGAGCTTGAGGATACAATTTCCCTGCAGTGTGACCTCTGTAGTGTACTTCAGTAGTCACTGTCTAAGAAAGCATGCAATACAAGCTTCTTCCTAATATGCTACATCGAGTGATGATATCCCACTCTGGTTTTTAATTTCAAACTTTGTTAACACTCAAAAGGGGTAAAGAACATCCAATCCTTTCCTCACTCTGGGTCACTATTTTTTGAATTACTTGAACCAGGAGTTCTCCGCCAAAATTTTTGCTTTGAATCAAATGAGCTCTCAAGAAGAAAATAAATGTGACTCCTCAGTGGCATGCCATTTCAGTTACTGGACCACACAAGGCTTTTCAAGGCTTGAGCTGTCTGCTACCAGTGCTCTATAAAGTTTAATATAATGTCTCCTTTCATAATCAGGACTTAGTCAAATATATGTGCCAGTCTGGTAAGAAGTGAATAAAGCTGATGCAAACCTTATTTCAAGTGGGTATATCCAATATTAAATGTCACATTTTACTGGTTGACAAACATTATCACTTCATTTCACAGTACAGTAAACAACTCATAAGTCACTGGCTAATTTGATTGACAGTAGCCTTGGGCATTCTTTAGAAATCATTTAGTATACTGCACTGAGTCAGACTTTCAGAGTAATTGACCTCAAAAATATGAAAAAAAGTCCTATAGTCTGCTTAAAATGAAGCGAAAGAGGGAAATCAAAAATGTGAGAACAATAAATTATAGAAATTTCTCATTTGAGTGAGTAACAGCTTTAATAGCTTTCTTTAAGAACTGAGTGCACTCAATTGAACATCTGCTTTCCAGCTGTGTATATTGATATATTACCAGGGTTTTATCCTCTTCTACTTTAAATATATCCATAAGTTTTTCAGAGCTCCACTACCTGATTTTCTGACAATGCCTTGATTGTGAAAGATATAAAAATGTCAAAAATTCTGTAGGCCATTTTATGCCCAGGATATTATTTTTCAATTGAATCCAAAGACAGATGTCTATGAACAATTAAACCATTCTCCAATCACACCTTGTTCCAGCTGGGATCATAGAATTAAAAGGAAATAAGCCATCATGATTCACTTATTGCCAGAGTACCTAGTGTTTCCTGTACTGCTGATAGATTCTTATTAAACAATTCTGTCAATGGAAAATGAATATTGTCCGCTGCTTGAACTTCTAAAGTTAGTTCTTTGATATTAAATTTGATTTTTTTCTCTTATAATAATTCATACACTTAGTGACTGGCTTCAGAAATTCCCATTAGATGGAGATTATGTTATCTAAAGCTTAGTAAATCCCACATCAGGTCTCAGGGACTTTAGCTGTAAAGCAGAACACTGAAAAGACCTGTAGTGAGAAGAGGAAGTAGCTAATAAAAAAAAAAAAAAGTAGCCTCGTGACCCTTCTGTTAAAGGAGATGTGGAAAATACTTACTTTTATCCCCCCACCTTAATATGAAGTTACCTTTTTCAACTCCCTTTGCCACTGTTTCTTGTTTGGCAGCCACAAAGTTTAGGCTTAGTAAGTCTGCAGCAAGGGGCCAAATAATATGTGCCTATGAACCAAAATATCATCAGTATGTTTATGTTTTAGTGCTTCAGAACAGCTATACTCCCATTCATGTGGAGAATATTTAATTTCTAGACTATGCCAAGAAAGGTTGCTAATAAAATATTTCTGCACTTTGTAGATAGACAGTTTGTGATAGGTTATATATTTTGAAAGAAATATACGCTCTCACCATTTCTCCTGGACACAGTAGAGCAGACACAAGCAGCCTTTGTTTCCAAAAGCTGTTATAAAATTGAAGGAAAAAGCTACTGATTGATATGTTTAATTGTATTAAATGATACCAAAGAAACATGATTGCATCTTTCAGATACAATAGCAATTAAAAGGATGTGTTAAAGTGTGTAAGTTAAATCTCCCAGGCTTGATAAGTTTTTGCAAAAGATTGATACATATTAAACATCTGACTATGGAAATTACAATTAAATGAGAAGTCATTTTCTTTAAAATGTTGAGATTCTCAATATATCAGAGAATTGAAGGATAAATCCTAAAGACTGAGAAAAAAATTGATGGAAATGTCCTTCTTTGCACCATTAAAAATCTGTACTCAGTGCACTGGTTTATATTACACACTTCTTGCATATATTTATGCACACTCAACTTGAAAGAAAGAAAAAAAAAAAGGTCAGCTTATGCTCACAGGCCCCAAGCAAGCAAATCTTTTAAGCATGTGCTTAAGTTCAGCAGAGGAATAATAATGTCGACATGAAGAAAACTCCACATATGTTTAGGTGATTTAAATGTTCACAGGTTCAGGGTAGTTTTATTTAGGATCTCTTCTCTTGTAGCAGTGAGCACTAACATGACTTTCATTTTCCTTCCATAGACCCACTGTTTATAACAGAAAAAAATTTGTAAGGCCAGGCAACTCTTTGCATAGATATTAGTTTATACAACAGCATTTTCCCTTGTGTCCATCCCATTCCACCCTGTCTGTGTCTCCCTGTCTCACTGCCACCCTCCCCTCAATTTCATATTGTATTTTATCCAAAAATGTTGGGACACACAGGCTCAGATATGTTTAAAAATAAAGAATAATGTAAACATGTGATTTGACCAAATGTATGGATTTGGTCAAGATTTGCTCAACACATATCTTTCAAAAAGAAGTACTGAAGTAGCACTTCAAGAGAAAATACATTCAGAAGAGTTCACAATTTTTTTTCTAATTTTTTACCTGAAGTAGTTATATTCCAGTTTCTGAAAGGAAGAATTCTAATTTTCTTTGTTGTTGCATAGGCTGCAATTTTTTCAGTGTTGAATTAAGGATAAAATTTATAATGAAAAAAAATTGGAAAAAAAATTTTAATTCTTCCTGTTCACTTCATCCTAGGAGTTTAGTATTCACAATGCTGCTTATTAAAAGCCAGTCAAACTCAAATGAAGGGTCATTATAATAATATATAGAATACTTCCATCTAAAGATTCTTGCATTTATCATAGAGTGTGTGTGGGGTTGTGGGGAACTGGAACACAGAAAATTAAAGCAAACCACCAATTTCACACAAAATATAAATGTCAGAAAAAGGAATTTCAGAATTCCTGAGATTTTTGAAACACATACTAAACCTCAGGCACTGTTTCAGCTCAAGCCACTCAGCTGAATTTAAGGCTTCAGAAATTATACCTGGATATTCAATTGACTTGAAAGTTGTTCTCTCTAGATATGAAATACCTGAAAATTTTGCTAAATCTGGAGTAAATCAGCCTGACTGATGAAAGAAAGAATATTTCCTTAAGAAACTGCTTACTCTTTCCTCTAGATCTGTTATCTTTCATGAAGAGATACACGATATTTATTGCTTTCTCTTCAGTCCTCTGAAATACCTTTCTTTTTCCCCCTCCTCATTTATGTTGAAAAATAAATTCAGAGATGTTGTTGACAATCTAGTCCTTTATAACGCTTTCAAATGCTACTAATTTGTACCCAGTAATGGATCTTCTTGTTCCAAGGATATAAAAATTGCATTATTTATATTTTAAAAAGTATGCCATGAGATACCAGGGTGGAACATACACCCTTCACACCTAAGTTGCCCTAAACTTCCTTTGCAGAACGTTTTTAGTTGACTAAAGAGAAATTTCTCAATAGGTTTACTGGGAGCTTAGATATACTCTTTCAAGTCTCCCCACATATTATAATGTTCACAGAATTCACAGAATTTTGTGAATTAATTCATATTAATGTGATAATATAATGTTATCATGGTGGACTTAAAAATCTTTGCTAAAATGCCAATACAAAGCAGAAGCTTTGTCTTATTTTAAATATTCTATTTAAAAAAAATTATTTATTGAATTATTAGTGTTTAAAGTAATTTGTGATCCCTGAGCATTAAAAGCTCAAAATTTTCTAAATTAGTATCACTGAATGGTATTGTTTGTAAGATTGGACAAGATCTGTCATTAATTCTTAGTTGATATTGATTTGGATTATCGATAAAAATCATGTTATATGAAATAATATAGATTTACATTTATCTGATGTAAAAGAGAGTCTGATAAATATTTTCTAGTTTAACATCTGAAATCAGGGTGGTGACATCCTAATTGGCATTCAAAGGAATACTGAGGTAGAAAAGTGTTGCTGAAGGAGTCAATGTTAACAGTGTGAAAGATTTACACTTACATCTGGGAAAGTCACGGCACATTGGATGAGCTCCAGCAGGTAAGAAACCACTGTGTGGGAAAGGCAAATAATTGTATGTCACAGGATCAAAGGAGTTCTTGAAATGTTAGAGGAAATTACTACATGAGTTTAGAAGAAAGGTTTCTTCCCTCGTGGAAAGCTTGCACTGGCTGTGGAATGCGGCCAATAAAAGAGAAGCTGCCTGTCCTAAAAATGTCACGAGGCTATTGCCGGAGCGAGTAGGGAAGCAGGTTGCAGCACAGAGATCACCCTGCTCTTTGGCATGTGAAGGAGACTTACAACATGAGGTTTCAAACTGAAGAAAGCTCCCACAGGAGCTGAGAGCAAAAGAAAGATTCATTTATTTTGTGTAGAGGTAGGACAGGGCTTCTTCTAGCAAATGGTTCAAGGTTTGCACCTAAGCATCAAAGAAGATTTTTGTAAGGAGTATAGGAGGATGTACTTTACTGTTTTGCTGAATTTTTGGAAATAAAATTTTATTTGGTTAAGATACCTCTCTTTCATCATCCGTTGTTTCTATAGCCATACCCTGCAGAGAGTTTAAAAAAAATAAATGTTTCAAATGAAACTAATTATTTTATACCCTGAGATAGCCCAGATGTTGATTAAACTGCCTTCAACATGCAACCAGGTGTTAAATTTAAAGTCTATGGCAAAAGCCAAATGAAAAACTTTTCCTGCCTACAAAAGTAGGAGCTTGCCAGGATATTTATCAAGGTAGCAAAAGTCAGGCAAGTAGGAACTTAAAAATCAAATACCAACTTCAGGATTTGGAATTTTGAAATTCCTTGAGATTAGTCTCTCTTGGTTTCTCTTGAAATTAATGATGGCAACAGAACTGATTTAGATGAGAATGTAGTGAGCTTAGCCAAGAGCAAATCTTCAAATCCTATGAACACCTAATCCTGAGAGATTAAATTACAAAAAGCATTTGTAGTATTCTTTTTTCAGCTTTCTTCCCATGGAGCTATACCCTAACAAAACAAACAATCATTTTGCAGGGATGAACTTGTGAAAGACAAAAGAGTCTCAATTCTCTGGTGCAAATTTGCCATATTCAAATAGTGTTTGAGATAATGATTTTATGTGTTACTACTTTACTACACAAGTACAGAATCTGTGTAAGGTAATATGCACATGCTCACTACAACAGAAGATGCTAATCATGTACTTTAATGAACTCTGGTTTTTAGAGGAATTGCAGCTAACTCTAACCAAAATGTCCTGTCTATGAATGCAGTTATTTGGTTCAAAATATGAAGATTAATAACTACCCAGCTAATACACCTCGAAAAAATTTATTTAATGATCACAAATATCAATCATTTAGTGCGCTTATGTAATTAAACCACTTTTAAAATCTTATGTTGAGCCATGCCTCCACTTATCACAGTGTGTAGGATATTCAGATAAGAAACCTGGAAGAGTTGTTTGAGAGTGGACTAACCTGAAAGGGCACGCAGCTTGGCCTCAGGCCCAAATGATGCTAACCAATTTCTTTTATCTTTTGATGTAGATTACATTTCCTTCCAGGGCTTTACAGATCTTAATGAATTTTCAGAAGACATTTTTGCACAAAGCAAATCTATTACACCTCTCCTGAAACCTATTATGGTTGGAGAGTGAGAACGCTGAACAATGCAGTTGCTCCTTCTTTTTGTCCAAATGCTGCACACTGCTACATTGATCTCATATGGTTTTTGTTGTCTTTAGTTGAACTTTTGGGTTGTTTTTTTTTTTTAATAAATATTCTTGATTATGAGGACAAAACACTGTAAGTGCAGGAATAAAATAAAGTTCTCTTAAGTCACATTTTTCCCTTTATTTCAAATAAGGTTTCTAAATTCCAAAGCAGCATTGTCTTTGACAACGGCATCATGTTTAGAGTTACTTCATTTGTCATGTGATATTAATCTTTACACCATATTTAAACTTTTTTCAAATTTCAAATTCTGACTTCAAATTTCTGTCTCTTTTTGTAATATGCAGGTTCATGGCTAAAAACAGAGACTTTGTCTGAAGAAAAATTCATGGAATGAGGCTGATACTGAAACCTTACAGAATCACAGTAACAAAAAATGAAAGAATTTAGTGAACTAGATGATAACAAAATAAATCAGTCTTCTTCCTCTCCTCTGGAATTCAGTGTTTATTATATAATAGCTATTCATCAAGCTTTTTAGTTAAACAAGGTAGTTACATTCTAATTATGTCAAACTGGAAAGGGATGTTGCTGCTATTTACAAATTTCTGACAAATTGTGAGTCGTGTTCATTAATTATAGAGGTTTCTACAGTTCAAACAACATACTTCTACTGGAAATGAGAAGTGAATCTTCTGTCTGTATCACTTTATTGTTTACCTGGTTTTCATTAAATGCTCTTTAACCTGATAAAAATTAACCAAAACAGGGTTTTTTAAAAGTTCTGTTTCCTTAGCAATCAATAGAGAAAATGAGACTGAAGGGAATAACCTAAGGAAAAAGAGAATTTTATTATGAATAAATTCACTCTCCACTGTTCATGTAACTAAGAAAATAGGAGAAAAGGGATTTAAAATGGGAAACAGAAAGAAATAAAAATCTAAGCATCACTGTAAGAAGAAGTGTGTATTTTCTTATATATGAAAGGAAAAAGTGTAATAGAAGCAGTAGAAATGACAAGGAAAGTACAGTCTGGTCTTAAGTCTGGGCTTCCTGTCAGAAAGGTGTAGTGCTTGCAGTATTATTGGGGAAAAAACAGCTCCTCTACACAATTACTCTTGAGAAGTTAATAAAGAATTGGAGGGAAAAAACCTTTCAATCTACCTCATTTCCATTCCCTCAAGTTTTAAAATAGAAAGTTTGAGCTCTTGTGTCCTGTGATTTTTCAAAGTAAGTGCAATCCAATATACAGAAATCTTAGTAGAAAACACATTCTCCCCAGGTTTTCAGCTGTTTACAGAGTCAACAGATTTTGATAATGCATAGAAATATTCTTTATCATTTTAATAGCCTAAATGTCAAAATGCCTCATCTGCTTAGCTTGTAAAGTCTCCTTTTCCTTGGCAAACCTTTCCAACAGAGCTACAGTATAGATAAAGAAATGAATGAATACATAAGTGTTAACTTAGAGCAAGTGAGTGTATTTTGTTTTGAGATTCACAGTGCAAAATTAAAAATATTTTTCATTTCTATCCCAATTAGAGCATAATCCTAGAAAAACTAAGACTAGATTTCTTGTGCTTATTTTTTTCCTCCAATTTACAGGGTGCTCTTTTATATACACCAACCACAAAAGCCCTTCTTTATCGTGATGTTTTCCCATCTCTGTTCACGTATTCTAGGTTTTAAAACAAGCTACCGATAAACAGGGGCAATTTTTTGATGATAAATTGGTTACATACTATTATGACAGTTTAGCCTCTAAATTTGATTGTTGAATGCCCTACATAATATATTTTAAAGCCAATGAGACATTCCACTTTAAATCTTTTATGCTTTAAAAAGAGAGAAGAACTATCTAAAATTTTCCTCTTTACCCTAGTTCTCAGCTAAAGGCACAGACTAAATTAAATGTGGCTTTTTGTTCTTTTTCTTCACAAAGTGCCAAAAAGGCATTTTAAACTTTGAACTCTTGCAAATGCCTCTAGAACCTTTACCCTATTCGCTTCAAATATGGTAAAAAATTATTCAATAGCATTAGCTGTGACCTGCTAATTTGAGGTCAACATTACTTCCAAACAAAACTCCAAAACAAAATGCAGTTAAAGATTTATGTTCCTTTACAAAGTATTCTGATCTGCCCCTTTTATGTAATGTTTGTGTGATGTTATATCCATGCTTCTTGTATACTTTGAAAAAACATCTGTGACAACACATGAAATGTGTCAGATATTTTTAGATCTGTCTCTTGTTCTATGTAAACACCTTTCTGCCTCTTCTGAGATAATAATTTTCATATTTGATCTGCACAATAGCACCTCCTGTTTTGGGGTATAATATGCTATAGCTCCTGTAAACCTCATCCCTCTTACTAAAGCCTAAAATATCTTCCAGCCATTGTTTTGCTAAGTGTTCTCTGCCTCTGGAGGAGTCTTGATAACACAATTCAGATCTGCCTGCAAGATCCTCACCTAAGGCCAATTACATTCTAATTGCGTGACTTTATGATTTCTTTGGAAAGGAGAAGTAAAGCACTTCATATCACATTTTTTAATAGTTTGAGGGGGAGGTGACGTGCAGAAGATATAAGCATTACACGCTAAAATTGTGTGGACATTTTGTTTAAATAAATGTGACAGCGCAAAATCAATGTGTATTATGCATAATGGATACTCAGTGAATCACTATTAAGGTTTTTAAAAGTATTATATTAATTTAAATATTTTATTACATTTTGCCATGATGTAGGTTTGGGAAACTGTTACTGAAATTTTTTTTTGGTGATTTTTTTTGTTATTATTTTTTGTTTCTTTCCACTTTAATTTATAGTTCTTTTACAAAAGATAATGTTTTAAAGTAACCTTGTGATCAGGAGGGAAATATTGAGAAGACATTTCATAAAAGCAGATGTGTAGGAGGTAGAGACAAACTCTAATCCTGGAAGAGAAAACAAACAGATTTAAACTGCAAAAAAAAGTGACAACTACTCACAATAAAGGTTATAAGTGTAATAAATCTTCAGAGCATTTTTCTTAAAAACATGGTAGAGTGTTCATCCTCTCAAATTTTTATATTGCTTCTCAGGGTCCTTCTAATTGTCTTCAGTTTACAGTTGGAACAAACTGTAATAAAGCTGTGCTGACTTGGCAAACAGTGACACAAATAAGTTCCATGCCCTCAGACATTTTGTCTGAGTATTAACAATCCCTATCCTTGCTGTGAACCCACCACATACAAAAATGTAATAAGACAGAGGAACAATAGGAATAAAAAAGCAATCAAGCATTTTTATACATCATGCTATTGCTATAATTTCTAGTCTTTATATGTCTTAGAACGTAAAACAAGACCCTTTGTCTTTTTAAAATTTTAATTGGTTGAATAGAAACTCGTTTTTAAATCTCCAGACAGCTAGAAAACATAGAACCAACCCTAAATGATCACACATAATAACAATGTGAGTCTGAATATTTTTATAATTTTAATTGTTTGGATAGAAACTCTTTTGCTGTTATCTTTAAAGCTGTCCAAAATGACAAAGTATATGTTTTTTTCCAATCACATATTAAAGTTCCCAGTTGCTAAGATTTATCAGCTTAAAAAAAAAATTCAGAAATTGGGAAAAACATCTCTACATTGCCTTTGAAAATAGCCCATCTAAGTTGTATTCCTGGATAATGAAAGAAAAATTTTCATCTTATCATTATTATGAAGGCAAAATCTATATATTCATCTCATAATGCATAACTTAAAAAGTTACTATAATTTATGATCTTTGGAGAGCTGTGAAAACTAATACGTAGTTTTTTTAGTAATAAAAGATAAAAAATATACTCATAAAAAATGCCTTTAATGAAAATTTCCAAAAGATGGACTATGATAAGCACTGCTCTGCCTATCCTTACTACACTATCTCTTTGAGATCTTAAAGAAGGGATTTCTACATTAAGTGTAAAAATTAGGAAAGAAAGCCTTTTTCAGTGAGTTTTTTGAGCAAGCACACAGAACCATGCAGAAATAATAAAGACCAACATAAAGAATGTAAACCGAATTTCAATTTGAATTCTCCATATGCTAAATGAGAGCCAAATAACCAGGTGTGTGCATATATATGCGCAGACACATACAAGTGTGTCACATTTCAAACCTAACATGTTATGACAGGAACACTTTTATGTAATTTTGTGAGGTTTTTAAAAGGTAAAAATCTTCATACATACGAAAAACAAAATCAGCTAACAAACCACCATCACCTCTACAAATTGTATACCTTCATTGCAGTATACTTCCAGCTTACGTGACCTGACCTCTTACTGACCTTAGAAACTTTTGTCTATTTTAACATGTCACGGAAATTATTTAACTATATAGGCCTGATAAAGTCTCCTTAGTAATATTCTTCCTCCTATTTCAGAGAATATATGAAGCATATTTCTCATAACTTCCTGAATTTTAGTGAATATATGCCCAAAGTGACCTAAATTCCTTCCACTTCTAAGTACAATCCATGGACTGCCTGAAGAGCTAATCAGACTGAAAACAACAATTTTCTAGGTGAAATCCTACCCCCTTATGCTGCTTTGTTTCTCATCTCAGAATAACCAGGATTCTGTTTTCTATTTCTAGTTGGGCTGGCTTTTTTTTTTTCTAAGATAGAAAAATGAGGAAAATACTTAGAGCAACACAGAAATAGGATGAATGTTACAAATCTTGTTTAAAAAAAAATCAAACTCTGTAGCTATAACTCAGGGGTTCTACAAACCTTTCAAATTTTCCAGTTCCAGAAAATTAATGCAAAATGAAATAAATTTTTAATATGCTCCTTACTTTTCTTTCCTTCACTCCAGAAAATAATTCTATATTTTATATCAAAGACAGAAAGACAACTCAGGAATGCCCACTTTAGGAGTTTAGCTGCTGAAAGCAAAACTTAATTTTGACATTGAAAGGGTTAAAAAATAAATACTTATAGCAGGGCTTTGCTATATCCAACTTGGTTTTGTTTCAATATTAATAATTATCTTTGTATTTGGTCTTTTACATAACATCTGAACTTGTTTATAATTTTATCATTTGTTATGGACCTCTTTAAAAATTCAAGTTTGAAAATCATTTTTAGAAATCCTATAATATTTGACATTAGTTTAAAGGGAATGGAGAAATGGCCAAAATAAAGATCCAAACACGGCAATCTGTGACTTTCAGATTACAAACCAGTTTTGGATAATGGCATGTTTGAGCTATAGCAGATTTTTTTTCACAAAGTTATAAAGCCCCACTTCTCAGAATGGTTAAGAGGGGAAGAGACTTCGTGAGGTTGTGTAGACTAAACTGGGTCACATACCTTGGTTATCTCCATATTCTGTTTAGAAAATCTTTTTTCCATGTTTGATTGCACTCACAGTAGAAAAGTTTTTTGTTATGTACGGATGGAATTTTCTGGGCTTTAATTTGTGTACATCACTCCTTGTCCTGTCAATGGGCACAATCATTTGCTTCTATCAGAACTTTATTGGTATTGAGCAGATCCTCCTGAGACATGTTTTCCATGCTGAATCTTTCCCACTTTCATTGCCTTTCCTCCACAAAAAGATGTTCTAATCCCTTTATCCCCTATGTCGTCCTTTACTGGTTTGTTTCCTCTGCATTCCTGTCTCTCCCGTACTCAGAGGTTAAGAACAGGACCCTGTTCTTCTAGTGTGTTTCAAAAGAGAGGAGTAGAGGGGAAAGATCACCCTGTTGAACTCCTGGCAATGCTTTTCCTAATGCAATCTTGAATGTTGTTATCCTTCTTTACTGTAAGGACAGCAAAGTTGTCCTGCTGTAAGGACAGCAAAGCTGTTGCCCTTCTTTGCTTATTTCCTCAGATTTTCCTCTTGTCAGGCTGGGCATGAGACATCAATGTGCATTCACAGCCCAGAAAGCCAATCATATCCTGGTCTGAAACAAAAATATGTGGCCAGAACTCCTTGAGAACTTCTCAGAAGAAAGTGCAACGATTGTGGGATAGGGACTAGAATCACTGAGAGTTTATCAGTGGTATGATAGGAGTCAGAAGGAAGGAAGAGGCAAAACTGAAATTTTAGAAACTTCCAGTTTGTGTGATGAATATAGGTGAGTTATTGGTGGAATCTTGCGAATGGATAATGTTTTAAAAAAGATGCCAAAATATCCAGATTTTGATTTGGAATGGGAAAATATGTATGTTCTAGGAAAACCCAATCAAGATAACAATGATGAGAAGAGATGCCAAAGGCCTGAATTAGATCCTTTACAGCAGAGATCTGTGACAGGATTAGAGATAACTCTAATGCAAGTTTGCTGATGATGTTACCCATGAACGAGGTCTGCAAAATGGAGAGAGTGATATTCAAATCAGGCCAATCATTCAAATTAGTGTGTTTATGATTTCTAAAGAAGTTCTTTATGTCAATGAAATATGACAACGCTCTGGAGCTGTAATGACACAGGATGAAGAAAATACAGTGTTTAAAGTCCTCAGATTTACATTGTTATTAAGTGTGATCATTTAGGTTTGGGACTAGGATTTCTGGCTGTTTGGAGATTTAAAAAAAATGTTCTTTAGGCTTTGTTTGCAACTCCTTATTCGTTACACATTGTTTCTTTTAAAGACCTATTTAAAACAATGGGGAAAGGGATTTTGGTTTGCAATGATCTTTAAATTTTGTGTCCTGATGTGTACTTTTTCATGCCGACAAAACACTTGCACATACCACAAAGGCAAATGAAACCAGCACAACTCTGAAGATTGTGATGAAAATTTGTATCCTAACTCTTATTAACCCCTCAAGTACACACATGCCTCTATTACAAAAATTGATGTTTCTCGCTCAGTTTTTATGCTGTTTTAGAAAGAGTATGGATCATATATCTACTTACATTCATTAGATATATAGGTAAATAAATAAAGATATTCTACCAAGTATTAGAAAAATTCAGAACTAATCTCTTAAAATGTTTGTCCACTATAGTTTACTGCTGCATGTTAAGTTTTTCCAAGAAAATCAAGGGAGTGATTCAGCTACCTAAACACCAGCATCTGCAGCCATCTTAAACTCTGAAAGATACCTAAGCCCTAAGCACAGAGTGTTTGTGTTTTTATTGTGAATAAACCCGCTATTCCAAACCTTATTTCCAAAGTAATACTTAGTCTGAGGGAAGTAGACCAACATGAAGATTTATGAAAAATGCATTTGCTCTTGAGCAGGTTTGTCTGTTGATCTGGTTGATAAATGAAAATAGTTGATCTAATGTAAGATGAATTATTCTGTGCCAGAAAATTTCTAATGTAAGAAGTGTTGAGTAGAAAAACAAGAATGTGCTGCTTTATCAAGGTTTCTACAAATATTACAGATGCTGAGTGAATAATCAGAACAGAATAATAGAGTAAGCATCATTAAATATTCAATATTGAATACTCCATGGATCAGCAGGGTCTGCTATTGTCCAGTGCCTCAAAAGGGATATGTTGCAGTGACATTTTAAAGTAATATTACTGTGGTTTTAATAGAACTCACTGTACCTGAAAATTTTCAAATTCACTTTTTGCATAGCTTCAAATGAATAATTAGTCTTTCAGTGTTTTTAGCACCCATCCTTCATGCCTTACTGAAATCTGTAATCTAAAAAAGATTTATTTTATTTTTAACTGACGTTTAAAAGTGGCAAAGCTTCTTCTACAAATTGCTTGTCACTTAAAATAGACTGTTGATACTCTGTCATCAAGAGATAATGCAGTATATAATTAGTCCTTTCCAAAATTTTATGCCATTAAATACAAAAATTATACACATTAGCCATGCCTCTTAAAAAATATGATGCATCAATGCATGCAAATCACTGTGTCTTTATAAATATTTTCTTAGGAATAAGAACATCCTATTAATACAGAACCAACCAGAATGCACTGGTCAATTTTCACAGGGTCAGTTTTTCAGTCATCCCAATATTCAGGTGAAATCTAGAAAAATGAAATATCAAAAATAGTAAGAATGTTTAAAATCCCAAACCCTGACGTTTTTTTAATAAAACAGTTCTAAAGTATTTGAACTTAGATAAAAATTAATTTAGTGCAAAATTGTGTGAGCATTAGTGAAAAACAGTAAGTTTATTTCCCCCTGCACCACCCCTCCCCCCAAAAGAAGCCAATCAAGATAGTTTTTATTGGTGTGGTTTTAAAAATGTATTTCAGTTTGAATTTAGGCTTCTAATATATGATAAAACCTTTTTTATCTTCGAGTTGTTCAGATATAATAAATTTTAAAATTGTGAAATATTTCATTATTTTTACATGTGAAAGATGTAATAGATTTGGGCAAGATATTCACCATAAATTTATTTGTGAGGGAACATCCATAACTCATTCAGTATTTAGTCATGATGTGTTTCTTGTTCTCTGCCTTTGTGGAAATCAAGGGTTTCATTCAAACAATGGTCTGAATCATAATTTCCTAAGCTTATTGTGGAAAATTATATATTGAAATATAGGTGAAAGCATAAGTCTTTATATTATTTTGTATCTCATTTTTTCTACCTTTATATATTAATTTTCTATTTAAACATAGACATATAACTATATATATATATATGTTCATATGTGTGCATGTATCCAATGTTCTCTGAAGTACAAACACTGCTATCTATCTAAGACCACCTTTTGCAGCTGACACCTTCTTATAAAAGAGAAATGCACTGTAAAGTGAGCTGGTCCTAAAGTGACAGCTAAAAGGAACAACAAATAGGGCCTTCAGCTTGCACATTTTAAGATTCTGACAGCATGACCTCTATTGCTGTCACTTCATAACTTTCATACAATTGTTGTTACAAAAATAGCAGAAAGACATTGTCATGATAATCTATAGGTCTTGGTCCTGTAATCAGATCTATTTCCTTGCAAAGTCTCAGAGATGGCTTTTTAGGGCTGGGAACTTTTCATTTATTTTGAGCCATCTAAAAGTCAATCAACTAGACCAAGTTATGGGTTCTGCATACTGCCAGTGTAGGGGAAAAGAATCCACTAAAATTTAATTCATGGCGAATTAAATGGTGAATCCCATCATAAAGACTAGTTTAGATCCATAGAACTGATGATAGTTGTGAATATTCCACTTTCCAAAGTTATGTAGCACAAATCCCACCATAAAAGGGTGCGTGAGGTATATGACAGATTGAACATTGATGATTGAATTATTGACTAAATTCAATTCTCCTTTGTTCATCTGATTGGACTACTGTTTCAGGTGCCAAGTGAAAACTAAATCAGCAGTAAAAAGCATTTTTCACAAATTCTGCTATTGCAGGAACAGGAAAGCAAATAGCTGAAATTTTTAAAACACAGAAATTTTTAGAGCTGAAGCATTTTGAACTGAATATTTTGTATTTTGATTAGCCACTTGTTTTAATTTCATAAATTAAAAGTCATAGAGCAGAAAAAAAGATTAAAAATTTTTAAAAATCCACAAAAAATGGAAATTAATACTTTTGCAATTAAAGATGCTTGTAAAATTACTTTAAAAGAATTCTCATATTCTTAGAATTCTAGGATTGTAATCAGAATAAAGAAATCCTGAACTTCTAGACTTTAATCATTCTTCTGATTTGCATATATATATAAAGTATACTGTGACCTCGACCTCACTATTCCCTGTACTTAAACAAATATTTCTGGAATGACTTTCCCTTACTCTCCCTAGTAAGATGAATCAACATCCTTGTATTTTCACTGTGTTATTTGCAGGAGTCATCCCAGGATGTGTCCCAGGAGGAATCCTGAGGAAAGCTGGAAGCTTGTGATGCATTAGTGGATTTGTCTCATGTCCCAGTTTCAAAGTAGGTTCTAGCTGAAACCAAAGTTTTTATCTTCAGATCTACAAATATGCAGGATGGCAAAAAAAAAAAAAAATAAAAAAAAAGAAAAGAAAAAAGCTCTGCTTCTCTGCTTCACACATGAAGAAGCATGTGGAGGTCAGATTGTGCAAGACCATTTATAAGAAATTCAGCCAAATCTATGTTATGGACTTACCTAGAAGGTTGTATAATGAGTAGTGTTGTGTAATGCAACCTGAGAAATCTGTAATTATATTATTTAATTATTCATAATGGCAGCTGTCAGGATTTCACATTCAATATGTTAAATTATGCTTTCAGTAAGGGTAACTTCATCTTATGCAGTGAGATACCTCTTGTACATGCCAGCATATGATTCAGAAGGCTTCACACAAGAAAGTCCCTAAGGACCTTCCACATTTCATCTCATGCCACTCAAGGACCTCTTTTTCACTGCTTCCAGTAGCTGCGGAAGAAAGAAAATAAAATTTTGCTAGTTCTAAAAATAAAGGTGATCTAAAAAGTGAATATAGTGTTTAAATTAGCTAAAGCAGCTATATAGTATATCTGTTTCAGCTGCTGCATGATAGTCACTGATTCCTTCCAGAAAATGACTGCGTTTTGTTTTCTTGGTATTGAAGATGCACACCCTCTGATGAACCTGAAATGTAGGGATTGGTTATAAATACCAGTCTTTTTGGAAAACACTTTTCAGCATGCCAACAATATCCAGCTTTTGCAAACTTAGTAAATCTTTGCCTTTCTAAGAATATGGGACCTAATCCTACTGTGTTCAGAATTTACTTTAGTAGCATCAGCAGGACAAATTCAGGAGATCCACTTGATGTACATTTTCATATTGGGCCTCTTTGAAATCAACAATATTCATCTGCATTAAAAATGCTGTTGACATGACTCAATGCATGGTTTTCAAGTGGTGTTTTCAATCTCTCAGCGAGCACAATGTTTAAGGAACAGCTCTCCCTAGTATTCCCTTGCACCCTGAGCATTGCTTACGTATTTAAGTGCAATTCAGTTTGGAATGGCTTACCTGCAGGTCACAGAACAGACTGAAGGAGTTTAACCAGACATAAATCAGAATGAAATACATGGCTCCACAGAAGGCTTAATTGGATGAAACAAACCCTGTATCCACTTGTGCACTGCATGTCTCTCCCAGATGAACAGAGTTGAGAAAACAGGCTTCATAGACAGAACAAGTGTTGTCCATTGATGTACATAATAAATCATCAGTGTAAGGAATTTGTCAATAACATACTGCCCTAAACATCCATATGTCTGCTGCATTAAGCTCATGTTGTTGCAACTAAATGAGATCTCAACCAACACAGAATGAAAAAAAACCAAAAAAACCAGTGTATCTTAAAGTGGCAACAGATCAGTTTGTGAAAAACAAGTATTTTATCTCCAGCTCTTTTTCAGAGCAGTTTGGGAAATGCATAGGCATTTATGAGAACAAGGAGCACTAGGTTATGCTCTGCATGCTTATTAAAAATCTAGACAGGCATTGGGAAAATTCTTTTAACAAATTCAGACCACCTACAGGGCTCCCAAATACATGACCAACTTTAGCAATGCCTGCAATGCAGCTCACTCACGAGAGTGTTGGGATTTAGCACTCAATGCAATTATTTAGAGATGCTGCTTTCAGCTCTACCTCCACATTGTGGGGTGGCCGTGAGCAAGTCACATTTCCTCATTTAATGTGTCCCCCATATTTAATGTGTCTTTTCCATTTGTTCCCTATTCAAGCAGGGTGAACAGAGGGTGTGTTTATACAGTATCTATGTTATATTTAGTGGCACCACAACACAAATAAGAACTATCAAACTTCCAAGAAATATGACAGGAAAGCAGTTTCTGAGGAAGTAAAGTAGATTGTATATTCTAGATTGAAGTGATATTAAATATGTAAGAGAAAGCTGAAATTTATTCAGAATTAAGTATGTCTAGCCCACTTACTGCTTGAGATAATCTATAAAGGTCACTAATCCCTCTAAGTTGTTATAAATGTTCCTGTGCCTGGTATTTTTTGTTATGATTCAATACAGGAACAGCTAAATCAGAAACAGATATCATTGTTAAAATTATCTCTTAAAAATCCAAAAGATAGAAACATTTGGTGTATTTATTATAAAACTTTTCACTCTGAAAGAATATGTGTACTCTCATGAATTTTATAGGTAAGGAATTTTATATGTAATGAACTTCCGGGTAGAAAAGAAAGGGTTGTCTGATCATTTTTATTCCTAGCACAGATTCATCTCCATTTTTTTTTCCAGATGTCAAAGGATAGTAGTAAGTAACTTTCAATTCAGAACTGCTGAGTTTCCAAACAGGACAACACATTTCTTGAAGGACTTGAAGGAAATTAATTAGTAAGAAGGGAGTATATTGTAACATAACCATGAAAAGGACAAAGAGAAAAGAATAGCTGATTATCAATGGAAGAAATCAAAAAAATCCTTTTCGAGTACTGCATGGAAAGAGAGTATGAAGAGGAAACACCACATTTTTCAACACAAGTTCAGCAGAACTGAATTTCAGAGATAAAATGGTATGTGTGAAAGTAAGTTGAGCAAAATTTTTGATTGGCCAACTGCTGCTAATTTACATAAAGACGATTTTGTGTAATATAATGTGGAGGTAACCAGAGAATACTTAGGAGTCTAAACCTCAAACTGACTTTCAGAGCTGGCCAAGAGTTGTGTGGGCATTTAAGACTGTTGTCGACAGGAACTGCAGTGAATCATTGTTCATGAGTGCAATGAGCTCTTCATGAAATTAACACATTGGTGAACAGCCCCCATCTGAAATGTGAAACACTGTATATTGGAATATAAAGAAAATATGCTGCCACAAGTAGCTCCTTTGGAAATGTTTAAGTCTGGAGGTTAGCTTTTTTTCTGTAATTACATATATAAATATATATATGTGTGTGTGTGTGTGTGTGTATGTGTGCATTTTTTTGTTTGTATGTGTGCATGTGTGTGTGTAAAGGCAGAGAGAAGGGAGGAGGAAGAGAGTAATGAAGAGGAAGATTCTTGTAAAAGCTAATTCAGAACATCTATTTAGAGGGTTCCCTAAATCATGCAAGTATTCCACAGAATATCAGCCAACAGATAGAAAATCACTAGACCAGAACAATCCATTTTTTTTATTGTTCATGGGTAATTTACCACCTAGGCTTGTTGTGGTTTTTCTTTTTATTATCTACTATTCCTGATTTCCACGCTGTTTGTTATTTTCATGTGATTGCATACAATTGAATTTGGAACATAAAGCATTAGAGAGAGGAAAATAAATTACAGTCAGAGAAAGAAAATACAAATGAGCATGTGAAATACCAAAAATGATGAAACTTCTTCCTCGTTTTTTTAGACAGAACAAGAAAGGGTAAATTAAAATTAAAAGACAGAAGTAAAGCTGATCAATGATTCCACTTTCCTCCTGTGGTAACAAATAATCAGTGAAAATAATTGATACAAGACAATATTAAAGCAAAAAAGTTTGGGATCTAAACTAATGTAGACACTCACATGGAAAATACACTAAATAATACAAATTCCAAAATATGTTAGAAGAAAATTAAATACTTGCTCTGCAGGAAATAAGCCATCATGTCACAAATGAAAATTCAGGAGAAATTCACCTTTTGAAAAACCCTTCTGTAATGGAGTATAATTTTATTTTACACTTCTTAAAAGGAAATTTAAAGGGATGGGAGAAGATGTTTCTAACCACAAAAAGAACTATGAGCTTACAGGACAACTGGATTGAAAAACAGAGTGTGAGCTATCTATTTTCTTTCTGTTTAAAACTCTTGCATTTTATCCTTCTTGCAGACAGCTAGACATATTTGTTCTGGGCAGTTTTTTTTTGAGAAGGACATTGTGGACTAAAAACATCATACTATATTTTTCATTTTGAGGTACATGCAATTCATCCCCATCACTTTGAGGTAACTTTGCTTTCCACTAGAATACTCCAGGATTTAATCACAAGTCTACTTTTATTCTCGGTATGAGGTCAAAATAAATACACCACCAGTGTGAACACTTTTCTGAGAGGACAAGAGGGATTCCTGCTTGTCATAACTAATGAGGGTGATCAAAACCAACCAGGTGCTCCCACTGACCTGAGCTTTGATCATTTACTAGACTTTCCAATATCTGAGCCTGGGAGTGAGTTGCCCTAATGGCCTCTGGTTACATTAGTGGCATATGACAGGAAAAGGGAGTAAAGATAAGAAGAAGCAAGAAGCAGAGGGGAATGTCTAACTATGCAGCATGTGTAAGACTAAAAACCTCTGGGCAATTGAAGTAAGCTCATATTCAAGGCTTTTAATACAGTGTACATGTTAATGTTATTGAAATACTCAGTAGGTTTTTCATGGAAGCTGGTCCCAAAGAGCAATGACACGATCTTTTACTCACCTTTGAGCAATTACCCAAATGAGCAGACTCGGTAGTTTAAAAGGGGTTTTGTGTGTGTGTATATGCAAGTGCTCTTCTGAACCGTGTGAAATTTCTGACTCCTCAAAAAACACGTTAATGCTAGAATTTTGCACATTGTAAGAATTTCTACTGACCTGAGATTCTTTCACCCATTGCTGGCTGTGGTGTGCATGATAGCCAATACTGTGCAATCCTTCAATGCAGACTACGGTATTGTCAGATGAAAAATGTTGTCTATCCTGCTAACTTTAGTTTCTCATGAGTTCTAAAGATGGATTATGTGATAGAGTTGATAGCTAAAGGCATTTAGGGAAGATTTGCTCCCATCAGGTCTGATTCACACTAAGTGAATATTTCTGAATATAGCTTTCTTTTGTCTGTGCTAGCACTTTAAACATTTTACATACAGCGGCAACAAGTTTAAATATACAGTTAAAATTTCTTTAGTGTACTCAGATTCCCCAACTGCTGTGCAGATTTCAGATTTTCTTCAAGAACATTGCAGCCACAGAGATTAAACATAGCAGGTGACATTATTATATGGGCCAGAAGCTGAGATAATTATTTAATTCATATTGTAATAAAAAGCAATGAAGGAAAAAGAGGTCTGCTATCATCTTTGTAAGACGCTCCTTCAAAAAATTCAGAGAGAACCAAGAACATCAGTGTCCTACTTTTCATTTCCAGAAAAGTGGAGTTTTTCTTTAGCACTTTACTAAGGCAGGAATTCAAGGTTATGATTTTATAAAAGAAATTTCAGTCTTCAAAATACCTGCAGTCCTCAGTAAGGGATGGTCTGTTGTTTTCTGTGCTATGATATACCAGTTGTAAGCAAGACAAGAGAAGGCAATCAAAGTTGCCTGATTGTGCTGAAAACTGGAATTCAATTAATCATTAAATGGTTTTCATTTCTTCTGACCCCTTTATTACCATCACCATACTTTTTAAAAAATTCCCTCTAACTGGAATAATGTCATTGAAGATCCTAGCTAAACCAAGCAGATCCTAGCTAAACCAAGAAGTGGTCAAAATACCTACCCTGGTGTATTAATTTAAATAAATTATTATTTCACACAAAATTTAGCTGTCAGTTTTTATTCAGTATAACCCTGACTGTAGAAAACCTGCTAAGAGGATATGTTAACCTTTTCTACTAATGCACACGCTGGGTGCCTCCATTGTCCTACACTGATTCAGCCATCTTTGGACTATTTATTACTACAGATGCTTCAGATGTCTGGCTTCCACAGTAACTGTCTTTAAAAGTGGAAAGGAAAATCCCCAGAGTTTCCTTTCCTCTAAACATTTGTATGTTTACACTTACAAACTTTTAACTGTAGCTGCCATTGTAAATCATTTCTTCTGCCAGGGGAATAAAGGAAAATTTCAATATGGAATTATTGTCAAAACAGAATTCAACTGAGAATTTTAACACCTTCAATAACAACACCACAGATGAATACATTTACAAATAGATGAATGATGTCCAATATCACGAATAACAATGCAACAAAAGAATGTTTTGGTCTTCCTTTGAAGTGCCTTTAGTATGCAAGTGATCGGCTTTAGTCTTAAATCTGCAGATAGTTCCCTTGTTGCATATTGTGTGGCCTCTGAAGCCAGAGTGCTGTATCACAAGTTGGTAATTGCATGGTGTCAGATTGCACCTCATCTAATTCCATGTCACAGTAAATTAGGGGTGTCTGGGTCCTGCAACATGTGCAGCTTTAAAAGCCAAACTAGGTGATGTCGTTTTGTGCTGGGTGGTACTGAGGAGTGCCGACCTTGAGATCTAATTTAAGTAACTTTCAATGCATTAACAGTAGCTGATGGAAGTATTTAGTAGTGTCACAAGCAATAGAGATGATACAATCTCTTTTATGTTTAACAAACTGGAGTTCTGCTACCAACTAAAATGGAAAGTGTTTTGCGGAAAGTGTTTTGTGGAAAGCTGGCAGGCGTAAGGTCTTCCACAAACTTGTACTGCGGTATTATTTATATCCTTCTGTTGGTATGTTTGTCATCTTCAGGCTTATAAATGAAACATAAAAAACACGCAGCAGAAGTTGATTGAATTCTACAACTATTCCTGTGTCTATGACTCAATTTATGTCACATTAAAGATAGAAGCATTTGTGATACTTTGTAAAAACATGTATTTTGTATCCAGAGAAATCAGGCCAGACCTGAGCTCTGGCTGTGACAATAATTATTTTTGTTTTACCCTGAACTAGCTTGCTTCAGAAATACCATCATCCAAGGCATAAATTTTACAGTGTTTTATATACAAAAAACCCTTGCCATTTCTGTATTGTAAATATTTTTACTATGATGGATCATTATCATCAGAGGTCAAAGGCAATAGGCAAAAGAAGCAGTTTGAACTAGGCTTAATGAAAGTTGCTTAAGGTAATTGGAACAGATATAATATTTTCATGTGACTGTCTATAATGCTTTTTACAATAGGAAAGAGGTGCTTTGATGCAATGTAATCACAGGAGGAAGTGATTTTGACATTGATTTTGTACTTCTTGGAACAAAAATATTTCAGATCTGATAGAAAAGTCATTATTTTCTTCAAACCAAAAACTGTACTTCAGGTTTTAGAAATCAACTGTAAAATAAGTTTGAAGGTTAGCTACAAGAGGAATTTAGGTTTTATTCTGACTGTCAAATTTCTCTCTGAATCAAAATGAAAACATTTAAAAAATCCTAAGCAGTTAAAACAATAATGGATCCAAAATTCCAAAATTCCTAGTCCTGTGCTTCACAGCATAAGATTTACACTCAGTGAAAGTAGGGGAGTTCTTAAACTCTGTGAGATTTCACTTACTCTTTGGTAGAAGAAGATCACAAGGCTGAATTTTGCTAGAAGAATATTCAAAAACTATTATTAATTCCCTGAAAAATATTGTTGCCCGACCAAGACTTCCTATGTCAAAAAGCATTGAAACTCATGAAATGGTGTCAAAAAAATCACCTCTTTTTTGTGGAGCCCTATCCTTCTATTAATGGCAGTTAAATTTTTCAAAAGCCATTACCTGGTTTAACAGCTTAAATCACATTTTAGAGGTGACTTTAACATTTAATAATTCAGCCTTACTTTGAAAGAAACTTGGAAGTTACATGTCATCTGTTTTTGCCCTTTTGAAAATCACATCTTGTACTTAATGCAATCTTTAAGCCCCTTGGAAAAGCTGGTTTAAAATCCTTTTTGAAAATGTCACAGTTGTAAGGATATTTCTAAGTTTTTAGCTTTCAGTGCCTACCTGGAGTATATTCCCTTGCTCTTTCCCTCCATATTAAAACAATATACCTAGCAAATGTTTTTCTTCTGTTCTTTCATGGAAAGGCAGTGACATGCCTGTCCCAGGAAAATTAATCAAAACCTTTTTTACCTGCATACAATAAGGTGTATGTGTGGAAATAAATACATGAGGACAAGCAGAGAGGTGAAATGAATTTTAGATCGTTGGTGCTTTTGACTGGCTTGCTGAAAGCAAAATGAGTTTGTAAAATGCAGAGGATGAATAGAATTACTGGCGTGATAAATTTGCCTAGCTTATCTGTAATGATCTAGCTACATTTGCAGCTATAACATTTTACCCGTTTTTACCTCACCTGAAATCACTTATGCTGGAATATGAGGGAGACTATTCCCATTAATAAACTATCAGTGTTATTGCAGGGTGCATGACAGCTGCAAAGAGGAGAGTAAAAATTTGAAAATAAATGGGAGACTTCAGTCCTTCAAAGACCTTATCTATATGCATCATGCTCTGAATTCTGAGCACCCTTCTTTGCCCTCACTAAGCTATTTATTGTGTGGCTAAATATATACACAAAACTTTTAGGATAAGGTCTGTAGCTAAAGGACTGGACACAAGTCTGTGTCCTCCCAACCCACAAGGCCAATCAC
>QUSF01000002.1:32857999-33127279 GCA_003676055.1 Chloebia gouldiae
TCATGGCAGACGGACTGGAGCTAATTGATCTTTAAGGTCCCTTCCAACTCAAACCATTCTGATTCTCCTACCTTCTACTTTGGTGGTCCTAGGGAGACCAATAAGACCTTGCAAAGCACAAGGATCTCTATGTGAATTATGCATTTTTTTGATCTGAATGTACATTCTCAGTAGTTCTTTACCCAATTTTCAAATTGTGGTGTTCTGCACTTGTGTGTTTTTTGCTGTTGCTATTAATAGAAGGAAGTAGAATGAAGTTTAGATAGCTGAAAAGCATAAGCAATGATCACATTTGAAAACACAGTAGGATATAGCACATAAGCACTGGAATGCTACAAATGCAGTATTTAATGCTGATAGACTGCTGTTGTGACTGGAACCAAGCTTTTAGACAAGTAAAGAGGCATTTCTTGGTATTATAGGGTCACACCTTACTGTCAAGCTTTAAGTAGCACTCTGCATTGATCTCAGTGGGTAGTTGTGTTTAAAAATTGATGGCATGACCTGGCTCTTAATATGGAATGTCACCTGAAAGGAACATACAGATTTTGCTGCTCTATGCACAGTAAGAAAAAGGAGGAAACACAAGACTCATTCTATCTTGACTTATGCAGACAGCACAAAATTTTAAGCATCATTTTATAGCATGAGCCTAATAACCAATACCTTAAAATAATAATACCTTTTAATAATACCTTATTTCCACTAACTTCAATGGAACTTTGGATTTATGTCTTTGTTAATGCAATCAGACTCTAACTACACTTCGAGTTAAATGGAGAAATATTTTCATGAAAAAAATTGAAGCATCTCTAAATGTTTTGTTATTGAAAAGACTTTTGGATTTGCAATCAGAACTTGAAAAGGTGCATTTATATTTCCAACTATTCTCCGAAGTTTGAAACCTATGGGTATCGTATATCCCTTGAGCTGCAAGTTTGCTGCATTTTCCCAATCTGAACCTCAAAAATCCCTTTTCTATTATTCTTAAAACTTACAACAAACTGTAAAGCATTTGTTTATGGTTTGACCAGGGAATAAATTCTGAAAGCTTTGTCTATCCTGGTTCAAAATTCCCATATGTTATTTGTCTTGCTCATATATTCATGTTTTGTATAAGCTCTCATTTTTCTTTGACAGCCAATGATCTTTTATTTTAGGAAAGAGACTTAAATTCAGCCTCTCAGCCATGTTGTAATTATTTTGATCTTCCTGATTTGTTTCTCCTCATACAAACATCTGCTCATAAATTTGTACCACATAGCAAGGCTATATATTCAGTGTGAGTAAAATCCTCTCATCCTTGTTCCATATTTTTTTGTTTTTGTGTTTTCTTATGTCTTACCAAAGGGTGTGATCTGGATCAAATTACAATATGAATATGACATAGCAGAGGGATGTATGCAACGAAGATTTTAAATAAGTCATTGAGCTCACTGTAACTTCCTCAATGTCAAAAAATGTGCCATTGTAAATCCCCTGGGACTGCCTGAACAATACTTGCATATTCCAGGCCTTATGTCAGGCTGATACCCATCTGTCTATTTGCTAGGCTCTGTCTCTTCTGTCCTTTCTGGTATCACTCCCTCTGTTGTGGAGGAATGGGAGAGGAGGGGCTCTGAACAACAAAATTTCCTTCATTTTGTTCAAAGGTGAGGTATGGATATCGTCCTGCAAGGTACTCAAATTGCATTTGCATATTGTTGTAGGATGTTTTTGTGCTAATCCTAAAATAAACAAGTCAGGACCCAACACTTTTAATAACCTTGAGTATCACTATTGTATTTGGATAATTTAGACCAGGGTCCTAACTCCAACTTGCAAATAAACAGTTTTGATTAATCTTAGTAGAGGGGCTGAGGCTTTCTCATATGCACAGCACAAATATGCAGAAGTCAGAAGAGGTAACATTAAACTCTTCTGTTTCTGTGCCACCCAAAATTTGAAGAAACATACAGATTAATTTTGAACCTTCACAAGAATGGCCTATGAACCACAGTACAACACACATTTTCTGAAGTCTGATGTGGCATTGCTTTGGTATGTCCTTCCTTCAGCACTGTATCTGAGTCAGATTTTTGGAGAATTCTCAGGGGGGTGCTTATGAGTAAAATATCCTCTTGCAGACTCAAGACTGAGATCTGCAGGTGAGTCATTGTGCAAAGCTGCATCTTATGAATATTTTGTGATTGTGCTATGGGCAGAGGTGTGCAAATCTAATATTTGTCATTACCATTACATTGTTAAATACTTCTGTAAACAGAAGGTAGATACACTTTGGCTTTTTGCCTGCAGTACGAGAGCAAAGCATTTATTTTTCCCTATCTTATGAAACTGACATGACCTTAAACTTTTATATCTACCACCTCTTTTGTTTTTTGCTTTAACAATTTTGAAACTCTGCTGAATGTTTAGCCAGTCATGGGTTGGTTCGTTTGGAAATAGAGACTTTGAGTGGTTGGGAAATATGCATAACCTGCTTAGTACCTGGTTGCATCTTCTTGCTACTGCGTGAAGCAAGCAGAACATGCCCTCATGCCTGCAAGACCAAACAAAGGATTTAATTCTCAGGAAACACGCTTTGATGGCTTCCTGTAGGATGTTACTGTCTCTGCATGTCCTCTTTCTTTTAAACTAGCAGTCTAAGATGTCACTAGCGGAGAACTAATGGGCAGCCTTACACTGAACATGGTTATACAATACTGCTTTCCTTGGGAATGCAGGAGGGGTAGGAATTAGCACTGTTCTGATGTTATTTGGTGGATGCACTTTTCACCTGATTTCAGCTAGATAACTGAGTATGTGAAAAATATTACAAGTCTCCTCTGAAGTTTTCTGAAGTAGATGTATCATCTGGCATCATTCAATTTTTATTTGTGGTGGAGAGGGACAGGGGTGGTGATATGAATATAACTGCTTGGTTTTATAGCTTAAGTGTGCAAAAGAAAATATTTACTCCTGTTTGGCAAATTATTTGCTTAATATATACATCACAGTCTTCTAAATTGTCTCTAAATCACTACGTGACTGCCTAAAGATTTATGTACCTAAGAAACTGATGACCTATTCAGATATGTAGCTGTCCACAGCTTTTCTTATGACCCTAAATTAGCAGATACTTGGTACAAGCAAAATCACAGAATTTGGAAACATGACTTGTGCAATGCAATACCTGTTTATTATACTGTTCTTGGATAAAAAAAAGTAAGGGACTTCTCTAGTCTTCTCCCTGAATGCCTGCTTAGATATTTTTTCTCTGACTGGCTTCATGTCTCTTTTATTCTTGAGTTCACAATGGCTTATTTTCTGTAGAAAAGAAGGTAATAATATTTTCGGTGTAAACACAGCCACTACCTGTCTTCTCTGATTTTTTTTTAAGTATTAGAAAAGTGTGTGATCTTATTTTAGCTATCTTATTTGCACAACAAAGGCAAACCTGCCTTGGATAATATGTTTACCACCTTTTAGGAGAGTGCAAAAACTCTGAGGCAAAAAATGCTTAAGAATCTAAACTTCTCACTTTGTGGGCATCCTGTATTTCTGAGTCTTTCAAGAATGATTGCTGTGCAATTAAATACAATGTTCGGGAAAGAAACAACAACTACAGCAACAAAACCCTCAGACTCTGAAAATTAAATGAGCAACGATACCTTAATACAATTATATAGAAAAGTTTTAGATAGAAAGTAATATTTAGTCTTGTACTATGTCTTTTTAGTTATTCACTTGTCATATACACATTGTTGATTTTATAATTATTTATTGTAAAAGGATCCTAGACACCTAATGCACTCAAGCTGAGTGGTCCACTTGAGGTTGGATACTTGCTCACCACGTGAGCAGTCCTTTAGGTAATTTGCGAGATCAATGAACAATGATAATTTATTGGTAATTGTTAACATTCATTCCTTAAATATATGACACCATAATTCATCACAGAACCTCGTGGACAAGTTAGGCAATAGTAAAAATGACATTTTACAAATACACTGGACACACCCCGGCCATCAGGAAACAACAACCTCCCTATGTTTGTTTCCTCTTCAATACTGATTGCTGCTCCTGAACAATGTCTCCTTTTCTCAGCTGGACATATTTTCCTCATGCTACAAAATGAGAGATTGATGAGTTAAAAGTTCATATACCATACCACATGCAAGTCCAACCACTTTAGCTAACAAACAGCCACATATAAGGTCTCAAGAAGCCTCTTTGGAGTGAAGACCTAATAAGTCCCACATCTAATGAATGGCTGCCTGCCTCATTGCCACATGTACAGCAATGCCTCCTGTACTCTACAGCTGGTCTTCAGGCGACTGCAGAGCTAAAATGTTCATATTGCGTGTCATTATTTTCTTAATATTAAAAATTTTTGTACTTACCTTTCTTTGCTTTTACTTCACAATGTTGTACTGTGCATTTCAGGAATTCTTCAGTGCTGCATATCTGAAAAAAAATTATCTCAATGTAATGTTTAAAATTTCAACCAGGCTTTTAAAAATTAAACCCAAAGGAATAGCATGAACAGAAATAGAATTCTGGTTTTGCAATGATGGAAAATGTATGTTGTATAATTTCCATTTTCCTCTTCTAAGATACCATAATTTACATTTGTGTTTGCCACTTTTTTCTTTTCCTATAGCTTTTTTTTTTTTTTTTTTTAGGGAAGAAACAACATTCCTTTTCTTTATGGGTGTTCTGGGACTATCTGGTGTCAAAATATTGTATATTTCAATAGAAAATTGCTCATCTCTCACACAAGGAAACGTTTTCTGCATGTGGCCTTATGGTAACTAATACAAGAAAGGTATTTTAAGCCATCTCACAGATCTCAATGCTTTCACTACCATATATCATCCAGCTCTGTATTATTTATGAATATTGGGTTATTTTGTACCCTAATTCATATCATTGTATAATAAAATCATACTGCTTTTTCTTTTTTAGAATCTTGTCAAAATAGTGTAAAATAGTTGTATACCCTATTTGCCAATTCCTAACGCATTTATACTTTTAATTCATGTCAGTGTTTTAAGACTAAAACGTCAGCATTCACACATGTGGTATATAACCACAGGATGCTGTTTCCTGAATGACAGTCAAAAGCTAGAAAATCCACAATGTATGCTTGTGTTTTTTCTTTTCAAGTGCAGACAACTAGACACATACCTATGAGAGAAACCAGCACTGTGCCAGTTTTAGTCTCTGCTTCTTTGAACAAGTAAAAAGACTGTTTAAGAGGCGATAAAGAGTTTGTTTTCCATGGTGAACTTTATTGAGGAAAATGTAGAATAAGAGACCACTGTGACATATAGTGTGTAAAACTCTCAGTATGCTATTGAGCCATGTCTCTGGAAGATGTATGGCTATATTTTAATCTGAGATTTTCACTCAGGGCTTCCATTTTCTCCAGTATTATGTATATTCCTAATTTTTGGAAACAGAATTTCTGTTACTTGATCTTCAATATTTTCTGTATGTATTATATGTTTCAGCCCACCTTGGTACAGATTCATTATACCAGCATTAGTTGAGTTCACCATAACAAATTGAAACAGAAGCAGCTCTTTAAACTGTGTGAGATTTTTCCATTTTAATGTGTATTTGAAAGTCTTAATATGTGTTTTATTATAACTATCTCAAAGATTTAAAATTCAGTATATTGCTTTTGAAGAGCACCATGAGTTCCTTCTTTCTACTGGTGTTATCCTAATATACAAAAAGCATGAATGTTGAGGCAAGGAGAATTAGGAAATAAATTTTGTGGACAAAACAATGTAATGTACACTCTCAGTGAATCCACAACTAAGCAGAGATAATTTATATTGTAGTTTATGCAAGAGACAGCTTGCAGTGTCACCTTTCTTTCACTTGCTAATGTCAGAGTTTTAATGAAAATTCAATATTGCAAAAAGTTGCTCACAAAACTTCTTCAAATTCTAAGTGGTAGCACTGCTATTACTGAGCTGCAATTTGTAAGAAAACCAAAATGCTGACTTAACAATGTTTCTCCAAGTATACATTTCACATGCTGCTTTTTCACACAGTATTGAAATGAAGCTGACATACCATCATAGATCATTCCAAATCAAGGAAGGTGTTTCTGAGGACATATAAAAAGACATTTTAAATTTCAGCTTTTAAGTATCTTTCTCCATGTAAGATGCAAATGAACTGAAAAGAAAACAATTTAAATTTATATTTTAAATTAATGTAATGTGTTCTTTATGTACTTAAAAAAATCACTAAAATTTTTTTTAAAATTTCCTTTCATTTTTTTAGTCACAGTGATTTAGTGTCTTGACACACAAAAACCCCTTATCAGAGCACAGAAATATATTATCATTTCACCTTTCTTTGGAAAAGATAAAGTTATTTGTAATTTGACTTTACTGTATGTTCAGTTGGAATTTCAAATTTTTTTACCATTTTTAGGACAATACATAATTTTCCAGATGACAAAATAACCATTTTATTTGCAGTTACTTAAAATATTGATAGTTTGCAAAGCACATTTTGGTAAGATACTTTATAGGGAACGTTACACATTTCAATTTCTACTTGTGTTTGTAATATTCTTCTTACAAATATTTGATATCCGAGTTTCATTATACTGTAAAAGAAAATCCTATATTTCAACATTGTGCAATTTACTTTTAATTTAACAAGCACATACATGTAAAATATCTTTATCAGGATCCTGTAAGTCTGTATTACATCAATCTTTTGCACATTCATACCATTTTCATCACTTAAAAGAGAAAAAGGAAGCTGTTAAATTTTTAAGAGAGAAAAGGAAAACATATTTTTTATTTCTAATTAGCAAACTGTTTAGATGGCCAAAGTGAAACATTCAGACTGAAGTTGCTCATGGCAGACAGAGTATTTCCTTAGGGTTGTTTCTCTTTTTATGCTTTGGGCAGATAATAAAGAAGGCTAATGTCAGAATGCTTTCTTTTGGGTGAACACAATGAAAGAGGATAAGGTGTCAGGGGCTCTTTCTGATTTGTGGGGTTACCATATTGTTCTGGTTTCAGCTGGGGTACTCTTAATTTTCTTCATAGTGACTTGCATGGGGCTGTGTTTTGGATTTGTGCTGGACACAGTGATGATGATGTGGAGATGTTTTTGTTATTGCTGAGAGGGGCTTACACAGAGCCAAGGCCTTTTCTGATTTCTGCGCTGCCAGGCTGGAGAGGGGCTGGGGGAGGGTGGGAGGAGACACAGCCCGGACAGGCGACCCCAGCTGACCAAAGGGACATTCCAGACCATGGAACATCATGCTCAGTAAATAAGGCAGGGGAAGAAGGAGGAGGATGTTTGCAGTGATGGATTTGTCTTCCCCAGTCACTGCTGGGTGTGATGGGGCCCTGCTCTCCTGGGGAAGGCTGAACACCCGCCTGTCCATGGGAAGCAGGGGATTCATTCCTTGCTTTGCTTTGCTTGTGTGAGCACCTTTTGCTTTCCCTATCAAACTGTCTGATGAGTTCTCTACCTTTTACCTTTCTGATTCTCTCTTATCTCACTGGTGGGGGTGTGAGGGAGCAGTTGTGTGGGGCTGGCTGGGGTTAAACCACAACACAGTTAAAGTTATACCACTATACTGGCACCAGGGAAGATGCTGACTAATGGGGTCCTTGAGTACAAGGTCCTGGGATGGAGAAGAAAACAGCCACAAGGGTAAACAGTATTTCAAATATAGTGCTTTCAATCCTGTGAACTCTTTTGAATTGTTGACATGGTGCTGCTTATGAGGTAAGAGAAAGACTGTGGTGCTGTATTGCAAAAAAAAAAATTAAATCTACTCCTAATTATATGCTGCAGAGTAGACATGCAGTAGGAGAGAGCTATGTAAAGTTTAGCTGATATTTAAGATCAGAAGCCAAATTTCTTAGCCCTTGTATCACCCAAAATATTTAATATAAACAGTTATTTCAGGAAGGAAGAGTCATGTATATAAAGTCATGGCTGGTCTCATTAGCACTTTCTGCAACTGCCAAAACATCTGTAATAATTTGAAGTGGTCTTGAAGAAGGCTATAGATGTCCATTTTATTTTCTAGCATAAAAGCTTTCTGACATCAATGAATATGTTATTTGCCAACAAGTCAGTTCTTTTTTAATTCTTCGTTTGACCCATATTTCTGCTGTACTCTGACTGTGGAAAACATATAACAGTATTTTTTTTCTTTTTTTCCTGAGGGAAGATAGTATTCCAAATGTGAACACTTTAAGGGACATATTTGTGTAACTAAATGCAAAAGTACAAATTTGAGCCCTTAGAAGGCATTTTCAAAGCTATTTTGCACTGGTCTGCTCTGGTTTTTATTTATGTCAGTGGAAGATATGAAATCAGCATGAACAGAAAGAACCCATTCCTAAAAGCTTTTCAAAAGCTACTCTGTAGCTATTTTCCTAAGTAAGATGAAAAACACAACAAAGCAGAATCAGGTTTCAACTAAGATCTCTTTCTATTAGGCTACCAATGCAGAAGGCCTTTAAACAGGTACAAGTATAATTTACAAGGTTTTTAATTCCACTCTCCTTCTGTATCATTATGTAGATTGCATAGTAAAAAGAGAAGCTTAACATAAATGAAACTGTGATGCATGAGAACTCCATGCTTTTAGATTACAACAATATGAAATTGGTACTCTGAAAAATTCAGTTTAGAAGAGTCTGAAAGTATATGCTTAAATATAAGGCTATGCTTATCTCCAGGAGTCACAGAGACAGGACAGTTTAGGTATTCATTTCAGAGCAAGACTAAGAAGCATGCATCTTGCTGTGGAGTTCTTCCTGTAAATGTACCTAGATGAACAGATAAATTCCAACAATTGAGTTTGATTCAGCAGTAAAACCAGATGGGAGATCCCTAGTCAAGTGGTTATTTTCTATGATGACAGCTATAGATAACAACAACCTTGAAGTGATCATCTAGACTTGATTACAGCTCATTACTCCAGCCCTTTAATTGGATCTTATGTCAGCTGTATCTGCTGAAAGGTCAGCTGGATCCCAGTGAAGGCCAAGTGAGCATTCTGTGAAAAGGTATGTTTCTTTTCAACTGAGGTGTCTCTGGCTAGCTGTCTAGTTTGACACCTGAGTTTACATGGCAAGATTTTGTCAGCAGAAGGCTGCAGGGTTAGCTTCTCAGAGAAGAGACCAGGAGCTGCCCCCACACTGAACAGATCCAGTTACAGATGGCTCCAAAAGAGATGCTCCACTGCTCAAGGCTGAACTGGTCAGTGACACCAGAGGTGTCTCTGTTATAACTTTTTTAAGAAAGGGTAAAAAATGCTGCGCAGCAGCTCTGAGGAACAACTGAGGACCCCAAGGTCAGGTAAGAAGGAGTGGGAATAGAGATTCTCCTGCAGCCCATGGAACAGACCATGGCAAAGCATGTTATCCCCTGTACAGTCTACAGAGGACCGTAGTAGAACAGATACCCACACCTCATTCCATGGAAGACACCATGCTGGAACAGATTGTAACCTGAAGAAAGCTGCAATCCTTGGAGATGGAACAGAGTTTCTGACAGGAACTGCAGCCCATGGAGAGCCCCTGCTTGAGCAATCCATTTCTGAAGGACTGCCTCTATCCATGCTGGAGCAGTTCAAGGAACTGCAGCCTGTGGGAAGGAGCCATGTTGGAGAAGGGAGAAAACAACAAAGATTAATATGAACTGAGTATAACATCTATTCTGTCTCCCCCTGTATCAGTTGGAGTGAAGGAGGTAGAAGGGTCAAAACTGAAATTTGTTAGTAATAGACAATTAATTAAATTGATCTTCCCCAAGTCAAGACTGTTTTGCTTATGATGGCAACTGCTGAGTGATCTCTCTGTCCTCATCTCAACCCACGAAATTTTTCATCTTATTTTATCCGCATCTTATGCTGAGGATGGAGTGTGAGAGAGGAGCTTGGTGGGCACCTGTGACTCAGAAAAGATTAACCCATCGCACCACTACAAGTAGAAACAGTCCACAGATGAAGCTGTATTAATGAATCTTCAGGGAATAATTGACCAGGCTCCTTGTGTGGCCCTTTTCAGTTAGGCCAAAGAACAGATGCATTTTCTGAGTCCTTTGATGCACTGAATCTTGTTATTATCTTTACAAATGCTCATTGCATCAAGAACACAACAGGGATCTGATTATTTTCCCCAGGAATAATCAAGGGATTAGTGGAATATAGACGGAGATTGAATCTGCATGGAAAATTGTCCATGCTGTGCTCTATTAGAAGGTGCTGCTGTGCAAAATTTGTTGCTAATCATGTGGCAAAATTACAAGAGACTGCAGAAAGAAGAAACTAGTAAACAGAATAATAAAAGTAATTTTAATTATTAAACTTTCGTGTTATAAATTATCTTCTATTCATCACTGCCACAAATAAGTATAAAAAATGGAAAAAATCCATATGCTTCATGCACGCTAATTTAATTTTGCATAATAAATTAGTGTAATGCAGAATGCTTAAAAATATGAATAATCACCAAATTACTATCCAGTTTCAACAGGCAGTGTCTAAATTTTAATACAGACAGCTATTACCGTTAACCTATGCTTTATGTTGACTGAAGAACAATAAAACTTTGAATGGGTATTATAGACACAGTTCCAGTTATCAGCCACTAATGATGCTAAGTGATGAATTGCTACATCTTTAATAGAACAATAAGAATCCAGGGTTTTCATTATCTTTCTGAGAATATTTTGCATGCCCACTATTGTTCTTCCAATTAGTCAGTAACAAAGAGGATCTGTTTGAAAAGATACAGCAGATGATGAGTCATAGGTGACAGGTAATTCTCCCCGTGCTGCCTGGGAAGAAATGACTTCTTGATGTTAGTTATGGTTGTTTTCCATCATTTTTTGCAAGGCAGTAAGGTGATGCTGTCCCTTTAGCACAAAAGTGTTTGCACTAAATAAATGCAGATAATGTAAGCACAATGAAACTCTTGCTCCTAAAGCTTTTAGGTCCCTATTGATCTAGATTTGGAACTTTCTACTGCTATTAATGAATATCCTTCTGAGTTAAACCTCATTATTCACATTCCTCCAAAGTGGTAAAACTCATGTCAATAAACACCTGTTTAATTACTTCCTTAGATGCTTTATTCTTCATAAACAAACAACTGGGAATAAACTAGTTCATCATATAGTAAATTATTTTATAACTATCATTATCCTGCTCACAAATGCACAGGGTTACAAAGACTATTCACAGGGGCTGAAAGTAGAAAAATAAAACAATTTGGTATTGCAAAAATGGTAGATTAAATTGAATGATCCAGAGATCGCTTCCAATACTTGTACTCATGGCATACTATTCACAGGATGTACTACCATAAGGCAGTATTTCACCCCAAAAAAGTTCAGATGGAGTTCCAGGGAGAATTTGAACAATACGCAGAATACAGCCTTCAGCAAATTATTACCTTTTTTTTCTCTTTTTGCTTTTTCTCCAAATGGTTCTCATGCTAGACATATTTTTTGCCTCTTGTTAACCAGAGGTTTTTGATCTTACTGAGACAAAACATATGAGTTCATTGCAATGCTGTCACTAAGCTCTTGTCAATATTCAGACTAAAATCTAACAAGTCATTCCCAGGATACAGAGCACCAGTTAAATATTTTGTTGACTGCAGTGCACAATTTTGTGGAATGTAAAATGAATCAAACAAAAGGGATAAGCTGTGCTGTCTCAGTTCCCAAGACAGTCATTGCACTACTTTCAGTGGCTTATGACTATTACAGACCCCCTTTTCAGCTGGTTCTTATCTTCCCTATTGACTTCAGTGTCCACTCTAAACTCCATTGTTTAAGAGTTCACATAGAAATATCTTATTTTTCTCAAATTAAATCAGAATAAAGAAGGTTTCTCTATGTACTAAAGGTGAGAGACATCTGTAAAATATTTCAGAAGAACTAAATGACTTGTCAATGGCAATGGTATTCAGTGCAAATGTAAAGTTACAGGTGTGGGGAGGAAGAGAACTATTTTCTTATATAAAATAATGAACACTATGCTGACAAACACAAAGTGTTTGGAGTCATGACAAATGCTGTATGAAAATAGTTCAGGTCTTGGTAGCATTCAAAATTCAAATCAAATGTTGTAACATTATTAGTAAAGGAATAGAGAACTAATCAGAAAAGACCACTAAGCAGTTGTATAAATTCGTGATCAGCAAAGTTAGCCAAAGGTCTTTAATGACAGTTTCTTGGTGGTGAAGAATAAAATAGGCTGGGACTTTTCAGCTTGAAAGAGGTCACTAGGAATTCTAGTCACTACAAATCATCAGTGGCATGAAGGAGCATGACAGGGAAAGACTTTTTTCTGACTCTTTCACTAAAAGAGCAAGTGACCATCAAATTACATCACTGAAAGCCAAGTCCAAATCCTAGAGTTATAATTCATTTCAAAAGGAAATTGTGTAAACCACTAGAAATACTTATCTGTTATGTCTATATTTGAACCATAAAACACATAGGAAATTCTCTAAATGAAAAATTTTCAGAAGCTGATAGGATATTTCTATTATATATACTTGTTCTATTTTTGTCCTTCTTTAGATGAACAGGACTTGTTGGCTTGTGGCTTTTTCTGTAATATTTGTTTTCTAAGACAGTTCCTTTTAGAGTTCTTTAAAGATTTCTTCTGACTTCGATGTGTCAGTATTATTACCTGGATTTTTTACTTCAATCATCTTGGAAAGAAGGGTGTGGTATTGGTACCCACCTTAAAAACAGAGATTGGAATTCCCCTGGTGTCCATAGCCCTGTCCTTTGTGGCATTTTCAGAGTGGCCAGTTCTTTATTTTCCTCTGTTTTTCTCCCTCTCCTCATATTTTTAAATGAAGGAACCTGAGGCAAAGCTTTGATTTTCCTGAATCCTTCTTTATCTTCCTATGAGTTTTCCTTATGAGAGTCAAGCACATAGCACTTACCTTATTATTTCATTTGAAATAACCTGAACTGGATTTATGTACACCTTGAAATGCACTCTACTTGCTCCCTCAACACTGCTGGATAGACATAATATAGCAGTGTGCTACAGGGAGGCAAATGACTTAGGCTGTGAATAAAACAAATTGTATTAACCCAGGGGCATAGCAAAGAGCGTTGTTTTAATTACTACAGAAAGGAGTGCACAGGAATGATTTGCAGTAGGGCAGTCTTACAAACGGCGAGGCCGAGAACACAAGGTGGTGCTATTTACACTTAACAGAGCGGAGGTGCAGCGCTCAGTCTCTCCTGCTGACATGAGCCATTCCCCCCATCCGCTGCCTATGGCTTTGGACTAGGCTGGAAGTGCCACTGAGCCCCATTGTCCTCCAGATGTGCAGGTACTAGCTATGAGGGGACATTTCCTTGGCAACTGCTAGGTAACCAAGGAGTTCAGCTTGACTGGAAGGGCATGTTAATTTGTCCTTGTCATCTCCGGAAGGCAGGACAGCAGCTCTACATGTTTTGCTGCACCAAGTACTACAGGGAAATTTGGTATTATGAGAAATGACACACTTGGCTGTTTCTGGATAGAAGGAAGTTAGAAGCTAAAGCAGCAAGTACTGACTCTCTACTATTCCCCAGATTAAATAACTGCCTTAGAAGGATTGAGGATACCAGGTGGTGTGGTAGACAGCTGATATTTTGCTTTTTTACCAGCTTGCTCTGTGAAGTCAGGTTGTGCTTTCAGCTGTAATTAAGCAAGGTCATTATCAAGCATAAAATAATAGCTTCTATTCAGCTGGGTGAATCACTTTGAAATTCTCCATGGATGGTAGATCTCCCACTGCAACTACTTTGTTGAAAAACTGAGAAAATAATAGTCCAAAGAAAAAGTGAAATATTATTGTGAGTGTTGCTTGGAGGGAAATGTGATATTGCTAGAAGTTGATTGTTTCACTGAAAATAAGCATGAGAAAATATCTGTGGTATAAATATAAAATAAATCAAAGGTTTGGGGTTTTTTTTTGAGTGTTGTTTGATTTTATAGATTGCTTTCCGCCCCAAATAGTCTTTATGTCCTCAGCTGCTTGTTTCTAGATCTTTGCTTGACAAGACAGTTCTGTTGCAGCCAACAGTTCGTTACCTATCTGTAACATTTTCATTCTGAAGAGAGAAGCGCTGGAAGTTTTATTTGATTTTCATGGCCAGATTTTTTTAGCTGTGGGTGGGATGGTCATGGTGGTCTGTTGTGGGGGGGGAGCTGTAGGAGTGGCTTCTATGAGAAGTTGCTAGAAGTTTTCCTCAGGTCCAACTAAGGCAGTGCCAGATGCTCCAAGATGGATCTGTGGCTGGCCAAGGCCAAACCCAGTTCCATCAGGGATGCTGGTAGCACACCTGGGATAACAGATTTGAGGAGGGTAAAAGACCTTTGCAACTGCAGCGTAAGAGAGAAGTGAGAATGAGGGAGAAACAGCTCTGCAGACATTAAGGTCAGTCTAAAAGGAGGGAGTGGGACTGCTCCAGGCACTGGAGCCCCTGGTCTGCAGCCCCTGGTGCAGACCATGGTGAGGGAAGTGGGGCTCTGCAGCCCATGGAGGACCACGGGCATGCAGAGATCCGCCCCATGCCAGAGCAGCTGGGTGTACCTGAAGGGAAGCCCAAGGGAAGCCCATGCTGGAGCAGGCTCCTGGCAGGATCTGTGACCCATGAAGAGAGGAGCCCATGATGAAGCAGGTTTGCTGGCAGGACTTGTGACCCCATAGGGGACCCACACTGGAGCATTCTCTTCCTGAAGAGACACACTCCATGGAAAGGGCCTACCCTGAAGAAGGTCATGAATAACTACAGCTTTTTCACGAGGTCTCACAAAAGTTATTTGTGGAGGACTGTCTCTTGTGGAGGGGCCTCACTCAGAAGCAGGGGGAGTGGTGTTACAAGTCCTGCTGAGGAGGATGGACAGTGGATGACTGCAACTCTCATACCTCTCTGCTACTGCAGGGAAGGAGGTAGAGAATTCAGGAGTGAATTTAAGCCAGGGAAGGAGGGAAAGATGTTAGCAATGTCTTTGAAATTTGGGTTTATTTCTCATTGTCTTACTCTGATTTGTTAATAAATTAAATTGATTTTCCCAAGTTGAGTCTGGTTTTGTGATGACATCTGTTGAGTGATCTCTCCCTGTCCTTATTTTAGCCCATGAACCTTTTGTTACATTTCTCTTCCTTGTCCACCTGAGGAAGGGAGTCACCCCTCCTCAGGGGTAGCTGCTTGGGTGGTCACCCACAGAAGTTTAAGATTTCCCTTCAGAACAGATTGGTTATTTCAAGTAATGTCCCAGAAAATAGCTTCCTGCTTATTGATTATTGACAGCACTAGGAAACTAAAATTATTTCAGGAAAATCCTGTAAATAGGAAGTCCCATTTACTTTAGTATGCATATATAAAATTTTCCTCCTTTCAGAGAAGAAGAAAAAAGAGCACAGAATTATTTTCTAGATTTTTTTAAAGGGGGTGTTCTGACAGACTTGCTGCAAGTAATTCCTGCTTGCTATTTATTGTCAAGAAGATAACAGATTAAGTTAACTGGTTATGAGAATCATGGTCTTCTTGTATCCTGTTATATTTTATCGAGTTAAGCCATGTGAATTAAGACTTCTAATTAAACTCTGAAAAATTAATGTTTCTGGAGCGTAATGGAAAAATCAATATACAAAATATTTTGAAGAATAACTTCATATTTATTGTATTTTTTCATCTCATTTGAATAGCCTACTGTTCTAATTCATCATCTCTTTCAGGAATTTAATCTTCTATATAAGAAAGTCAGAGTTAAGGACTCTTGTACGTATCTTTCATTAACATAATTAAAGTGGCATTTCAAGAAAAATCTACATTTTTAATCAAGGTGCTGGTGTCTTCAAGAGTGTGATTATGATAGTTTGCAATGGCTAACTACTGACAGAATATGTTGAAGGAATTTATTATATTTAAACAACTTGTTTCCCATATTAAGGAATTATGAGATGGAGCAGGGGGGAATAATTTGTCCCCATGGAGTTATGGCTAACACTGGTGGAAGACTAAGGCAAGGCCTATCAAAGAACCATAAACAGTGACATAATTTAATCTCAAACTGTTTAGGAGATTCTGTATTTCATATTGAGAAATGCATGATCTTGTCTCACCTATAAAAAAGTTTCATATTTGTTTCTTATTTGTTCATTTGCTTCAGGTGAGAGTTGTCTAAGAGAGGGGTGCCTTTGGTTCACTGTAAAGTCTCATGTCAAAGATCTTGTTATAATAAAACAAATTTTTATCTCATGTACTCTGCTTATTTGGAAATAACTGCAAAAAATAAATGGAAAGATTTATTGCTGTTACACAATATTTGTATCATCCATGACAAAACAGTTCATAAATAGAATCAAAGTACTGTATAATATTTTCCAGATGTTTTATATGTGTTATGTAATGTAATCTCACATCTAAAGGATGTCCTCCATGGTTTGGCTGAGCAAATTTTTTTGTCACTTTCTCGTGTACACAAAATGTGGTTGAATGAGTTTATCTCTTTGTGTGGACCTGTCTTGAAAGGTACATTAAATTTTAACTCTGCATAATGGATCACATCTTGTAGAATGTGTACTACTTAGTGCCATAGGAGACTACTGTTACTGCTATGTAAAACATGAATTATTCTTTTCCTCCTAACTTATTTTATTTTTGCTTGTGTAAGTCCTGTTTTGCTTATGTAAGTGCTGCTGCTAGCCAACCCAAACAGTAGCTATATACATCTTAATTATAATTTTCTTCATTCTATAAATTATAGGAGGTATCCTTAAAGGTTTTCTCAAAACCTAAAGAACAATGAAAATTGCAATCCAGTGTGGAAGTTTTAATATTAGTTTGAATTCTCCCATTTAGCACCTTAAGGAAATTTATACTAATGAATAGAGGCACAGATTTATTTTCTTGACTCCAAGAGGGTGCAAGAGATACATTTAGGATACAGAGAGAATGCAAACATCTCCTAGTAATTGAACATCCTAATGGAGGATGAGAAAGAGAAAAGAATTTTTGCTCTTAAGATGATCACAAACACACTGCTCTGAGATGTATTATTACATATAACTAAAAAAAAAAAATTCAGCCTCTTACCTCAGATCAACCAATACAGTCCTACAAAATAAAATAGTTACACAGATTTGCATTTTTTCAACTTGTTGCACTCACATGAGCTGTGCTGTGCGCATGGAAGAATTACAATGCAGGAGATAAAATTTCCCTTCCAGTAAAGAGAAGATAGTATGGACAATGATGGAAAACTCTACTTCTGCATAATTCCAAGTTCTGTGAAATAGATTCTTATCTATCTGTGTTCCTGTCTCAGGGCACTACTGAGGAGGGAGGTGATTTCTACTTTCTTCTATTTGTACTTCTATTTTGTGCAGTTCCAAATGCTAGCAATCTGGACTCTTTCATTTATTTCAACTGTTCTTGGACATGTCCTTTAAACTCTTTTTACATAAATCAGGATTCTTTTTTTTTTTCTGCCTTGAATGTAACATTTTATTTATCCAATATTAAATAATTGACTTTGAACTGTCATTATTATGTAGAAGCAAGATTTTGCACTTAGTTGGGGAAATAAAAAACCAGACACCAACCAAATCTTTGCTACACAGGCTGATCCCAGAAAAAGACAAAACATCCCACAAATCATCCAACTGCACTATCTAAACACCAGGAAATAGCAGAGAGGATTGCTCTTGATCTGGAGCCATACCACATTGTAGAGATTATGGGCTTGCTGAATTTTTAGGATACATTATTCTTTCCCAAGGAAAATACTCTTTTATGCAACTGCTATGTTTTTTATTTATGGTAACATACTGATCAAAGCAAGGAATGCCTTCAGAGAAACAAATAGTCTTGCAAGGAGCTAAATCAACTGCATATCTTTCAGTCACAGCACACAGACCTTGCTTTGATTCTGTGATGAGAAGGGGGCATACATATTCAAAACATTGCTTCTGGGCCTGCTATCATTACTACCACCACAACCACTAAGAAGGGACTCTGGCAGCGAAGGCAAATTCTGGTCCAAGTTGCATATTTTCCTCAGATTCAAACAGCTGAGAATATTTAAAACTGGATCAAAAAGTGAGGGATAGTGGATTCACTAACATCTGCTGTTTCTTCCATTACTGTTACTTGATCATCTTGTTTTATTATGGTGACTGGCAGGCATCAGGTACATGTGCAATATTAACATCCACTTTGGTTAGAATTAAGCATGAATAACAGAGACACATGACACAGCAACAGCAAAACACCTTTGTAATACAGGAAATGATGCTCAGTGGAATACATCATCATAGAAAACAGGTGGAAGACTTTCTGGTTAATCATCAGATCAAACAGTATTCCTTTATCATTATATTGAGAAGTGTTTGCCTTTACTTAGTCCTCTATGAAAGAGGTTGACTCACCATTTTCATATGTTGGTAAATTGAGTCAGTGTTTGAGCATGTTGTCCAGTGAGGTACCTCTCAAATTGAATTGAGTTACCCATTTAACCACAAAAAAAACCCCCAAAAAACCAAAAAAAAAACCCCTCAAAGCATCAAAGAAGCCACAGTATTAAACATGAAAAAGCTTGTACTGGAATAGTGTCTCTATCTTGCATTTCAATAGGCCATACCAATTAACTCTGTAAATAATATCTGAATATAAAATTACATACAAAGAAGAAAAAGCAACTGTCTCTTAAAATCTATTTGTGACAAGAAAGACAAACCGTTTGGTTTGTAATCATCATTATTCTATGGTAAGCACATAATTTTTGGAATTCTCCTAATTTCATTTGCAATCAGCTGGGTACATCAGTTTCACTTGGAAAGAAGGCAGTTATCATCAGATTTTATGTAAAAAAAAGGTTTTCCTCTGTCACGATCTGCTAGGACAAGCAGGGTTTTGTGATGGTCCATTTACCGATCCCAAAAGTGCAAAAAGACAAACAGCAGGGGACTAACAGTTTAATTAAAACAAATGCGCCTTTATTAAGGGCCAACAGAAAATGTGACAGGGGGATCAGAAAGGAAATAAAAGATAGAGGGAGAGAAAGAGGGGGGAAATATAGCTACCAAACAGAGAGACAAAGTCCTTGATGGTTCAGCCACATAGATTTGCCACCGTCTGTTGGGTTTCACCAAAGTCTTGGTTAATTTAAGGGTTTTTTATAGTTGTCTGCTGAGTGGGGGGAACAGGTAATGGAGAAATGAGTCTACTGAAAAATGGGTACAGACAGTCCATGTCCCAAAGCAGGACAAGTCAATTTCAGCAGGGAGCCAGACCAGTTGTCTTCTTGGTCCAGTGAACACACCTGCAGGCACCACTTCATCCAACTTCAGTCAGGCCAGTGACCCTGTGTCCAGAATATAGGGGTCTCAGTCCTTGGGAGGGAGCTTCAATACCCATCTGTCACAGTGGTCGTGGGGCAGATGAGGGATCTTCCATGGGCTATCATCAGAAGTTACCCCAGAAAGTTCATTTGGCCAAGAGGTGGGAAAATTCATGGGTCCAGGTATCATGAAGCCGGTGTAAGCGTATAGAGCAAGCTGCTCCTTGCCAGGCCCTGCTCGAAGCAGCATAGAATGGTGACACAGCAAACACACCTGCCCACAATCACTTGGGGAGCATCCACCTCACCCAGGCCAGAATTCCAATCAGGGTCCTCAGAATCTTAGTCTCTGCCATTGTGACGATGGCAAGGAAAAAATGAGGGGAACTTCAGACTGTCTCTTACACCCTCAAGACTTTTAGTCTAATAAAGTATTGTATTCAATCAATAGCAAAAGGTGACCACTTCCAGTGGACTGTACATCCTCACCTGTTTTAATTGTCTAACTGAGGGTAAACTGCTCTCAAGGTTTTTGCTTTCTTCTTTAAATACCAATTTGGACAGCATGTGTCTATTACACAGCATCTTTTTGAAAATTAGATAAACCAAATCCGACACGACATGTCTGTATAGGATCCTTGAAGTATAAGCAGATGTAGGATTTTTTCTTATTCTATTTTCTTTTACATTTTTTTTCTTGAATACCTGGTATTAGAATTGGAAGCTTAAGCAAACTCTTAAGTTTCTAGCAAAAGCTTTACATCTGAATATTAACACTTTCCCAGCCTTAAGGCTAAGATGTGCTAAGTGGTACATGGGTTATTACTTCAATTAACCTGACTTGCTGTGATTATCTCAGACTGCTAATCATGGCCCAACAAGATACATATGACTCACATGTAAATAGATCCCCTTGCTCTAAATGGGGAGCATGTATCTGCATACATAACACTCTTGCTCTATGGGGAATTACTGCTTTTTCTACCCCAGAGCAGTTTTTATGGTTTACCTATGTGAGCCATAATTTCTATGATTTACCTAGGGTGGCCACTAGCAACCTTCAAACCGATAGGTAAATTCTCATTCAACAGATTAGGATTATAATAACCCAAATAGACAGAAGCAAGAAACTTGCTGTTATGTGAATAAAAAGTTCCAAATTTAGTCAGGTTAAAAAATGCTTGAGTCACCATAATTTGGATACTTTCAAAGTAAGAAGTAAATTAAATAGTAAATTCTTGTTATACTCCATTTGATTTACTTAGCATGACAAAAAAGTTTTAGTGAAAAAAACATTTTTTTTAAATTCAATTTACATTTTCTTGTGAAGTTATCACAGACAGATTAATGGAAATCAGAGCTACAAAGTAAGGATTTTCTGATCTTTACCCTTAATAAAGTCTTAGTCTGAATATTTTATGTTTTTTCAGCAGTCTCAGCAAAAAGGCAAATGTGTGTGCTTGTCTATGTTTATGCATATCAATGTGTGTGTGTGTTTACATATATCCAGCACTGAACAAACTTGTTCAGTTCACACAATGCATATTTGTCTTTTTGTGGGCTATATGACAGTACTGCTATTTAAAGTTTCTCAGCCAAAGGCCAAAAACTTTGCTCATGGGCTTTAGATAGATGTACAACCTGATTACTGAAGGACTTCAGAGGACAAGTGCAGGAGAAAAGTAGGTCAGATAGAAAGGAAAAAAATAGATAAAGGGCTAGAAAGAGATATTCTGAAGACTTTTTTTTTGTAAGAGGTGGTTTCAATGTGAGTCTTGTCAGATGCTTCAAGTTTGAAATTTGCATTATCACAGTCTTTAAGAGCTTATTTAAAGTCTGAATACATTAAGAAACTTGACAGCAATGATCGAAGTACAAAATATTTCCCCAGTATTAATGACTAGCCTAAATCTCTATACCTTGGGCAATGAACATCTTCTAGCAGATCATTAATCCCTTCAAGATATACTGTCCTGAGGTCATTAAGAACTGAAAACTGGAAAAATAAAATAAAATATGCATATACTTTTTTATTTTTGAGCTAAAGAATTTAATTGGTATGTACAGAACAGGCCTGAAAAATTATTCCCTTTAGTGTTAGACAATCAGATTGATAGAATTGTCTCTCAAACTGCTATTCATATTATAATAATATATGCTTGTAAATATAACTTTAATAATAAAATATATTAAAATATGTTTCAAATATAAAACATACACTGAAGCTAAGTAGACATGTAGATGTAACATAAGAATTGAAAATAGATTATGGAAACATAATTTCAAGCTTTTGATAAATCAAATATGTCATTCATATTAATTAAGCGGAATGGAAAGAAAGAAAAGTCTTATTATTGCAAAATGTCTTTGTATTCTATTTTTATATTCAGCTTGCTTTAAATATTTATTTTCTTGGAATTGCAATGCAGGTGGTTGGGTTTTGAAGTTTCCACTTGCCATTCTTTACAGGTGCTTCAGCTAAAGACATGGCAATTTATTTCCCTTGCTGAAGTATGCTGAACCTGTTTACTTGTCTCCATCAGCTATAAGGAGGACATATGAAGTATAAATCTACACTGCCGTACTCCTCTTAGGTAAGGTGATACCCATCTTGAGCCTAGGCTTAAACTAACATTCCTGAAACTGTTTCTTTAAATCTTGCTTATCCAGATGTCATTATTCACCAACCATAAAGAAAGAATTGAATGATTACTTCCTGAAAAGGTGTGAAGCTTCAAATGAATGGCATGAAATAAGAACTGCTTCCTTCATGTGACCTTCAGATCTGAATTTAATTGTGGATTTAACAGTTTGCACATTGAAAAAGTTTTGATGAAAGCAACCTTCATTTAAACAAGAAAACTGGAAATTGTGTTACGAAAGCTGGATTTTTTTTTGTTTCAAATGAGAAAAAAAAATAAACTGATTAAAAGCGATACTTGTTTCAACAATTTTCAAATAATGTATTGTTTTGTTTGATTTAAACTCACTTCTGCATTTTAATGGCAAATAATGCAACAGAAAAGAAAATCGCTGTTACTACAAAAAAATCTACAGTATTTAAAAAAATTCTATCACTTTTTGATAAACTGTATAGTCATATGACTAAATGATGTCATTGTCAACATCTTCATGGATCACTTGGACACAGGATGGAAGGCATACTAAGCAAGTTCACAGATGATACAAAACTCGGAGGAGCTGTTGACTCCCTCGAAGGCAGAGAGACCTCATCATATTAGAGGGCTGGGCAGTTACTCACCATATGAAGTTCAAAATGGGAAAGTGCTGGATTCTGTGCCTGGGATGTGGCAGCCCTGGATGCATGGACAGATTGGGGAATGAGGGGTTGGAGGACAGCACTTTTGAAAAGGGACCTGGGGGGTCCTGGTCAGTGGCAAGCTGAACATGAGCCAGCAGTGCCTGGGCAGCCAGGAGGGGCCAGCCCTGTCCTGGGGGACACCAGGAACAGCATCACCAGCCAGGCAAGGGAGCTGATTGTCCTGCTCTGCTGTGCTCTGGGGCACAGAGCTCATCTCGAGTGCTGGGGGCAGTTTTGGGTGCCACAATACAAAAAAGATATTAAGTTATTGGAGAGGATCTAAAGGAGGGCCACAAAGATGAAGGACCTCAAGGGAAAGCCTTATGGTGAGCAGCTGAGGCCACTTGGTCTGTTTAGCTTGGAGAAGATGAGACTGAGGCAAGACCTCATTGCAGTTACAGCTTCCTTGGGAGGGGAAGACAAGGGGCAGGCACTGATCTCTTCACTGACATGACCACTAAGAGGACCCAAGGGAATGGCCTGAAACTGTGTCAGGGGAGTATTAGGATGGATATTACAAACAGGTTCTTGAGCCAGAGAGTGGTTGGGCATTGGAATAGGTTCCCCAGGGAAGTGGTCAGAGCACCAACCCTGGTAAAGTTAAAGCACCATTTGGGCAATACTCAGGCATTAGTGTGGCTCATGGGGATGGTGCTGCTCAGGGCCAGGGACTCAGTGATCCTTGTGGGTCCCTTCCAACTTGGCATATTCTGTGATTCATGCCAGCATGAGTTCATTGTTTTGTGTGTGTCTGTACAGTTGCACAAGATTTAGGTGGTTTCTCATACTTGTGGGCATCATAGAAATATTTTCCTTGAAGTGGCAGAAAGTCAAAACATACTAAATTTTTTTTCATGCATTTAATACACATTTAACTGAAGATTTGTTCTAAATCAAGTTTTAATTGACTTAGTAAATACTCTATTTTCCATTTTTTAAAAGATATAATTTTTTGTTCCTGTATAGAAAGGCAAATATAAGGCAAATCCAATTCCATAATTTTAATTTCCCCATTATCATTCAGTTGATATTTTGCATATACCCCACTCCAAAAATAAAAATGGTAGGAGTCTGTAACATAAATCTGTTACAAGGAAATTCCTGATGCAAAGTTCATTGGACAAAACTTCCAATACCCAAAATACTGAATGATGCAAAACTTGTGTAATTAGGTCAAAGAAATTCAATGAATTATTTGCATTAAGAAGGCTGATAAGTATCATATGCATCTCATTGTTTGGGCATTTTGTCAATAGTAGGACATATCTTCAAAACAAGTTTCTGCTGATTTTTTTTTATCATAGTTTCATCTTAGGGTCCTGATGATAGCTTTTCCACTCAATGATTTTTTTTCAAGAGGCAGTGAAACACTATATTAAATCTGATAAACGTGAAAAGTTGCAGTGCACTTAAGATTGAGGATCTCTTTTCCATGAAATGAGAGAAAAATTACAAGAGAACCAAGGTGTAGGAAAAAGAACTAGGGAATCTTACTGATTATTCATTTGATAGTTGGTCATTTACCTGCTCCCAGTCATCCCAAAAGAAATGGTTTAGTAGTAAAACTCACTGTTGACCCATGCATTTCTGTGTGTATGTGTATACAGATATATATCTCATACATGCACTGCTCTACATGTTTCTTAAAGTTGATATTGAGAATTACTAGGTATGATATTTTACTGCTTTTTCACATAAGACCAAGGAAACTTATTTTCCAAATTTTCCAACTTAATTTATTCTTTTTATTCTCTTTTACAAGGGATTCTGAACATATTAATAATTTTTATTTACTTTCCTCATTTAGAAGATACCTGGAAAGAATAATTAATGTTATTACAAGTTACTTCAAGTAACTGTTGGTATGCAAATAATTTCTACAATATATATATAAAATTGTAGAAAATATGGCATGTCCTGTAGCAGATAGAACTATTTATTTACTACAAAGTCAATGTATTTCAAGAATGATCAATGTTGGGTTTTATGTTCATGAAGCAATAGCTGACAAATCCTGTACTGATGAATAGGCTTAAAATCAAGAGTCAACTGAGATCCCAGGGGACAAATAAATACATGGCTTCAATGTGGTGATATCCAAACACAGCTTAGGGATGCAACTAAACAGGGAAGGCAATATAGCCTATGGTACTGTTGTGAATAAAAATATTAAAACTGCCACTAAATAGCAGCCTGAACAACACAAGAGAGTTAAGATTATGAATTCATTATTTTAGTAGGGTTTTAAAAGCTTCTGATGGTTCATCAAAATGATGCAATAACAGAGTCATAGACTGTAAGGCTGGAAGGGATATCCAGAGGTCACCTGGTCCAACTCCCTACTCAAAGCAGGTTTAATCCAAGCAGGTTGCAAAACACTTCCCAAGATAGAGATCCCTCTAGCCCTCTGGGCAGCTTGCTACAGGATTTTACTGCTCTCATAAATAAAAATAAAAAACATAAAAAACCCCCAAAAAATTCATAATGTGCAACTAAATTTCCCACGTTCTAAGAAATAAATATTTTTATGCCACTAGGATTTTGTTGCTTTTATTCCACATTATTGTGTAGGTTTTTCTGTTGTAATGTTAGAAAATCATTCATTGTGATATTTGTGTTTCCAATAAATTTGCATACGTCCCTCTCATATCAACAGAGGTAAAAAAATACAGCTTTGCAAATGGAAAATACTTTGTTCCCTTCATCCCTCAAACATCTACACACTTACCTTACAACATGTTGTGATCTTGTAAAAATGTACGTGTATTATGTGAGCATCACCAAAGTGTCTTTCTCAAACTTGGAAGGCTTTCCACCCCCTTTCTGGCCAACGTTTTAGATTATTTGTTTTATATAATGGGCTATAATTTAATTTTCAGTTACATAAACATTACTTTAACCAAATAAATTATTCTACTCCAAAGAAAAACAATTATTTAATTAAACCTTTGGTAATGGTAAAGCAAACTTACCAATATGTGCATTCAGGTTACAGCAAGGCTTTCTTCCAGTTTCTGCAATTTTATTATTCTATTTGGGAAAGATTTTTCCTTCAACATACCACTCCAGGTGCAGCCTTCAGAAGGCATTTGATACATAGAAACAGGATTTTACACTGCATCCTTCTATCTCAGTGGGAAAAGGTATTTCTCAGCCTGCCATAATCTGCAGATAAACAGCAAATATTTTGGACATGTTTCCTGCCTACCTCAAAGTCTTTCCTTGGCTATTCAAGGCACAGCAGAACTCCACTAAATTCAAGGTGTAAATAGCCCTGCACAAAAGAATAAAGGAGATTTATATTTGCATTATTTCAATTTACATAAACATAAAAGAATTATGTTCAGAGTCCAGATCACTACTATTTCTAGGATGTACAAAGCACACATTAGTCAAGGAAAAAATTGTTAATGTTTTTGCTGCAGCTGTTTTAGAGAAAGACTGGAACATAAGAGAATGTTAACATTTTGCTTAAGGATATTATGATGCAGAACACATTCAGATTCTTCTGCCATCTCTTTTCCAAATTTAAGTAACTCAGTGGATGAAGAACAAGAAATCGAAATTTTACATGCATGCTCTCTCTCTCTCTCACACACACACACACATATATACACAAATCTGTATATATTTAAATATCATTACAATACCTGTAAATATCACTGTGTAAATATGAACACTAGGTATATATGTAAGGATATATTTGTGTGTGCATGTGTGCATTAATTAATTTTTTTTATTATTTTATGCCCTTGTATGCATGTGTAGCCATATATGTATACAGAGTTTGGCTATGAGAGTGAGCATACATGTTCCATGATGTTTATATTCAGAATTAATTTACAACTTTATGGCTTCTGAACTGAGATAACTACATATGCTGTAATTCCTACTGTGAGTCACTGTGATGGAAATAAATGCTTAATGAAAATAGCTCATAAAACAGTTGTATTTAATAGAACATAACTGGAAAATGAAGAGATAACAAGGAACAATGATCCACACATTTTGGAATATTCCTTTTAAAAAAATGTCTTTGTAAACAGCAATCTAATCAAAAACAGTCCTGAAGAAACAGTTTGTCCTTTGTGGTGGCCTTGAACTTTGACTGAAACAATTCTGCTCTGTAGTCATCTGGTGAACATATGGGTTTTGTTCATCCCCTAGATAAATGCAGGCCAAACCCATAGATAATTTTGTGATGTTTTAGACTGCAAGCCAGACAATACTATGGCTCGATTCTCCTTCCTGGACTTAGGTGGTGGGGGATATATTACTAAGGAGATTGTCAATTGGATTTACGCAAAGGAAATTTTTTTTTACTCTGGTTTAGTCTGGATAAACCTAGAGAGACAGCAGCCCCAAGCAGCCATTAGGTTAGAGTTGAGAGAGCCTCAAAGCCTATAGCTCCAGGAATGCTGTACCTGGAATGGGCACACCAAAGTAGCACAGAACTCCTTCCAGAGTTTTATAATTTGGACCACCAATGTCAAGGGGGGCTTTAGCTGCAGATCCACACTGCACTTATGGTGAGGGACAGGCAGAGAGCCACAAAGCCTACAGGTCCAGAGCCAGTGAGCAAAGACATGCCAAGGGAAGCACAGCACTGCACCAACACTGCTGCCTGCACAAGTTTCTAATCTGGACCATCCATGGTAGTGAGCTCCAAGCTGTCATTAAAGTTGGAGTAAGGATCTGGAGACCAACAATGCCTACACCTCCAGTGACACAGGGGTGAAAGAGGCAGGCCAAGAGAAGCACAGCACTGCACCCACATTCTTGCTTTCCCAGTTCTTTAAGATGGGCTGTGTCCCAAGGTTAAATTATGCTTAGAGTCAAGGTCAGGGCTGGCCTTCACATAGCAACAAAAGTTACAGCTCTGGGGACAGGAGGGATGGAAAAAAGCATTGCAAAGAGGAATAGCACTTCTCAAACATCTCTGCTTCATTAAATTTCTGATCTGGGCCACCTATGATGCTGAGAACCTCAGCCTCAACCCCAAGATGCTGTTAAGGTCAGGATTAGGGTGCAGAGATCCATGAGACAAACTGCTCCAGGGATGCTGTACCTGAAATAAGCATGCCAAAGGAAATATGGCACTGCACCAACATTGCTGCAGCCAGAATTTGGGGTGGAGATGTGCAATCTTACACCTAACACCTTATACAATCATAGACTGATACAATGGCTTTAGGTTGGAAGGGACCTTATAGGTCACCTAGTTCCAAGTCCCCAGCCATGGACAGGGACACCTTCCACTAGACCTTGTTGCTCAAAGCCCCATCCAGCCTGACCTTGAACACCTCCTTGGAAGGGGGGCACCCACAACTTTTCTGGGTAACCTGTTTCAGTGCCTGATCACCCTCATGGTAAAGAATTTCTTCCAAATATCTAATCTACACCTACTTTCTTTCAGTTTGAATCTGGTTCCCCATGCCACTACTTTTTAAAAAGCCCCTCTCTGTCTTGTACACTTCCTTCAGGTACTGGAAGGCTGTATAAGGTCTTCCTGGAGCCTTCTTTTCTCCAGGCCAGCTCTCTCAGCCCATCTTCACAGTAGAGGTGCTGCAGCCTTCTGACACTATTTGTAGGCCTCCTCTGGACTCATTACAACAGTTCCATGTCCTTATAAAACTGTGTGCCACAGAGCTGAACAAAACCCTCCAGGCGAGGTCTCACCAGAGGGGCAGAATCATCTGTCTCAACCTGCTGGTCACTCTCCCTTTTTGCAGCCCAAGATATGGTTGGTTTTCTGGATTACAAGCACAAATTGCTGTTATATTGATCACCTTATTCACTAACACACCCAAATCTTTATCTCCAGAGCTTCTCTTAATCCATTTGCTGCCTAACCTGTAATTGTGCTTGGGATTGCCCCAACCAAGGGCAGCACCTTGCACTTGGCCTTCATGAGGTTCACAAGAGCTCAGTTCTTAAATCTGTCAAGGTCCCTCTGGATGGCATCCCTTCACTCCAGTGTGCCAACTGCACCACTCCTTGGAGCTCTGTACATCTTAAAAATAATCACTGAAATTCAAGGTTTTTTTACCAGAAACTCAACATTTCTGTTAAAAATCATTTAGCAGTGAAACAACAACAACAAAAAAAAGTAATAAAAATATTCTCTGCACTTTTTCTTGCAGAAATGAAGATACTGCAAATTCACTCTATTTGCTGACATTTGTGTGGAATTCAAATCAACATCATGAAAAAGATCTATTGCATTTTGATATTTTCAGCATATTTTACTGTACATTTGACCCTTTTGACAACACGGATATGCTCAGACCTTCTCCAAAGAAAAACAAACCCATAACCCTGAAATATAAAATCAATGTAAAATGACAAAATGCAATGAAAGCAATTTTTCAGCATCAAAATTTAAATGAGCAGCAGGACTTCTGGATGCTTATCAAAACCAAGCCAACTAATATTTTAAAGTGTGACCGTTATTCCTGCATACTCTAAAAATAATGGAGTGAGCCAAAAATCAGTAAAATCCTGTGTCATCACAGAAAAACATTTCAGTAGAATAGCATCCATAGCAATTTAGAAGCTGGTTTGCTATTGTGGAGAGATTTTTTTGGTTTGTTATTCCATCACAAGCATTACAATGTGTAAGTTTTTCTGTGGCTCAGGGTGGTATCAGCAGCATCATACAACTCTATAACATCTTTTGTTTTATCTAGAAATGCATGCACTTTGGTTGTTTACACATCTGACATTACCACCTTGTTGGTGTAAGGGAAGAATCAGCTAAATGAGTATGAAATGGTTGTCTTAATTATATATAGCCACAACTCTAAACATATGTCATGTACTTTTTCAGAGCTGGTTAAATGAAATCTATCTCCAATGACTTAGAAAATTTTTTTTTTTGGTAAATACAACTCATTTATTATAACTGAAACTGTTCTGTAACCTGTTCTGAAACAGCCAGTTGGGATAAAAATTTCACTGTACTGTGCTGTGGATGTGGCACTTTTGTATGTCATACACAAATGTTCCTTCAAGTTCTGTTTTAGAAATGGAAATTATTTTATTTTCCACTTACCGCTGTTTCAAATTTAACAGCGTTCTGTCTTGAAATAAAAGTTTGTTAGTCAAAGCTGATTCAACAAGGTTGGAGATGCTTTAGGATTCAGTTCTTAGCCTTTTTCAGAAGGTTTCTGACAAACCATTTTCTCAGGAATCATCTTGCCTTGAGCAGCTGATGCTGCCTTTAAGTAAAGAAAAAAAAAAAGGTGAAATACATTTCTATTTCTCAGAAATTTTTTCTTGGATTCTCCAGTCATTTGATCTGATCTAAGTAACAGATCTCACTGTAAATGATGATAAAAAACTAACAGATAAAAAAAGGTAATTAAAAATAAAAATTGGAATGTGTACTGGAAAAACTGGCACAGCAAATAATTTGTGCATGGGATCCCACTGAAGTGAAAATAATGGAGTCTTTTGTCCGATATGTGATTGTGGTTGCAACTGCATGGTAAATATTACTTCCAAAAAGAGACATTACTGTCCAGAACAGATGTTAGATATTTTCAGTCTTAGACTGAAAGTGAAACTACACCAGTTTGGAGACCACAAACTTAAACCTTGTGCTGTTTAAACTGTGGTACAGACAAGAATATAGAATTCAAGAAAATACAAAATGGAAGAAAAAGTAACACACAGAAAGAAATTCTGGGACTCAGCCTGTATTTTCAGAGATTATTTTTCATTTATTTAATTTTATCAACTGTTGGAAAGGAGGCAGTCCAAGCAGGGAAAAAGTATCAGAAAACAAGCAATCTCAGCTTTTCCTGCATCTTGATAAATATAACTACTGATTTCCTGTACTTCCTCCTGTTTTCTCTGCTTAAGAACACTGCTTTTTAATGTACTTTAAGAATTTAAATATAAATGTCAATAACACTCAATAGTATTTAACAACAATAGGTATTACCTTATCCAGGTAAAGGCTTGGGTAAGTTTTCCACAAAAATATGTAGCAGTGTAGCTTTATGAACGAAAGAACATTTTCACAAAAAGATGGTGTGACATTAACGAAAAACCAGCATTGACCAGGCCTGCATATTGTCAGCACAGATTAAACTGCACAATAATTCTCAGTAGACAAATGCTGTTATATCCTTTTCCCCATGAAGGCTCAGCAAGGCAAAACATTATTTGAAAAACACAAGTGGCTAATGTTGAGTGAGGCAGCAGTTTTATTCCCAGGGGTCTGAGTTAGCACCCAAAACTACAAACTGTTTCCTTTAACTGCCATGCTTGCTAAAGTGTTTGAAAGAGTCATCTATTCCAAGTAGGCAATTTTGACAGCAACTGGTACTGCTTAAATGTATATTAACTTTGTTAAATTGAACTGAATTTAATGCTGGGAAAACTTAATATAGGCCATTAGAAGATGTAAGGAGATAAACTACACATAAGGAGAAAATGCTGTCTCTGGCCATCTGTTTGTCCTGGTAACACACAGAAAATTTGCAATATGCAACAATTCCCTCAACTTACTGAACAGCAGGTGCCCATCTTTTCCTTCAGCTGTCCAAAAACTGTTCCCTTACAACTCTCCCCATTCTCCCTGAAGGATTCTTTCATAGTTTTGTAATGCAAATTTAGAATAGGGAGGAACAGGTTCTGTTTGAACTAGAATTATCTCAATTTACCTGGTAACCAATGGATATAGATCCTTATTCAGTCCTGTGAGCATTCTGCTTAAATGAACAATCACTTTTTTCTCCCTAGTGTCACATCTTTTATAGATGAAAACTACAGCAGAATTTTGCAAACAATAAAAAGCACAGGGTGTGGGGACTGAGAATTAGGAAATGCTGTTTCCACTGTGCTGTTTTTTTTTCAATAAATGGTAAACCATAAGTAAAGCAAAAAAGTGAACCAGAATAAGTTATTGTCTTACATCTTTAGCAATCATTTTTGTCTCCATCTCAAGGGTGGTTATTGCTGTTTGAAGTCCTAAGAATGTCAAGCTGAGATGTTAGAGATGGAGTGGAGAAGAGTACTCCATTCAAAAAAAAGTCAACATTTAGGGGATCAAAGGTAAAGATATGGCAATATTAAATTCAACATACAACTGTGTGTCTTTTCTGCATTTATTTTGAATGTCTATGTTTTTAATTATATGCCATATACATATGGCTCGCAGTTAAAATATAATGCAGTAAATTAAGATTTTGGGGACTGCTAAAATGAAGAATTAAAGCTCCAAATTTACAACCTTGTCAAAAAGAAAATATGAATATCAAATTTAGTTGTTAAGCATGCAGTCAAAATCTATGATCTCAGCAGCCGTTAAGCAGCCAGATACATTTCTTTAGCTGTCTCCTCATTCATCCTGGGGATTTCATGACCATTCATATAATTTTCATATTCTGCTCTTCTACAAGAACCTCTGGATATGCAGAAACTTGATAGCACCATGCATTTAGTTATGAGGAGTTTGATCAAATAATTATGTTCTAGCTATGGATTAACACCAATCAAAATATTAACAAATTGCAATTGGGATTGCATTGACTGTGGTGTTTCCACAATGAGCTCTTTGCAGCATGTTGTAGGTTAGAGCAATCCCTAGAAAGACCTGAATTTAAAGCTCTCTTTAAATGGATTTTTATGTAAGTGGATTGGTTGCTCAGCTCTCCAGGGAAAAAGGCAGTTTAGCCCTTCCATCAAAGTCACTGTGCAGAGAGAGAAAAGCTCATGAGGGCTGTAGGTGAAACATGGTCTTGGTGATGAGGGCACTTATCTGGAAAACAATGTATTTAAATTTCAAGAGACAGAGAATGGAATTAACCCACTTTTACACCCTAGGGAAATGTTTAATCTCCTACTAAACAAGAAAGGGGAAACAATGCCAGCAAAGGGTACCAACCATCTCCTTTCCTTTTTAGAGAAAACCTAAACTGTCTTTGCATTTCAACTGACAAGTTGCTGTTGCATAAAACTCTGCAACAGGCTAAGCTGAGGTTTGGGCATCATACCTGAAGTCTCAGAGGAGACCCAAATTTTCGCCAATCTGTGCTTGAGTAGCTCAGATCCCTAAATAAAATCCTACAATTGAAAAACTAGGAAGTCTATGGAATTTAGGCACCTCCAGGGCTAAGCACCACAGAGGATTAATTTTGAACAACGAATTACTTTAAGGACCAAAGTTGCAATAAAGGTTATTTTAGAGGCCTACACACAATATCTGATCTTATCCCTAGTGTTTCAGTGTTACAACTTCTCCAAGTATACCATCAATAATTTCTCTCAGTAGTATGCAGCTATTACGAGGGTGAAATTGATATACAGAGTTAATGTGATGATAATAGTAACACCTAGGAAGTTAGATAAAAATGATGCAACATAACACCACGTAAAATGTTGCACAGTATCAGAGAGACATTTTAATCCTTATGATTTGTTTCACCCTTAGCAGGTTACATTAATCTCCTGTTCCAGTGACCCTGTTTATATCTGATGTGGGCTATAATTTTAAAACCAGCATCTCTTTTCAAGTTCTCTGGCTTCCAAACACTGAAAATTAGAGGCTATTTGTAAGAGGTAGGCTTTACTTAACATTTAAATGGATGTATGTCTGTTCCACGTGCAATTATAATTTATTTATTCATTTCAGATTCTGTTCCATTTTAGGGACTTAGATGAGCAGCAGAGAGGAAAAATGTTTGCTCTGCATTTTTAACACAGCTCAAGCCTGGGTCAGGAGAAATCCTCTGGACAAAGAGGAGATGCTGCTTTCCTTGACAGCAGCTGACCTTGCTCAGCTGGGAGAAGCTTCTGGAGAGTATGATACATTCTGGAGGATGTGGTGTGAGTAGCAGAGAGTGAAGGACACAGAGCAAGCAGAGGGTCCACAACAAGAAGAGGCTGGGAAGCCCTAGAGGGGATAAGTGACCAGGCACACAGCCAGACCTCCCAGAGGCTATAAGAAGGAAAAGATTTTTTTCTCAGGACAGGGAAGGAGGAGAGGCTGCTAGAAGCAGAGGAACTGCTAAAAATTTTTGGCAAAGATCAGGACTAGGGTTAAAGGACATTATGCATGGGAGGGAGGAGATTTTTTTTTCCCTAAGGGAAATATTTAGAATTTCTTGTTTATTATAACGCTGAATGAAACTTAGATTTTAATTTAGAAGTCCTGATGATGTTATGCTCACTTTAAATAAGAAGTTCATGTATTGTAATCTCAAATCCCACAGTCACTGGCAGACATATTCGAGTTAGACACGTTTCTTATCCAAACCCTTTTGCATTTTTAGACAAGTATCACTCACTCAGTAACTCTTTATTATTTTAAAACATTTGTAGATATTCACTGAATGGCAGGTTCTTGACTTGGTACATTTCAAAGGTTCAGATAAGACTAGATGAGAAAGCCTACCATCAAACTTCAGGTGTACTTAAATGACTTGAGTTTTCACACTGGGGAAAATAGTGCCATCTCCCATCTTGTCCTCTCACTCCCAAGCAAAGCAGAGCAAAGCAAAGCAAAGCAAAACAACAACAACAAAACCAAAACAAGGCAATAGAAGATTAATAATGGAACACCTGAATCATCTGCTTAACCCAGGCAATAATATTCACTGTCATCAGTGACCTTATCAGCATTATTTCACATGGAGGATTAGCTGTGTAAAATAAAACAGACACAAAATTCATTCCCATTAGAAATGTGAGTAAACTATTATCCTGTTGATTGAACAGAAGACATCCTGAAAGAAAACTTCCCATGAAAACCTGTGTCATGAAAGAGACTGCCAGGAAAGATAAGGCCAAGTAAGCAATGGTCATTTCAGCTCCTCAAAATTGCAACAGCTTTGTGGCTGGATCCCTTTGGCCCTGCTAGGCAGGAAACCTGGGGGCTGCTGATGGTAAATAACAGGACCATCATCATAGGGCATCCATCCAGCAAAATCTGAAGCCTCACATATACCATAGCTAAACAGCAAAGGACATGATTTCTGGCAAAGAAATGGTATAATGTTTCATTAGAGGAAGGAAGGGTGTTGTATTCCCATGAACATCCCTCTGAACATACAGGACAGGTATTAGTAAAGAAACTTCTCCTTACATTTGTCCACAGGAAAACAAACATCTGACTTGCCCAGTCCTCTGGCAGGAGGCATGACACATTTTGGGGGCAGATGAAGGAACTCCAATGAACAGAAACCAGAGCTATGTGTAATACCCTATCCCTCCCCATTTTCTCCTCTGCTGGTCTTATAGTAATAATTATTTTTAGAACAATAATAATGTTTAAGGAAAAATAAGATGTCACAACCCTTCCATAAAATTATTGTGTGAGCAAGTGCTCAGTTTACCTCTGTCTCTTTCACTTAGTGAGTATGGAAAAATGTTGAAACAAAACATCTTAGCAGTGTCATATTTTTAAAAGTTCTGTTACCAGCACATGATGCTTTTTCCAGCAGAAGGCCTAATAACGTCAAGAGTGCAGGAGGTCTCATAAGCAGAAATAATGGCAGTTTCATGCAACACGTGAAATTATAATGCATCTTATGAGTAAATCAAATCACTTTTTCTTTATAATTTCTAAATTCCATAGGGGGCATGAAACACATATTTAAAAGGTGTGCAGAAGGACCTTATTCATTAAACAGCAGAGAGAAGTAGTTGAACCTTTATTAAAAATTGACTAATAGGCATTCCAGATAATTGAACTGACAGGCTGTTTTGACAGCTGCAAGCAAAAATGTGCTTTCTCTAAACAGTTGGTGTAAATCTTTTAGATTTTTAGAAAGAGAAATGATGTACTGGTTTAACTTTAATCAGTTTTATGAAGTTAAAAAAATTGTAACTGTTCACCTAAGTAGTTGAAATTACACTAATTGAAGGTGCTGCCAGTCATTTCAGTGGTAGAGTTTGAGCTGAAAGAATTGCCAAGTTCTCACACAATGAGAAAGGTGGAAGGTGAATACTTTAAAAAGTTTTGCTTAGCAGAAAATGTAAATTAAGATGAAAACTGAACTCTGAACCTGATTTCCAGAAAGGCACTGAAATATTCAATCTGACTGAAGTTGGTGGATTTTGCAAGAATCTATCAGCTTTGAAAATCAAGCTGGAACTGACTAACAAATATGACAATCTGCATCTTGAGTGGACTAATGTGAAGTAATAGGCAATTATACTGTCTTAAAAAAAAAAAAAGGAAGAAAAGAAAAAACAACAGAGAAAGGATGCTTATCAGACTTTGCAGGTTTGAGAATTCAAAGTAGCAGGAAGCAAGGAAAAAGAAAATTGTAATAGTTAGGCAGGAAAGATTAAAGCTGGATTTTCTAATAATTAGTCCACTAAAAAGGATAAATTGACCTAGTAAGCAAGGGTCAGAAAAGAGAAAGAAATTTTAAACAGGAAAAGAAAAACATTAAATAGGTAAAGTAAGTGAAGACTTAAAAAAATAGATGGAAGATTGGACATTTTCAGAATATTCTGTAGGTAGTAACATGCTACATAATTAGAATTGATGTGACTGTAAAACTTGTCAAGGAAACATTGAAAATAGGAGCATGTTACTTTGTATTCAACCTTTAGGTATTCTTTTAATCTGTGTATACAGGTATACATTTTATATCTTAATTTAGAATGGATCAATTCTCTTTTTTAAAGCTAACAAATAGAAGGATAAATCAGATGGACTCGCCACAGGCATGTCGCTTCAACTATATGCGTATATAGAACAGTAGAGCAACAGACAAGAGAAGATAAAAATCTTAGAAGAAATGAATAACTGACACATTGAGACAAGTCTACCTGGTGTTTGATTATAACATCTGAAAAGCAGAAGGACACAGCTATTGAATTTCTGTATGCCTTTTTATTTTTAGTAAACAAGAAAATGAAGAGTTGTAGTATACAAACACTGCAACACTGCCATGCTGAACTTATCTGATGTTTGATTAATGTATTGGATTGATGTATAATAACTGAACAAGAAATGTACATGCTGTTTTGAAGGTTTTATTTGATTTGGACGTAGAAGTTTTTTAGCTATTTAGTATGAGAAAGAGTACTCTTGGAAGATAACTCTGTATTTCACAGTTATCAGTTTTAAACTACTATTTATTACAAAAGGGAAGAGCAATTGAAACACTGACTATTAGTAAAACTGGTTTGAAAATGAAATTTGATTGATATTTTAGATTTCTTGGGACTATATGTGGCACAGCTTTGTATAAATTATATTTGTTTAAAATGCAACTGAGCTCAGAACTGCCAGGAACAATTTAGACACCATAAATGTTTCCTCTAAATTGAATCAGAGAAGGCTGAAAAGCCTCTAAACACTGTACAGGGATTCAATGTTTAGGTTTTAAATGAAACAATTTTAAAAATTGGAGCCTTGCCATCATTTATAGTGCTGTCAGAGTCAGTGCTCTGACAAAATAGGTTGATTTTCTTCTTCTGTTCTTTGCTCATCTTTATTGGATACTTTCACTTTTAAATGCAGTAAATGAGGAGGATGGGAGGAGAAGAGAGAACAAAAGGGTAAATGAAACATTATTATGGAAAACTATTTTCAGAAATTGCATTTCATATTCAATATGGACATTTTTGCCTACACCCAACACTAAAGACCATTTTTATGAAACACAGTAAAGTCATCTGAGATATTTTCTTCTTTCACTATATCCAAATAGATTATTTTTTTTTGTTTCAATGAAGATTTATGCTACTTATATTGCACAAGGTAAGTGTAAATAAGAGCTATAAATTGCTAAGCAGTTAATGTTGCTTGTGAATGGAACTATTGTTCTCTAAACAGCCTGAATTTTAGAGAATCCAGCTAACTTAACGCCTATGAGGTGTCATATAGGAAAAATGCTATAAAATTCTAATAACAATAAATATGCATTGGTATTAAGTTATATTAGTTTGGGTGAAAGTGCATATATTTAGAACTTATTAGTATATATACAGTTAAAATGAGTTTAAATTAAAAATGTTTTGGGCACATGTGTGTCCAGCTCACCGCATACATACCTATTCCTTAATTTGATTTGATACCTTGTTATTAATTCATGGAAATACAGACTACCTAGAAATGTCTGAACTATAAAGGCTGAAATTATTGCAAGCTTCCAGTGCAGTCTGCAATGGAATTCACAAGTGAAGGACACTCTTGTTTAGCAAGAAACCTTTTACTAACTTTCAGAAAGTTAAGCTATTAAGACAAGGCCTAGGGAACATACTAGAACCTACCATTTCTTAGAGGAGATATAGATCTGCTTATTCTGGATGGTCAAGATCAGGATCCAAACTAAAAGCCTAGATTTCAAATCCTTTCTGTTATGCCAGATTTCTGTGGCAGAATTCATAGCAACTCCTTAAGCCTCAAGAGCTTTACTGTACTCAGTTCTAAGTAGAAACTTGCTGTATGATATTAAGAAATGCTAAACATGAATGTGTCAGCAAGCCTTAACTATATCTTGATGTGTTGTCTAAAAATCTAGCAACAAAGAAAACATGGTAAAGGATCAGCTTTCACTAGAGGAACTAGAAGTTGCCAGTGAGTGTCAAAGAAATGCACATAGCATAACAAAGTTAGCTACAAACCACCTACATTTGCTGTATGAGCACACTATGTCCAGTGGCAGAGCCACTTATTGCATACCCAGTTTTCATGCTGCTACTGTTTCCTCCAGTGCATAACATAGTCATACTTTACCATTGCTTTACTTCCTTTAAAGGTCTTGGACACATAAAAATGCATTTCTGAGCACTGTTCAAATATGATAAAGAGGTGTCTTAATCTATTTGGACATAAAACGTGCTAATATAAAAATGAGCTACTGGTTGTATTCTAGCCTTGAGGCTGCTACAGCTTATCTTCTGAGGCTGAAGAAATAGGACATAAACCCATGCTTTGAATTAAAACCATACCTATACTCTGACAGTTAAGAATGTTCTTCTGCTGATGGTCTATTTCTACAAAATTCAAGGGTAATAAATTTGAAAAGCAACCAAACAGAATAACAACTTTCATGTGCAGTGATTTCTCAAATCATAATATAACTCACTATTGTGACTGCAATGGTAACAACAAACACTTATTTTAAAAGAAAGGTAATTACTTTTACTGAAAGTAAAAGTACTTTCAGCATCTTTCGGCAAAAAATGCTGGTTTCAATTAATGCATATTGATTCAAAGGAATTTGTAAATTAAAGGTGATATGCAGTTGTTCTGAATGGTAATTTTTGACTTACTCGAAGGATGAATTGAGCTTAGAAGAGTGTATCTTGCATTGAAAATATTACTTTGACCAAGAAATTCGAGGAAATTAAGATGAAAAGGACTTGAAGGGGAATAAGTTTGAATAGATCAGACAAAAATGTGGCACAACCTAAAATACTTTAGTAGAAACATATTCCTACAGGTTATTCCTTTTTTTTTTTTGCTACATCCTTCTTTTTAAATCAGGAAAAGTCTAAGTCAAAGTGAGAAAGAGTACTTTAGAAGAAACATATTCATTTAGAATACTTTAGAAGAAACATATTCCTAAAAGTTTTTCCTTTTTTTGACCCATCCTTCTCTTTAAATCAAGAAAAGTCCAAGTAAAAGTGACCTTCCATTGCTCTGGCTCTCTAGTTTAGTTAAACCTGAAAATCACAAAATATAGCAAATTACCCACCATCTTCATGTTAAACTACACCTTTAGCTTGAAAGAGACTGAAAGGGATATGGAGAGAAGATGTAAATGGATGTGTAATTAGGCTTGGGAACAGGATATTTCCTTCAATGACTAAAAAGTGTTTGGAAGAAGCTGCCTTTGTTCATTAGGGCTCATTAAAATTCTTGCCACAACATTTTTTTTCCTATGTTCATACAGGCCAAAACCTAATGTGGATCATTATACCTGACCGTGGTAGTCTGTTATTTTACAGTTTTTATTTCTTCTGTAGTATGTTTTTATAGTCCTTGTTATAAGTTTGTAATGGTTCGTTCTATGTACCCCATTTGGTTTCCCTAATGGTTCAGTCCTGAGTTGTTTGCTACAGTTTTCCCTGCCAAAATGTATGTAAATCCACATGGCAATCCACCTGTATACCTCCCTTGTTCCCTTGTCTCACCCCTGTCTGTCAAAGACAGCACACTCCTTTGGTTCTGGAGAGTTCCCTGTCTGTCATCCCTTCCTGAAAGCAGAATTGGATTGTAAGGTTTGCTCCCTCCCCATGTTGGCTTCTATTGGGGAGCCCTTACCCTGCACCCCTCCCCTCCTATTGACCAAGGTTGTGTCCTCCCCGTGTTCCCCCATCCCTTAAAAGTAGCAGGTTCAGATTTGTCACTTGCTCCGCCCCACTTTGGGAACTCCCTCTTTGGGAATTGAATCCTTGGAGACTCAGACAAGTGTCCTTCCCTACTCCTGTGCCTCGGTTTCCCCTGCTCTGTGCCCTGCTGCGCTCCCCCCATGGCAGCGATCCCCGCCCCCCGCACCGGTCTGGGCAGAGACTCGGGGCGGCCGCTCGGGGTCTGCCCTGCGGCCAGCGCGGGACAGCCAGAGGGAACCTCCGTCCCGTGGCCAAAGAGAGCCAGACTCACCTGACTGCTACACAGACACGTGCTCGTATTTCTTTGCTGCATGCTTAGTTGAAGAATTATATTCAAAGGAGATTTTTAAGAAAGAATTGCCTCATTTTCACTTCATGCTTCTAGTGGATAGCCTTTTGTTAGATATTTTACTGTCTTGTCTTAAAAATCTCCAAAGAGCAAAAGCAACTGTGTGTATCATATTCAAACTTTTGAGTGTATTAGGCTGCTCAGGTAGTATGCATATAAAACTGGAAACAAAACAATATAGTGCAAGGTGTAGGTACTAAATAATTAACTTCATTAATCTTTGTCCGGATGCACAAGTCCTCATAAACTACAGAGATATTGCAGACCAGCAATAACATAAAAATGAAGTGCCCAGAGCCATCCTTTCCAGAACCACCAGTGTTACGTTGTAAACATTGTTGCTCATCTTATGTTTTTAAAGTGCATGCTAAGTAGGGTCTTATTGTTAAGGTTCCATCCTCACTTTCCACACAAAGGGGAAAGGACTTGGCTAGTCTGGCCTCTAGGAACACATTTTTTATCTGGGTAATTTTAGATATTTTCAGCCAGTCACAAAAATAATTATGGGGAAAGGAGTAGGTGTGGGGAACACGCCAAATAAAAAAGTAGCACATTTGTAAGCTTTTCATTTTTTTCCAGACTAAAAAAGTTATCATTATTATAATGCATGCCTTTAATTTGGGTTCTGAGAAAAAAAAAAACCTTTAACATTTAGGTGCTTTTTTCCCCCCCTCACTTTGAAAGTTTTTACTTTTGCCTTAATGATCTCTTTATAGATGATCTTAGAAAATACTTGATAACACAAACTGCCCAACTCTTACAAGTCTGAAATTGAGCTCCTTTTAGCTCCTACTGGGATGGAAAGGCACTGTTTATCTTCCCTCTCTGTTCTACGGTTTAAATGTATGTATCATTCTCTATGGTCACAGTCTAGAGTTAAAACTCTATAAAACTCTAAACCAATACAATTAAACCAAACATGCTAATATTTCTAGAAAACAGATGCCATATTTTTGGCAGATTTCTTATATATTTCTCCCTCACTGAAAATGCTCTAAAACAGTGATGCATTTTTACTGTAACATATCACCTACTTTAAAGAGGAGTACTTGATTGTATTTACTTATCCATGTCTATAAAGCACACATGCATGCATACACAATTTGTTTTCCACATGCTTCTTGTTCAGAAATTACCAGAGCTGTAGAGGAATGAAGGAAGAGGAATAAAAGTAAAGGAATAAAATAAAATAATGAAGTGCAAGCATGTGAGATTTGATTCACAGTAAGTTATGTTGGCTGCTTCCAGAGACAGACTTAGCAGTAAAGCTGTCATGCATACCACAAGTACAACTGCACTGAAGCCCAGAGCCTAGGAAAAGGCAAGCTGAAAATGGAAAGGGAGAAAAGAGTACTGGGTCTTGGCTGAAGCAACTGTCTGACTTTATCCCTTTCATCAAGACTCACGGTGCTGCTCTGTAAATAGGACTCAAGCACTGGAAAGTGTGGTTTACATAGAGGGACATGAATTTTCTAGTTTATTAAATGCCCCAGGAGCTTTCCCAAAAGTCAGTGCTATTTGACTGAAGAAAATATTTGATCTGAGGATATATATGAGACTTCATAATTCAGATTTGACTTCATGAACATTCAGGTCAATGTATAGACTACAAGAAAGGTCAGCCTCAGTTTCAGGCCTTTTTCTTCTGAAAAGAGATTAACCATTTCCTTCCTATTCCACATATTTCTCACTTGTGGAGAGAGAAACTGCACTGGGTATGAACTGCTATGAACCATGTTAGATGAAAGTATTAAAAAAACCAGGCTTGGCTGTTCTTACATAAATTTGCCTCAGAAATTTTAAATAGTTTGACTATACTCAAGATGTGCATTTGTGAAAAATTACCTTCCCAAAAATTTGAAATGGTTTTGTAAGGAAACTTAAGACCAATGAAGACTCAAATTTTGACACTTGTTTGGTTTTTTTTTGTTTGATTTATTTATTTTTTTTTAAAAATTTATACAGAATTTCAAGAGGACTTTGAAGAATTTTGGATGAACACAGAACACTGGTGTTATGTTTTTATAATTTTGAGTGAAGTTCTTTTCACTCTCCAAAAACCATTTAACAATTTTTGAATATTTTGCTAAATATCTTTTTAGATCTTAGTGGCAGGAGGTGAAGGGGGACACAAAGTATTCGTCTCAGCTGAAAAATGCTCAATGGGCTGTATTTCATATATATGTATGAGTGTTGAAGTCATTCAAAAGAATAGGCACATTGAAGAAATTGTATCCTGTATATAGATATAACCTCAGAGAGAGAGAGAGAGCCCTTGGGAACATATGTGTTCTGAAAGGCATATTTTTATGTGCATTTATGGTTTAGATCTTTTAGGAACCTTCACTTTGTGGAGTAAAAGGACCCATATAACCTAACAGAAGAGGTGACTGTGTCTTTCTCATGGAAAAGAACCTAATGGAAGAGGTCTTCTATTTGCTCCAAATTATTCTGGATCCTGAATCCTAAATAGAAAGAGAGAGCTGTTTCTCAGCACTCGACTGTGCTACGGTCTGTTTGGGTTATGTTGTGTCAGCTTATAGAGACTGATATGCCTCTTACTATAGCAGAATTATAGAAAATAATTGCTTCTGACTTAAGAGAACAAGTTGATATCATAAAGCTAAAATAAATAGGAACATGATTGGAAACTAATTCAGTTATTTAAGATTTAGACAGTTTTGTCTCTTTTTTCCCTAGATATGGTTCTTTTAATATCTCTGTGAGGAAAATACTTTTAATATCTTTTAATATCTATGTGAGGAAAATACTTTCACTGCCATCTAGATTTGGATTGTTTCATAAATTAGCAGGAAAGTTAGAAAAATGCTTTTTCTCCCTCTCTCTGAAAGCCACAGTAACGTTGTATATAGTTTCTTCTCTTTGTATATTATAAATGACTGAGCAGATTGTGAATCGTGGGTGTGGGTGGCAATTAAGATAATGATTGTTAATAGAATATAAAAACTGTGTTAGAAAATGGAGATATTCCTGCCTTCTTCTCTGCTCTTTTAGACAGAAAAAAATAGTCTTTATTATGTCAGATACTCCACTGAGAAATATGCATTACTTTTCAAATAAGATACTGGGTGGCCAACTGGCATAGCATTTTTGGATAATGTTTGCAAATGCTGTAAACCAGCAAGCATTTTTGTGATTGTTCAAAGATTACAAGCAAGATTAGAGCAAGGCTGAGTTCAGAATTGTGGAAGTTTTCAAGCCAACGTCCTTTTTTGATGCAGTGCTTAAAAATTCAGAGAGGATATAATTTCAAAGGTTTGTTTCTGTTCATGGCTAGTTACACTTCTGTGTCCTTTTCTCTTTTAAGGTGGTCTTTGCTCTTCCTGCTTTTTTTTTTTTTTCCTTAGGTGAAACTACATAATTTTCTTACTTCCTAGACTGTGGTTCCAGTGCTACATCAGTTCTTTTTATTTGAAATCACAACATGCCATTAACAAGGTCTATTTCTGTAATCTTTTGACTATCAAACTTTAGTGATCTCTGAAGCCATCTGATAGTAAATACTAGATTCTTTCATTGTGAAAATACGTTGCATTCTGGAGATTTGTGTGGATTTATATTTCATCCTTTATACTATTTGCCAAGAACCAATTTTTTTAGTCATTTATTACAAAAGAAAAATTAAAAAAAAAGAGGATTGCTATTTATATTATAGGCCTGGTGTATGTATTTAATGACATGTTAGTTCAAGTGGCAGAAATAAAAAGAAGAGTATAAAATGTGCAGCTAGATCTAGTTTTTTGCACCTATTATAATTTGGCAACTTTCCATAGACTTCACTGGAATTATAATCTGTGCCAATGATTATAATATGTGGTTTCCAGAAAATAACAGTGCATTAAGTCACTTGGCTAGACATTGATTTCTGTGGATGAAGCTTAAAAAGACATCTTTTTATATTTTTCTTGAATATTTCTTTCAACAAGGTAATTAGGATAATGGATCATGCCCCCACTACATTCTGTGAATTGGTGAGACAACTGTGCTTGTCTATGATAATGCATATCACAACCCTGAGGCAAAGCACATGAGAGCTGGGGAAAGCATTCTCAGGGAAAGCTGTCTAACAAAATGCATTTCTACCTAAGGCAACTAATATCCTCTGAAACCTATGAGTCTGTTTTAGCAAGTCTAACTCGATGGGAATTCCAATTAGGGTGTCCCCACTAAAGATGTCTCTGTTATCTGTAACTTTGGAGACCACCTACATCACTCATTAGTAGATTTTGAGGTGCATGAAATTCTTTTAATGAATTAATATGTACATGCTCTTGGAGGCTGTGGGGGTGTGTGGGGATTTATGTCTCTGTGCTCATGCTACTTCGCTTGGTTTCTTCCAATGACATTTCTTGTTGTGTCTGTCTGTGGCAATGATGACCATCCAGCTAATTTTCAGAGGATCACATTGACACTAACCTTTGGCTCACCCATCTGTTCCTCGCTTTATTGCTTCAAATATCTCCTTTCTGGCTCATTGTTAAACTGGAATAGAGGCAAATTCCTCCAAGCACAGCAGGGGTCTGCTGGGCCATTTCTGACTGCAGAATGCTGCTTGCTAGAGTCCTCTGATTCAGTTGCTCTCACCATTGAGGATTTCTTTCCACTGAACATCTTGCTGGATGCTGATGGCAAATAAAACATCTGTGGGTGGCAGTAGGCTTTCCTCTCAAAATAATAAAGGAGCATAACTCGTCTCCCATCTTCTGGCATGGCTTTCAAGCTCCCTTTGGGTGTCTTTTTCCTAGGAAATGAGTACCTCCTAGGTTGGTACGCTCAGCACAAACACATGAAACTAAAGGTTGGGATGGTCAGCTCTGAAACCCTTTGTCTGTAGTGACATACTAAATAGTCCAGCAGAGATACAGGTAAATTTCTATTGCATGAATGCACAGACATATCAAATATCAAAGGATTTTCAGTGCATTCATTCATAATTCCATATATACTGATTGGTAAAGCCTTTAATAGTGCCAGAGTTGTATAAACAGAAAAAGCTACTAAATCTAGTGTATATTATGATTTTAATGTTTTCTGTATTAGCCTTTTCCCATTTTTATAATGATAAAAATAATGTTTCATTTTTAATTCTGATTTACTCCTAATTTTGTCTGACACATTATTTTAATAGAAAATATTCCCTTTTTATCTTTTCCCACTTCAAAAACAAATATATAAATGCAAAACAAAGCAAATTCCCAAAATCCAGCATGTAAGAATGTTATAATTATACCAAGCTAGATTTGTTTCCTTGGGAAATTTTGTCCTCCAGATTGCCTTGCTTTCTGTGCACTATAATAAAATATATTTTTAGTTAATTTAAAACATATGTTTTGAAGTGTGTTCTGCAGCAGCTGAAGAAAAATGTGAGCAACTGAGCCATTAAAATTGCAGTACATTTTGCATACCTTAAGTGCAGATACTAAGAATTATTTTGCATTGCAATAATCTTATCCTTTTAAATTAACTTGGAGTGTCAGGCTAAAACACTGGGCCTGGATGACAGTTAAATGAAGGATCTTTACTCTCCAGTCCAGCAAGCTACATTGAAAAACAAGTAAGGGGGCAGGGAGGCAACAAAATTATCAAGTAGATGAAAACCGCCCCTTAATATCAGCAGTAATGGAGAAACTGTTTGCCATCATGCAAATCTGTGCTTAGTGAGCAAGAAACATCCTCCAAGGTTTTCCATCAATGTCAGTTGAATACCAACATGGTTTAAAACAAGTAGCCTAATGTAATATAAAAACATCGTACACTTATTCCAATTTTTTTTTCTATTTAGCAGAATATTTTAGTGACTAAATTTGATGCATATCTATGGGTATGTGCTTTCTTGCTAGAATGTACAGTATTTAAAGTAAAATGATATTTTATTTCCAGACTATTTGATATATATTTTGGTATGCCACAGTCAATGCTATGGAGAAAAAAAAAAAGGCAAACCCTACATTTCTCTTTAAGGAACACATATACTTTAGCTGACTATTTGCAAGTATAATAGGAAGCTGTGAATTTGGGACTTGAAAAATGGTTATGTTACTTACAGGAAACATATCAAAACTGAGAGACAGCTGGAAATTGCAGTAGATGAGACACTGGAAATATCCAGGAACCTCCTGCCAAAATCAGATACAGAAGTATTAGATCCAAATGGATTTAGTTGCCTTTCATCTACACAGCTACCTACATATGCATGTATTATACATCTACTTAGAATTACGTTTATATTACCTGTACCTTTGCAAGACAGGGGCTTTTTTACCCCTATAAAAACATTACACAATTCAAAATCTTGTCCCCATCCGAGATTACATATGTATTCTGAAAAATCTGAACAGTTTACAAACTGTCTCTGCTTAAGAAGAATCACTGCATAAATCCTTTCAGACCGCTATTATTTTACTTGTTGTGTACACCAGCATTGATATGTTTCCAGAAAGACTTGTAAGATTCATGCCATTTTAACATGTGGATGGCTCTGAACACCATCTCTTCCCTTTTTATGCATAAGCTACTTTGAGAGTTGTTGCAATTTTACCTGTTTCTAGAATAATAATATTTAACTGTCTATCTTTTCCCACTTATTTTCCTGAAATCCCTTAACAATGTGAATCAAAATCAAAATATTCACCAAAAATACTTATTACTTTCACAGTTCAAATACGTCGGGGTAGAATTGGACTCCTAGGAATTAAAGTTACAGTAATAAAATATATCACTGTAGGTATCCCACTAACATGAGCAGGGAGAATCCTTACATTGCTAAAGATATTCCAATGGATATCTTTGATACATTTTTACAGGATATCTGCTGGTCCAAAGTCCCTTTGCAAAATTTGTTCCTACAAAATGAAAACAGTTGTGTCTTTTAAATTGTCTCTCATTTTTTGTCCTTGTTCATTGTATTTATTTTGTGAATTGCTTGTTTTTTATTGTCACTTGATATCATATCACTTCCAGAACTGCAGCTTGATTCTAGAAGTGAAACAAATCTGGAGATTCTTAAATAAAATTAGATAATGAGACAAATGAGGCACATGAGACCATGGTATGTAGCTTTTAAAGGTCAATTTTTTTTCAGTGTAAGAATCAGCTGAGAATGTATGTATGGAAAACACCTGGCTTATTTACTTCCTGAAACAGAGATTTCAGCTGTGGAAGAAAGGTCTAGAGGACCTGTGGTGTTACAAATATTTAGTGTAGTTCAGATTAGAGTGTCCAATGAGATAACAAATAGATGTCCCAAGGAAATTAAGCAGTGTCAGGAAAGCTGCAGAGAAGGCTTAGATGATGTCAGAACATTGTGTGACATGATCATTCTGCTGTTTTGATCAAAAGAATAATTTTGATGACCAAATTTAGTGAACCCTTCTTCTCCATCAGAAAAACTTCCATCTATCTCTGCTCAGTCTTCCTCACATCCCAAAACTGAGGTCTCTGAGATAATTTCAGCTCCACTTTCTCATGATGAAGGTTTTGAATTTTTTGTTTTTTAATTCAGGATCATTCATGATAGAATGAGCACATTTATACATGAAAAGATAAACAGAGAAAAGCTATTACCATGAATGAAGAAGTCTGCTTTACTTGATCAGTTACTTACTAATTATTAATGGTTTCATTGGTTGCTTTTCTACTATGTAGACTTTGAAGCAAAGAACTCAAACCTGACAACCAAAGTGCTCTAGAAACATTAATGAAGCCTTGGAACAAGCTGTGAGCCAGGTAATTATTCTTAAGTTAATTCTACAAGTGGGTAGCCTGAATAACAGGAATTAAATTACTTCTGTGTCAAAGAAGTATTCGATGGTAGAGCTTAGAAGTCATGTACTCCAGTTTCCACTCCCTTTACTAGACAGCGCTCTGTCCCTTAGGATCAGCAGTTTTTGAGAAGTTGGGCTTTTAAAAAACTAACATATACATCATTCCTTGTAAAAAAATGAAATTATTAATATTTATATCAAAACAGACAAGACCTTGACCTAAAAGGAGAGAGTTACACAGTGATGTGGTTGCAGGCAGCAGAAGTGACATGGAAAAGAAACATGCAGGTGTTATTAGGAGAGGACAAGGAGAGAAAATAAAAATTAACCCTCTATTCCCTCTAGTAAACCTTCTATCCCGTCTTCTTTACAGGGATCAAATAATGCAAAGGTGTGATAAAATCTCAGAAGAAAAACACTTATTTCAGCAGATGTCTCCAGGTATTTTCTCATTATATGCCTCTTCAAAAATGGCTGAGAAATTACTAAAAAGTAAAGTTCAGGGAAAATATAATGTTTGATTACTAATATTTTCTATTTTTCCATACTGAAAAAATAGTATAGAAAGTAACAGCAATGATATAGAAGTGTTGAAAGAGTAAAAATGTACAGGAACAGCAGAGAGGCACTTGCAGTGAACAGTCTTCATGTAGCTGTGCATCAAGGTCAAATGCTACCAACTTCTCTACTGGAATATGCAAAACTCATTCTCACTAAGCTATTGATCTTCTGAAATACTACACATCTTTCTGGAAAGTGTGCTAGAGATTGTGGGAAACAGTGTTATAAAGCACATACTGAGTTTCATGAGGGTGTATGTGAAAATACAAGCAGTGTAAAAGATATGCTCTCTGATTATAGTGCATCAAACAATTATTTAATTATTACCGAAAATCAAAAGAAGCCCGATCCAAGTGTGTGAGAGGCACAGTAATTCAAATGCAGATCCATTCTTTTTATGTGAAGGCTACAATTTTTGCTGACAGGTTGGGAAACAAAACAGGGAATCTAAGAAGCTAAATGCCTAAGTCTCAGCAATTTGATCCCAAGCTTTTCAACTGAGACCATGAGAAGCGGATATCCTCCAGGGATATGGCTCGCAGGAGAACCTGTGAGGCATACAAACAAGGGGGTTAGACCTGCCTCATGTAGCTTTTTATAACTTTTTTTTACCTAGATAGGGCTTTGTATATGTGATCCATCAAGACAGCTTTGATCCTTTGGAGCATAGCAACTAACAAAACAAAATAAAAAAAGGCTAGGAGAAAAGATACACATATAAAGAGTTAGGGATTATAGGGGCTTGGCTGTGATGGACATTCACAGGCACTCACTGTTTAAAAGATGACACTAGGCATAATACTATTTTTTTTTTAAACACAATCTTTCCCAATATCCTACAATGTTTCACACAGAAATCCCCACACAAATACTCCAAACAATGACTTTAAAGAGTAAGGGAACAAACAGAAAAAGATGTAGAAATTTGAAAGGGAAGATTCACTGATGAAATACCCGGGAAAGAAACAGAACCCAGTCAAACTTTCCAGGCTCAGGCATAGTTAGAAAGGACCTTGTGAAGGCTGACTCTAACCTTTGTGTGCATCACTTTGGCATGGTAGCTGTGAGCTCCACAGAAAAAGAACAATAAAGTTAGGTGGATGCACTCAAGGAGACGTCTCTTGACTACTTTTTTTAGTGTTGAATGGAGGAATTTATTTTTCAGTAGACTCTAAATTGTTGTTACCCCTGCTTACAAAAACCAAACCCACATCTATGAACTGTAAATCTGTAACTTCGAAAAAATGGAAAAATGAAATATTTCAGGGTTCACTGGATTTGTCCACTGCACTCTTTTAGCAGAGATCTCCTATAACCTTGACTTTAAATGCTGAGCTACATAATGCATGATTATATATTCAAATCCCTATATGACCTCCTAAGTGCACACCACTTTAAGAAAAGACATTACTAATGGGATTGAAAACATACAGTGAAAAAAAATATACAATAAAAAATGCAGTCTTACTCTCACTAGAATATTTGGTCAAATTAGGCAACTTTACATTAAAATGGATTTGAAAATGTAAAAAGCATTAGAATTCTTTCTTTTTAGTAATTTCAAGTATTTAGGATTATAATTTCATGTTAATGAAGATATGCAGTTTTATTCTGATGTTAGGTTTTTTAAATATTTAAACCTAATTTCTTTCTGTATTGCCATTTTTATAGTGTACTGGTGAACTTTGTATATAAATATATATTATTTTATCAGAGTGAAGGTGCAAAACTGTAAAATTTAAAATATTCATACTTTCAATATCAAAGAGCCAATCAAAACATAGTTGTTCAATACTGATATTTCAGAAAATACAACATATTTTGCTATATTTATTTTTCATTATTGTCCATCAGTGCCTTTAGCTTTTCTCTGCTCTCTCACAAAATCTGTATTTAGCTTTAGTTCTGAGATTATGCTTGAGGTGGCTCAACTCTTAAAGGCTCCTTGCAGTAGGTTCTGCTGCCCTCTGTCCCTGTTTCACCTTCAACCAACTTCATTACTCATGAAGCTTGACAATGTAGAAGTAGGTGTCTATCTTGCATGCTTGCACTTGTACCCTTTGTCCAGTCCCCACATTCTCCAGCCCTGTGCCTAAAAATTGTTATTAGTACTTTTGTGGCTCATCACTGTTTCTTACAGAAGTATTCTTTTTTCGCCCCAGGATAATTTTATTACATCAGACTTCTTCTTCTTCTAGTACTTCTTTTTTTTTTTTTTTTTTAATTTATTTCTCACAATACAGTGAGGTTGCTTTCTGCTACTCTTATTGGAGGATATTCACTCACCACTATTCAAATGCAAATTTCTCCCCCTTGTTTTAGAAATAGTTTTTGGTTTACTGACTGCTCTTCAGAAGAACCTCTTCAGTGGTTTCAGGAGCCAGCTCATAAACCCAGAAATGAATAAAAGGTTTTGACAGTTGACTAAATTGTCAAAGATGTAAGACCTTGGCGCAGAATTCCTACAGAATTTTGGACTCTTTTGTAGTTGTCTGTGATATCAAGTGAATCTTTATGCTGTACTTCAATCATTGCAACCACTTACAATATATTTCTTATTTTATTCTGGTTTTACCTGTTTGCCTGTCATTCCAGCTTCTGCGTATATCCAGATCTACAAGAAGTTTCAACAAAGACTTTGGGTCATTCCTTCCTGTATTTTTATGCTGTTGCTAGTTACCTGGAAATCTTAGCACAGTGTAGTTCAGCTTTACTCTGGCATTCAGCTTTACTACATATAGAAAGTAGACTGAAACTCTTTATTTTGAAGGCAAACTTTGGAAACTGAACTTCTTTCCAGCTTTATCATTTGTACAAAAATGCCAATTTTTTTTAATCGAGCCTATCATGCTTTGAAGGAAATGAATCTATTTTACTTAAAACATCAGTCATTATGCATTAATCTGAGGCCAATTTGAAATTTTAATTTTTTTCCTGTTTATTGCAGTGAAAGCAATAGAGAGAGAAATATGCGATCAAGATCCATTAATCATGCTCTTCATAAAGTAGAAAAGTGGGTTTCCAGAATTTACCTAGGAAAGTTAGATGCCTAAGTCCCTTGAAGTTTACAGAGCCTTTAAAAGTTTCATTAAATAAATAAAATCCTATTTAAAATTACAATCCAAGTCTCCTTGATTTTTAGCAAAGTATCACCATTGACTTCCGTTTATGTTTTAAGTCCTAAAAGCAAGACTACACAAAATGTTAAGTAAAGAATCCAAAATTTGCCTGGTTTGGCACATGTTGAGGTATTCTTTAGAAGGATGCTGAACTGATGTCCTTGCTGTTGTAAAATATTAAGCAAAAATATATAATAGTATTTGACATGTAGGAGTGCAAATTTAAACAAAAGCAGAGATCATATATTACTTTTACATTCTATCTGCCAGTCAAACTGAGCCTTTATAAAGAATGGCAAGGCAATTTTCAATCATGTATGTTACATCATGTAGGTCAAATTATTTTATGTAAATCTCTTTCACTTGGGTGTTTAAATTTCAATAAAAATGTAATGATAGAAAGTGTGGCTTTTATTTCTCCTTCTTTCTCCAATTCATTCTGAGTTTTGGAGAGCGAGTGTTTTATTGAGCATGACACCTAAAAGAGGCATTGTTTTAAAAAGGTGTTAAAACAAGAGTCACATATGTTTTGGATAATGGAGGTATTACAGGAGGCTTCCCCACACAGCCTTTCTTTCCTGTAAGCTGGGGCTCGTGGAGCTGTTTCTGCGGGTTAGTTGGAGTTCACTTGAACTCTTCAGATCACCACATGAGGGTAGCTTACCTGATGACTTACAACAGCATGGTGCATTTTCAGTTTCAGATTGTTATTTTGCTTTTCATTGCTGTTTTCATATGAGAGGTTCCCCGTGTAATGAAGATAAAATATTCTTAGTGATAAATTGTGCCTAAAATTAGACAGTAACTTGTGTCTCTCAGCCCCTAAAATAAAAAAAAAAAAAAGGAAATAGAATTCACTGCTTTCAGAGCTTACCTGATAATACATGCTTTTCTGAGTCAGAATTCAGTTGCCATGTCAGACTTTCTCTTTGTAGTGAACAACCTAAGGAAATGGATCCTAAGCTGATCTCCCTTCAATATGTAGATGACTGCATGGCCTCTGAAACACTCAGCCTTTTTGCCTGCCTCATTATTTACTTTTGAAGTGAAGAAGAAAGATGACATGCACCTCTGAGAGCTAGAGTATTTCCTAGCAGCAAGATTCACTTTCATGTGTGATGTGGGTTAGATCCCAAACACATTGGATAATATGACACATACTATGCTATTGTACAAGTTGTGAATAATAAACATTAGAGAAATCCACACAGGGAATACCATGTACTTTTGGGGCAAATTCTGAATTCAGAAACATAACTGCAGCTCAGGGAAGATTTTAAATACCAATCAAATTGAATGCATTTGTGTGTATCTTCAGTTGTAGAGCTATTATTCCTTGTAAATACAAGGAGATAAGATGCTTTAAACCACTGGAGAGTAAATATTTGTGGGTTTTTTTCTCTTTTGTCTGATTGCCCCAGGAATTTTTGGAACAAGTTATTGCCAATGTTTGTACCACAGAGCTAAAGAAATCATAGGCTGGAGTAAGAAGAACAGGGCAAGAATTAATGCTTTTGATTTGAGAAATTATCTAGAGGTTTACATCATTTCCTGTCCTTAACAAAATCTAAAGTAGAAAAAAGGGGCAATGAAAACAAACTGAACACAAACAAATCTTTGTTGGGATTAAGTAAACTTTTTTTTTTCATGATGCCTTTGGATTTCAATATTAAAAGGAAATGTTCTGATTATGAAATAAAAAAGGCATTTCTAAGCAGCAACTTAGTATATTTTGTTTATTTTTCCAAACAATTTGAGGCAACATAATTCAATCCACTGTTTCTTTCCTAAATTCTTTTATCTTTGACAACTCAAACTTTTCAATTAAAATTAGTTTATTTTGCACAGATTCCCAAGTACCACCAGTATGAGTGACTAGCGTCAATGTGCAGGGAAGGGAAAGAAGTAACTTTCAGTTCATTTAATGCTTCAAAATCTGTGGAGATGCTTGGTCAAATGAAAATTCAGACTGAAAACCTAATGACTTAAAGATTCCTCTTCTGTTTTTCTTAACCCTTTCTGTTAAAGACAATATAATGCTGCTTGGTTAATTTTTTTTTCTACAACATGCTATTAACTTCCTGGCACAAAATATTGTCATACACTAATGTTGTCAATAATATCACTATATTAGATTACATTGGTGACATTCCAATGTCACCAAATCTGTCTTTCCTCCTTCTAGAAGCTCATGTGTAGTTTTGCCTTGGTCAAGAGAAAAGCTTAACAGCAAACTGTAAATGACTACTTTGAGTTCTGAATAATCGGGACAACTATTCCCTTGTATTTTGTAGAAGCTTGTCAGGGATTGCACAAGGACACATGCACACGTAGTATATACTTCTATATTTTCTCATTTGCCAACATATTCTGTCCAGTCAAATTCTCTGGATAATTCTTCCAGCATGCTGTCTGATAGGGGCCAATTCCTTCCACTTCCTCTTACCTGGAAAAAAACTTTTCCAAACCCAGGTTGGAAATTTTTTTTTAGTTTTATTTGTTCCTAAATAGTCATACCAATAATTCAGCCTCACCCACAGTTATCTCTTCTGTTTTCAACTGAAAAAAAAAAGCAAAACAAAACAAAACAAAACAAAAAAAAAAAAAAACAAAACAAAAAACCAACCATATCTTCTGTTTCCTAATGTGTTAAGTACATTTTGGTAACTCCCTGTAGGGAAATGTGAGCTGATAGGGAGCGTTGGCAGTACTCTTGCTGATGAGAGTGAATCCTTTTCTTTATATCATACAAACTCAGCTTTGATTCATCTCTGCACTACCCTTATGTTCTTAAAGAGTATCAGGGACATACTATAAAATCAGTATCAGTCAATGTCACAGAAAATCTCTGACACTTTCTCTGTGGGACGGCACAGAAAGGATATCACCTTGTCATGTCATCCAAAAATGGAATAACTTCTAAGAACCATATTTTGCAAATATTCATTCATCTGTTTATGATCTGAACAACTTTGGTGTTTTTTCCAGAATTGCCTGCTGAGTCTTAGGGTCAACATATGTGTGAGTTCATGTGGGACTGCTGCACGTTAATGAGGCAGCAATCTTCCTGTCAGTTCAGGACTACATGATCTACTCTGAATGAGCTCAGGACTTGTCATAGAATTTGTAATGGGAATACTATAAAGAACAGCCACATACATGACACAAAGCATAGGAAAACACATGTAGTCAATTGCTTTAGCTTTGAAAAATTAGCCTGTTCATATGGAATCTCAAAAATACTGACAAATCCCTCCACATCAAAAATAGATAATTTCATCTAGTAGTAACATGGATAGATGGTAAGATATTTGTATCCTTCTACCCACTTGGCTCATGTCTGTGAAATAAATGTTTTTTAGTAACATTACCTAGTGGGAACCTGCTGTGATAGACAACCATGTTCTGTGTAAGCCTTAGTGAGCTGAGTGAGCAGACCATTGAACACCCATGCTACAACTGAATATTTGTGTTTTAGGTGAAAATATCAATAATAACCAAAGTGTAAAAGGAATTTAATTTCTTCCTTCCTTGGCTTTCTGGGGGTTCTTTCTCTCTCTCTCTCTCTTTTTTTTTTCCTCAAGTTTAAAACGTCACTATTTAAAACACTCAACAGGTACAGTAAAAACTAAGTAACAGAATGAAATTTTTAATGTCAGCTGGACTGCATTTGGATAATACTTTGGGATTTATCATTCTCGCGTGACTGCAACTGCTATTAATGAGAGTGATCCAGAAATATTGAGAGAAAAACCCTGAGGGCTGGTGATGGAGAGCTCTTTCAATATGTCTGTGCACATATCCGTGCCTTCAAACATATTCAGAAAAAGCACTAGTGGAATACCAGAGACAGCTTCTTACAGATAGGAGAAACACATAGCTAATAAACGACAGAATGGATTGAAATTAAATAGTGCCTTTTTGTATACATAAAAGATAGACTTTTTATTTTTAATTTTGCCTTTAAAATTTGATGTCAGTAACTGATAATGAAGTACAGAGCTGGAACCTGGTAAATCTTTTTCATTGCCTCAAAGTAGTATTGATTCCCATTAAAATTTACTGATAATTATTGAATGATAGTTAGTAGATTCAAGAGTTCGCAACCTTAACATGCTTTGCATGGCAAACAAGTTCATTTGTATTTTTCCCCAGAAAAGATTAGTTACTTTGTGAATATAAACAAAATTAGATAATTTTTATTATCTCTTATGCCAGTTGAATAGGAATGAGTTTTGCTACTACAGGCATACACAATACTTGGAATTTAAATGCATAAAATTTAGAAAAAAGTAAGATGAAGCAGCAGTCACCCTTGAATTTGTATGGATCTGTCTATAAATGTCTGTTCCTTTGCTATATGATTATTCTGCAAAAAATGTCTTCACTTTTCTAATTTTTATACATGCAAAGTTCAGTTAGCTCACTTCCATTTTTCCTGGAACTGACAATGCAATATGCAATCCTTACCATTGTTAAATCAAAGATGACTGGATAACTTGCACTCATATTCTGATGCAACACTCACTAGGCCAAGCATATGAAATGGCTACTTACATTAAGCTATGATTTTAATTTGATGAGAGCCCTTAATTTGGCTTCTCCCACTGTGGTTCTGGTATCATAAGATCATATATACAGTCCACATGAATAGAAGAATCAGACCTACTTCTCCTAAATTTGGCTGAAATCATTCAACCAACAAGGAGAACAACAAGAAAAAACAATCACCAAATAAACAAAAACCCCAAATCAAGGCCAAAAAACCAAAAACCCAATCTAAACAAAGAAAAAACCAAAGAGGCAATCAGACAGGAATGATTTGGTACTGATTTTTAATAAGTTTCTGCAAAAACCAGTGATAAAAGATGCAAGCTAGGGTACTTAAACTGGTTATGGTTGGTTGGTTGGTTTTGGTTTGCTTAGTTTGGGGTTTTCATCTTTTTTTCATGTAAAGAATTGCATTCCCTAACCTTAAATTTTAAGCGTGAGATCTGGGGATTAACGGCCATGAACTCTTGCATTAGCTATCAATTTACTTTGGGACATTGAGCTATGTCTGGGACCAGGGTTATTTACTTGAAAGAGTTGGTTTTGCAAGTAACTAGCTGAGAGTGAGTCACCCTTTTCAAACCATTCTGCAATACTACTATGCCTTTTATCCAGGTGTATTTCGTTTTTAAAACAAAGAAAAACAACACAAAAAAAGCAGATCCCCCAAAAGAAGAAAACAATTTTTAAGCTATAACAATTAGAAAAACCATAGCCTATAAACACAGTTTAAAGCAAATATTTATTTTAAAAACCAAATGTACAAAAATCACTAAGTCATTGAATGGCATTTAACAAACATTTCATATTACAGATTCAGAAAAATAAGCACCTATGTTCAGCTAAAGATGTTTAAAACTTACTTAATTCAAAGTTCAAAATTATCAATAAAGATATGTCACAACTTATGGGATGAAAGACATGGGTGAACCTTTCCCTCCACTCAGCATCAGTGAGACCCCAAGCAGGAATAGAAAAGGTCCCTCATGACCAACAGGAAGCACTTTCTTACAGTGACCAAGTACTGGCAGAGGCTGTTCAGAAAAGCAAATGAATCTTGCACTTTGGTGATATCCAAAATCTATCTGGACAAGTTCCAGGGCACAGGCTGAGCATGGAGGTCAGAGCAGTTGACAAGCAGAGGTCTCTTCCAACCTCAGCCAGTCTGTGATTCTGTAAAACAACAATCCAGTCTTCCTTCTGGACTATTTATATATTTGTTCTCATTTTAAGTTAATTCAATACAATACACACATTTTGGCATCTGGCTCTACTATTTCATTTTGTTTCCTGTAAAGAATTCACTATTTCTGAGAAGCAACAAATATTCCTCTTATGTTCCCTGCTCTAGAGGACAACTATTTTGCAACACTTTAAGTTCAGCTTCCAGATTTTCTTAAATACATGGCCTTCACAGCTTATTTGTTCTTCTGACCTCCCTAAATTTTGCTTTTTAACCATTCCCTTAATACTGAGATTTGCAGTAATAACCATTCTTCAGTAATGATTAATCCTTATGTAACTGTACACTTTACAGATACTGAAATTTTATGTAAAATTTGATTCTGTCTGAAACAGAAAAATGACATTTTGTACTGTGAGTTAACTGTTATGTTTTTTTTCAGAGCCTTTCTGTTTAATTAGTCTTTAATCACTGGTTAATTATTCTCTAAGTAATCTGGTTTTCATTCACATTTTTAATAGCTATTAGTATTTAAGCAATTTAAGATGAGATCTTTGTACATGAATTTGAAAGAGAGATATTAAAGCAACTTACTTAGAGTAATGCTGAACTCAGCATCATTTTAAATGCATTTTTAAATATTCCTTTAAATAAGTTTTTCAGTCTGATTCTTCTGGCGCGCTGCTAAATAGCCTCTGTAAGTGATAATTTGAACATCATGGTTTACTTATTGCTTGTGTGATGTTTTTTTGGCCTCTGTGTTCATCTCCTCTCTACATGCCAGCAGTAACAGGGCTTCAGAGGATGTGCAGATCTACACTGGGATAACAGCATCAATCAGATGTCACGCCTCAGCACTTCAGCCACCCAAATTCAGCAATACTTTCCCTAAAGCACAACTGGATGAACATATTCCAATTCTGTTTTGTTTATCTACTCCTTCCTGGACCCCTGCAAGTTCTTTCTTCTGAAATAATAAAGATGAGACAATGACTGGGGCAGATGCGGGACATGATGGAAAACATCTTCTAAGTGCTCTGGTGGTAACTTACTCACAGCTCAGAGCCTAGTAGAGCTGCAAGATTTGAGGTTAGGAAAAGAAGTGTTAGACTGCTATGGGAATAGTGAATTTTTCAGTTCAGAAATTTTTTTTCCTGGTGAGAATAGTTAGTCATACCCACCAGGCAATTTCCAGCTGAAAGACTACCCTAGATTTGGAAACTAGCTTGATGTTTTCTGTGATCTGCCTGAAAACACAGATTATTGCCTGAAAACATGCTAGATAAGATGTGTTAGATCAGACTTTGAGGTAAATAAATGAACAATTTGTCAAAATTTATGTGGGAGACACTGCCTTACACTGAGCAAGCTATTTCAAATAAAGGATGTTTCCTTCATTTCTTCTCCCTTTCCTTTTCTTAAGTATTTTAGAATAATCTAAAGAAATCTTTTCAGTAGCAGGGACATTTCTATTTAGGATCTCTGCAGACACTGACTCCTCATTCAAAGGAGAGGAAAATTTAAGCGTCAGAAACTTTTGTCAGTAGGGCTTGTCTGTCAATCTTTCTTTTACTGAAGAATTTAAAATTCTCTAGAAGATGGATTTCTAGACAAATCAATAGTAACTTTACATCCTGAGACAAAAAAGTAATACACTGTCCACATAGTAACTTAAAAAGAAGTAAACCTCAACTACAACTTGTAGACTGTTTATGAAAGTACGTAAGAAATAAATTGCTCAGCAAAGAAGAGGGAAAGTTTCTAAATAAGACCTGATGTCAGAAATATTGAAATCTTAGTGGTTTAGAAGGTAAGGAGAGAAATATACACTTTCAGTTCCCTGACAGAACTGATCCCCATAAAAAAATTATTTGCATCTTCTGATAGGATGTAGAAAAATTGTGGTCATAGATATGCACTTATGTATGAGGTGAGCAGACCATAGGAATAAACAGTCCCTCCAATGGGCACTCACACACAATTTTACCTTATTCTCTTTGACCATTATCCTGCTGCAATGTGTAAGAAAAAAGAAAGAGTTTGCTTTCTATTGAAGAGACAAAGATGTGGAGAAGGTTCCTGAGAACAAATATTTGTAGATATAGATAGGCATCTTATTTTTGCTTCACTTTCTCATCACATAGGATGTTAGGATGTGTGGATAGAAATTAATTTCAGTTTTCAATAGGAGAAATACAACATGGTAATTTTATCAGTATATTAGATCCTGAATAAAGACAGGTATTTCTCACAGAAATAGAGTAAAAAAGTAAAAAAATAACAGATGTGAATTCTTCTTTTTGGCTACAGACAGCTTGCTGCAAACAAAAACAAACTTCTGAACACACACCACTACTTCTAACTACAACTGTCTGGAATCATGGAGAGCTTGCATCCTCAACACAGGAGGAGGTGAGATATCTGAGTCCTTAAGTGGCTGTTTTGGTCTGAAGAAGGAGAGAGGTTAACACATAAGAACACCATAACTGGTCCTTGGGAAAACATATTTATTCAAATGTCAATTTTATGGCAATTATAAATTGAAATCAGTGAGGTTACGGTGGTTACAGTAGGGAAGAAATTAGATATTAGCTCAGAATTTCTATTTGTTAGGACAATTATGAAATGGTTCTACTGTAGCTTGTTATTCAATAATGTTTAAGAATTCTGTGCATATATTTTACTTGGCTAAACTTAACATACCAAAATAATTTTGCTCTGTTTTTTATGAAAGTTGATTTAATATAGTGCATTTTCTTCAACACCAGATTTTCAATAAACTTCAATTCAACCCTGGGAATACCAAATGGATTGAAGGAATTAGCATATCTATTTGAAATAGTGTTGTGCAGAAGGAAAAACCCAGGATATTTGATTTTCAATAAAACTTCTGGTAAATTTTGAACTTCTAGAAACTGATCCCTGGCTTTTTGAAAATAAGGGGAACCAATTTAAAAATGTGAAATTGGAGCTTGAACTGGAGGAGGAGGAGTGAACCAGCAGGAAAATACTGGTGATTTTAATATATGTTATCAACAGACTTCCATAAATAGAATCCCAATATCTAAAATTAAATTTATTATGTACATTGGGACTAAAAAGAGTTATTAGTTTATTCTGGACATTGGTGTACACTAGTCAGAGATATGTGCTTTAGATCTCTTATTCTCATTGTTGACTGCAGACTTAATGTAACTGTTATCCAGGGCCCAGTACTTTCAAATGAGATTTAGTATTCCTTCTCCATTAGATTGCTGTAGATGAGGAAACACGAATTGTAACAAGAATTTTTTTGTGTGTGTGAAAATAATAAAAAACCAACCTGTTACCATTTAGAAAGCTCTGTTGCAAGTCACTTACAGGAGTTCTATAACCGTAAAAGACTGACCCTGCCTATGGAGTTGCTGATCCTTCATCATCACACCTTCTGAGCCAGCTGCCCACCAAATAAAGTAAACATAAATATAATATTCTTTCATTTCTCTGTATGTCAAAAGGATCTTGTGGACATAATTTTGAATCCAGGTATGGGAGGAAATACTGAATGACACGAAGTATGAGGTTTGTTTTTGTATGATTTATTTTTTTTTAATACAGTAGAGTAAGCATACATCATATATATTTGAATTTTTGAATCTAAACAGAAGTAACCAAGAATATTCTGTTTCATGTTTTACCTGCTATGCCAAAATTCTCAGTTCTGACTTCTTTTTCAGAGAGTCTATGGTAGCATAAAATGTTCTTTATCGTGACTTGCCTGGCTGCAAGGCAGGACCAGGTTATCCAGCCTGTGGGGAAAAAAAAAACCCAAAACACCAGAGTGAGGTACAAGGCAGTTTCTTGTCTTTATTCACTGTCTTTCTGTTTGACAGTAGATATAAGTGGCCATAATAATTGCAAAGAGCTACTCATGGTAAAAGATGTCAGCAAAGGCTACTAATCCTACTGAGATGATAACTACAATAAAAAAAAAATCTAAGGGTTCTTTGTTTGAGGCAGATTTAAAACACTTTAAAATATTGTTTGTTTGTTCATTTTCTTCTTTAGTGTAGGTGCTTAAGTAATGCCTTTGATCAGGGCCTGGATGTTTATCACCTAGGGTAAGCCCATCAGGGTCAATAATTAACTTCCAAAAGTGCATCATCCTGAAAATTTGTTCTCTGAACATAGCTGTTCTTGTGAATGGAAATGCTGTTTGGCATGGGGTAAATCAAGTGGGAATCTCATTGTAGCTGTTCCAGAACTGTAATCCTGACTTGGTTACTGGCACTGTGTTTGGCCTTGGATACCTCCCAGCCCTGTGCCTCAGTTTTCCTGCCTGTAAGGTCTGGAGGACAATGATTGACTCTGAGACCTAATGAGCGGTTTGTATAGTACAGACTAGATGTGAAGTGCAACAGTGTTACTGGAGTGACTGCCTAAGAACTGTTTTAAAGAGAAGCTTAGTGAAATCAAGAGAGCTTTTGTCCCATATATTCATCTGTACTTGTTCCTCTAGATGATCTAAAAGGGATTAACAGCTATTCCTAGGTTAATTGGCCTCCATGCATCTCTTCTCTTGAGCCTGGAAGGGATATGCTGCCTGTAAATCCAAATCCCCTGATGCATTTTAGCAACTAATATGCTAAGTGAATCAGCTGGTTTTTATTAGTTTTTCAAGCAGTCTGATGGATCTTAGTCATCTAGAAGGGCCCAAATCAAATGACAGCTGCTTTTGCATGTTTTCTCTGCAGATGTCATTTTAATTACTAACATCAGTGTTACACGTACCTCCTACAAGCTAATACTGTAATTCTTCAGGTGCCGATTTTCAAGCATTTCAGATACTATCTGAGCTTAACTACTTGTGTGGAAGATTAAAAATAATAATGAAGCACATCCTATAAATCAGAATGTCATTCTTCAAACTTGTTGGAGTATGGCAATACTTCTGTTTGTCAGACAAGAAAAGTTGTTATCAATTACTTTGAGTTCATTTTACAAGACCATGCAAAACAGTGCAGTATTCATTGACTGTATTATTTTAGAAATTATAATGCCCCTTATAAAAGCTTTCAATAATAAAAAATACGGCATTGGAGAAAATAAATGGCTTCAAGGGAAGTTAGACTTCTGACTGCTTTTAAATAGCTGAACCCTAGTCTCATCTTTTAGTGATTTAGCCAAAATTATCATGTCAGTATGCCATACTACTAAGAGCTGTCAAACATCAGATGCACTGGAGCCTGAAATCAGATTTTTTCCAAACCTGTGAAGCTGCCATTCAAGCATTAGTCTGTAAAACTTGTGATGAAGAAAACGTGAGGCATAGATTGTCTATGAACAAATCTATAATATTTCAAAAGTGGAAATCTTGGAGGATGCAGCAGACTACTAAGACAAGATTTAATACTTACAAGATACAACAGTATGACTAATGCAAAATTCATTTTAAATAAAGTATTTAATGACTGGAAACATCTGTAACCTTGATGACACTAAGTGTTTTGGGACTGCAGAAGGATAGTATTACTTGTTCAAAGAAGAGCCACAAAACTGGTGAAGGGTATGAAGTGTAAGCCCTGTGAGGAGCAGTTTATGGAGCTGGGGGTGTTTAGCCTGGAGAACAGGAGGCTCAGGGGTGACCTTATCACTCTCTACACCTGCCTGAAAGGAGACTGTAGCCAGGTGCGGGTTGGCCCCTCCTGCCAGGCAACCAGCAACCAGATAAAAGAACATGGTTTTAAACTGCATAAGGGGAGCTTTAGGTTGGACACTAGAAAGAAATTATACACAGAAAAGGTGATTATATGTTGTAAATGTTACCAGGGAGGTCATGGAGCCACCATCCCTGGAAGTGTTTAAGGAAAGACTGGATGTGGCACTTGGTGTAGTGGTCTAGTTGACAAGGTGGTTTTTGGTCATAGGTTGGACTTGATCTTAGAGATTGTCTTCAACTTTATTAACATAAAAAACACCCTAAACCATAACTATTCATGTTAAGCAAAAAGACTGTCTTTATGTTTCTACTGAATTTCTCAAGCAAGCTTTGTATAGATGGAAGTAAGTGATTTTACTATCTCATTTTGTATTACTGCTATACTCAAACAGCAAAAGTTTTATCAAGGAGTTTAACCCCTGCTGTTATTTTAGTCTTCATTTTATAATTAGGTGTTGTTTTATGTTATCCTTTCCCCTAGGATTATTATTTATATATTTTATAATTTTTATATTAATATAAATAATAATATATACATATTATTATATACATATTATACATATAAATAATAATATATACATATTATTATTTATATAATTTACTATGGATGGAAAAGGGACTTCTGTATTCTTTAGTGTGTCAATACAACAAACTAGCATATAAACTACCTGTGAAGAAAGCAAGCATTCAATATCACTCTATTTTTAGTGATGGTAATAATAATAATAATATTGATGCTGTCAGTGTTAGAATTCTCCTGAGCTGGTGTGGGGAAGAGGGGCAAGGAAAATCATACCACATGGCTGTCTAAGATATTAGTTTGTCTTTTACTGTAGTTAAACAGATTTGTTTTCTTTTTCACTAACATTACTCACAACAATTTTCAGGCAAGACCTGTATAGAAAATAAATGAAGTACACGGATAAGACAAAAAGATCCAATGGTGTTATTACTGGAAGGACAGAATACAAGAAGAATTACCTTGTAGCAAGAAGGTGAGAGAACATCTGTAAGGAGGACAGCATCATACATATATATGAAAATAAACATTAAAAATTCAGAAGTGCATGCAGACACACAGAAAATGTTTTGATATATATAATCCTGGGTTTAGTAACATGGAAAGTTTTCTTCTATGTGCAGGGCTGGCTAGAGGAAAGCACTGGGTTTGTTTTTTAAAATAATTTTAGAGAACAGTAATGAAATGATGGGAAAGAAAATAAAATTGCTTTTTAAATTTGATCCATGCTTTTGTGGTTCTTCAGGTGCATTCTTCTTCTTTACACTTTACAGTATAAACAGGGAGTGAGAATTAACATTCTATTTACCTGTATACACCTCATCAGTTTTCATTGGGAGGTATATGCACCAAGGTCTTAGTTGATGAACAAGATTTTACGTCCTAAAAGATAAGTCCTAACAAGGTTTTAAGACCAAAAATATATAAGACATTCAGAGTGAGAGGATAGGGCTTCACCAGCTGTATACATGCACTTTGGAGCTTTAATTCTTTCATTTTCTGAGAGAGAGAAAAGGAAGATTGCCCATATAATATCAGAAGCAAAATCAGCTTGAAAATCTGAGAGCAATGTGATGAACTCATATGTCAAAATATTAAATACAGAGAATCCCCCAAGTGATATTTCCAGTCTGGTTGATCATAAATTATTTTATTATGTTGCTTGGCATGTGACTTATCAAAACATCCCAACACGATCCACTGGAAATAGCTCGCTGCAGTATAATATATCAAAAATGTAGGAGCACAGGAGGAAGCTGATACATCTCACCCTAATGAAATACAGATTTTGTCTATCCATTTTGTTAATTAGCAGAGTACCTCAGATCTAATTATGAATCTATCTTTAATATGCTTGTTTCACCCTGCACATCATGGGCATAGCATGGTAATTATGCTACATGAAACTAAATAGAAGTTATGTCCTCTGGTGTTTGCAGAATCTTTAACTTTGGGGATATTTTAATTTCTGGAGTAATTTTATAAAAATATTACTTAAATAAATCCTCCTCTCTCACTCTCACTTCAGCTTTTGAAACTACATTATGAATGCTTGATGATAGACTATATTTTATCTAAGTATCTTTACAACATCTTCTAAACCTATAAACCACAAGATTGAAAAGACAGTGTTTTTTGTTCTTATCTGAACTGCCCCACTCCACAAAGAAACAACCCTCATTAGCAATCTCCTTCATGAAGGAAACATGGGGGACAACTGTTGTGTTTCTTCAATACTTAGAACTTCCAGACTGGAGGTGAGTTCTGGAAGACAATTCTGGTGTTGGTAGCACTGTCTGCAGGCAGTGCCGTGCTCTGGTGTACGCAGAGACTTTGTGATGAATGAATGGGCTTGGGATAGAACAGGATGCAAAATATGCAAAATACTTAAAAGCAGCAGCCTAGACAGATATTTTCTTTAACCTTGATAGTGCGTTATCTGTATGTAGGAAGAAGAAAAATGCTGACTACCAGTTTTCTTTCAGTCCTGTTTCTGGAAGGGAAACAGCATACAGGCAGGGATGTAGCTGTGATGCAGTGGGATAGAGAGCTGGATACCAAGAAAAGGGTAATTTTGGATGCATAGCCAATATGACCTCTTGTGCAATGTCCATTTGATCCGAAATTTCTCCAAGCATTGAACAATACACTAAAAAAAGGGAGTAATGAAGAAATAATCATCACTTGAAGAACTAGAAATAGAAGCCCTCTTTTTTTGCCTAGTATGTGAAACACTAGAAGCTATGTTGCATTTTAAAACTCGGTACAAATGAGGTAGACCTGGCATGGTACCTGGCAGGGAAGACTGGGGTGTTAGGAGCGGGACAGAAAAGTGCAGTATGAAAATTTGTCTGAAAACTCACTGTAGGGAAATGACAAACTGATTCAAAGTTTAAATGCTGTAGGAACATTTGACTGAAAAAAATTCAAAAATGTAAGATAATATAATAGCACTATTATATCTGAAAACTTGAAAGCAGAGGCAAGAGCAGAAGTCAATATCGTGTTCAGAGCAGTATTAGAATGTAGAATTCCCATTGTCTCACACTCTGAAGAATGAGAACCTCATTTCTCCTTCTACTCATTTCTTACAGTAGGACTAAAATGTATTTACAAATGTGTCTCTTGACTCCATAAGCTCTCTTGCCTATTTATACTTCAGTTATAAATAAAGAAAAGACAGTGTGTCCTAATTTAAAAGGATATTTTTCCTGCCAGAACAGTAAGATGATGAGCTATTAAATGGAGAACAAAGAAACAGTAATGCAGTATGTTAAATACAAGTGAGACAGCTATCACATTTCTATTCAATACTTGAAAATCTGCCCACCTTTTCTTACACTCATCCTTAAATAGCAATTCTGGCATAATTGTTCTACTACTACATGTAGATTGCTAGTGTCTGAAAAAATTTAATCTATGTATTCATGCATTTATGATAACAGCTATTAGACAAAATTAATAAGTAGACGGTTGCTAGTACCCACAGGATTTAACTGTTATTTTCAAGGAAGAAGCTGCAAATTTTGTTTCCAGCATTGTTCCTTGATCAATTAATTCTGTTTCAGTTCAGTTCAGTATTTTCATATGTAAGTGGCCATATCTAATTTTAAGAGTTGTCTTTCAAAGCTAATAAATGCATGCATGAAATGGAGTTAGTAAAAGAGAGGATTAGCAAGCATATACCTGTAGATACTGTACTTTCACTAAAAATACTCTTCGAATTGGAGCATCAGCTGTAATACAGGGTTTGTATGAGATTATTTCAGTTCATACCTGCCCTTAACTAGACAACAGGTACTTCACCTGTTGATTTCTAAACTGACTTTTGATGGAATAGTGAATGTCCTTGTGTCCCTTTTCCTCAGGACTGATCTTTACAGTAGAGAGTAAATCTGTCTTGGACCAGAGACAGGGCTCAGAGATGCCAGTGAAATGTTGGAAGCCATGACATAATCTGCTGTTGGGTGGTGAAGTGGGAGGTGATTTCCTGAACTGAGAAGTCTAATCCTTGATCACTCTGAGGAAGCACTTCAGAGTTCTTTTTACATAATTGTTAAATTTTGGTTTAGAAAACAGTATTTTTGCCTTGGCATCGTACCTTCTCTTTATACATACTATCTCCCTGGATGACTGGCTTTTAATTTCACTGCCCAGTATTAAGAAAGGCTTTCCTAGTAGATAAACAGTTTCTGCTGCAGCTAAAGCAAAGGTCTATTGCACCCCCAAAACCCCCAAGTAGAATTTAAGAAATATTAGGTTTCTTTTAAACTTAGACATAATAACAATAAGTAACAATGTGTAAAAACATTTTTGGACCCTATAGTCCTGTAAAAACTGTAACACTTTAGGGAACAAGCTTCAGGCCTTCAGCTAAATGGGACTAGGCAACCTCTGCAAGGCCCCAGTTGTCATCTGTTAGGAGCATTACCAAATTTCCGTGAGAACTTGTGATGTGAACTGGAATTTGTTACATGTCATTTCTTGCCAGGATGTACAGTTTTGAAAGCATGGAGTATTTACATGTTTGAAATATGGATATATCTTCAAAGCAAAGGCTCCAGAACTATAAGCAATCTGCTCATGGACAATTACTGCTCTCTGAAGATATGCAACCTTTAAGGAAATGAAGAGGCACTGGGCAGGGAACTTGCCATAGCAATCTCCTTGAGCACTCTGCAGTACCTCTGCCACTGCCAGACTCTCACAAGTCAAGACTCTCAGACATTTTACAAAAGGGAAGATTCTAGACATTCTGCCCACATCAGTGTACCCCATGGAAGAGCTCTGGTGCCTCCTCCCCTTGCTGGGGTGAAGCTGACTGCTGAGGGGACAAGCACTGCAGGACCAAGGGCTCACTCTGGGGGTTGAATATAGCTGCTAAAGCCTCACTACTTACAATGTCTACTGAGAGCAACTAAAAATGAGTAAGGACTAAGCATTAGTATGAAGGGCATCAATGAATATCAATCTAGTTAAGTTTTTCTTTGGAGTTCAAACTGACCAGGTGTATCAGTTTTGTAATCACAGTGATATTTAGGTGTCTGATACATAGTCATACATGTATTCAGTTGCTGCTATATCAGTTTGATTTTTTAAATTATTATTTTCAGTGGTACAGTGGCTATTTTTTTTAGCCCTACATGCTGTACTTTTAAAACTGATAAAACAAGATTTTACTTCATATCTGACAACAGTCTTCATATTGAAAAGATAAAGAGTCCAAGTCTAATTTCCTTTTTATGTTAGAGCTCCAGGGAAATATCAAGGAATTGGAATTAGCTCTGGTCTAGGGCTAAGCAAAATGAACAGGGCATGATAAACTGCAACACGAGAAATCGCTGGACACAACAGGTAACGATGTAGAAGGATGCCAAATGTTACAGTTAGCACTGTGAGGACTGTCAGGGATGCCTGGGTTTCGGAGGTGGTTAAAGAGGAGGTGAGACCGGAAGCTAAACATCACAGACAACTGGAATGGAGCATTGTAGACCTTTCAGCGAGGACAGCTTTACAGGATAGATAGCACTTAGGCTGCCTTGTTAGTTGAGCATGTAATGCTGAGATCACCTAGTTAGCAGAAAAAGAAACATCAGATTTAACAATGGATGTAGCAAGACTGAGCTCAGTGAAGAAAATAATTATCAGTAATTATATGGGACAGTGATAGAGTGCAGAAATTATGGTGAGGAGGATGGTAAAGTAATAGGAAAAAGGGCAATAAAATACATAAATGATGTGTTTGGGTATGTCCAGGGATACCTCCTGTGCTTCACTGCAGCTGGAGGAGGACAATAAAACCGAGTTGTTCCAACCATAGCACATGCTAATTCTGCTGCCATGATCAGGAGAAACTGGGGTCAATGGAGTGAGGTGCTTTCCCTTGCTAGCAAGGAAAAACCCAGGACAGATGAATTTAGCAACCTGATATCACACTGTCAACGCCTGGCGCAGGCCTGAAAACACCAGCATCCTCCTAAAGATGTTTTGACTCTTTTGGCCTTGTCTGCCTTGATAGATGTCTAAAGCACAATTTTGCTAGGAATTCCTCACTGAAATTTGTGTTTCCTGGATATGGTAATCTGACTTACACATGGCACTCAAGACATGTTTTACAATGATAATTCATACTTTTCTTTTCCCATTGTACCTACTTGAATTTAAATACAAACATAAGACCAGTGTCTCAGCAAACACTATAAACTCAGGGGTATATTAAAATATAACATATGGTGATCTTCTGACATCCATTTCCAAGTTAACACACAAGATCCTGTTTCTTCCATAGCACAATAGCTCTTCCAGATATGGAATTATTTAGGAGTTAAGTAATTCTAAAAATTCTCATGTCAAAAATCAAGGTGAACTCATCTAGGCTTTTTTTACAGAAAAAAAATGGTTAAAATAGGAGTAAACCATGGAGTGAAGGGGAAATGCCTAAACTCTCCACTACCTATATTCCAATTAAAGATAATAAAGAGGTTTTAAGAGAATAACACTCCTTCTTTGAAGGACAATGAGTGTGAGTATACATTTCCCTTGAGAAGGTCTTTATTTACAATCTGGTCATATCGATCTTTCAGCAAAACCCTGGGGCAGTAATTATACTAAAAGATGAAGAAAGTGAACACATATTTACAGCTAGTGAACAGTATGATAGACTTATTCCAATCTCCAGAACATTTTGTAGAAAGGTTTATGGTGAAGTCTAAATAGTTGCTCATACTATATCACAAACAAAAAGCATATCTGCTACCTCCTCAGAGCACTCACTATATCACTTGATTTATCATTAAAACACCAGCTGGTGAAATTGCGACTCAGACACAAAATTCAGAATTTGTTTACTCTCATTCCAAACTTGAACTTTTGACTGCATTGCTTTTTTGTTATTAACACAATATAAACCCCCACAGCCCCGACATTTGCTGAATAGGTCAGATTCTCTCTGGTTAATTTGTCATACTTCAATGAAACATACTGAAGTTTTTCAGTGCTAGCATGAAAAACTAAGTTGCTTTTTTAAATGTACATCAGCTTGCTCCAGATTCAGTGTAAAGACAAAGTAGAATCCTTTGGCATATGGGGAACTTTTTTCAGCCAAATAATTAATATTTAATACCCTCTTGGGCTAAGAGAGAGTGGTATGAGATAAAATAGAAAATGTTTGCAAAGGTCTGTGGAGATCAAGGCATAGAACCAGTAAAATAAGATTTTTATTAGTTGTTTTATAAAATATTTGTTTTCCCATGTACCTAAGATAGATGTTTTTTTCTGTATGCTATGCTGTGACCCTTTCAAAGCATAAGAATCAGACTCTGAACTTGAGGTTTTGCAGAATGCCTTAGATATAAATACATAGTACCTCTTCCCAAATCCCTTTCCTCAATATTATCCACTACCTTTGCTTAAATAAATAAATTTTTGTCTTTTTGAAGTCTTCAGTTGGAAAAATGTAGTAATTGTTCTGTGCTTTAATCATTATACCTGCACATCTCCTCAACAGTTCACTCCACCTATACAGATTAAACTTCTGCTGCCTTTTGAAATCAACAAAGCAAAATATTTCCCACCTCTGTGTCTTCATTTTCCCCCCTTCAACTCAGAAATGGATCAAGACTATGGGGTAAATAATGTAAATAAAAAAGAAAGCAAATAGTAACTATTTTTTCCAGTAAATACCTCTACAGATTCCGTAAGTAATTAGAAAAATACCTGTAATTGCATTTTTTTTTCTTAAATATCTAACATATCTGATTGCTCTTCCATGGAGACAAGATGTAGGGAGACTGGTCTTCCTGCTGTAGCACCACTGAACCTTCCTTCCCTCGCTTAAAAAACTTCCTCTTTCTTTTCCATGTGCCTTTCTGTCCCATGAGGTAGTTGGATGCTGATTTACTACCACAGGAAATAGAACAGGGTTCCATGTGGCAAGCATTGTTCTGGTTTCTAGAAAGCTTTATCTCCTCCATTATGGGATATAACAAAAGGATGCTGAAAATTTCTAATTCTATGGCAGCCATAATATTTCCTTAAATTAATACATATTTTGAGGTGGTGCTTGTTAGTTTAAGTGGCTTTGGCCTCATTAGAATATAATGAATTTTCAAGGTTAGTACTGCATCATGTAGGTAGTAATAATAAATAATTTCCTTGTCAGCAGGGAGCCAATGAATATTTTGGGACTCCATCTGCAGACTATTTGGCTAGCAGGAATGCACTCTACATATACTTTGCTATTGATGTGCCTGTAAAACTCCTGTTAATTATAATGGGGATTTATAAATGGACATCAAAGACCAGTTTGTGAGCTCTCTGAAGCTCTGATCCTGCAAAGGCTTATAAATGTGTTTAATTTTCACACTGTTAGTAGTACAGTTGAAATCAATGTGACTTAATATTAGCTACATGTGGAGTGTTTGTAGGATTGGGGACTAGTAGTGATTTTATACAGAATATACTTAACTGGCTCCAGTGAGTTTGCTTGTTGTGATTTGCATTAAAGTCAGAAAACTATAATCTGAAGCGGGCACACAATTCTAATTCTAAATAGATTTGAGATCACTGCAAATCTTTACATTAAAAAAAAAAAGACTTTTGAACAGCAGAGCTTTTTTAGAGGGGTAATTGGGGTATGTATAACATAAACTTAAGTTATACAAGAATAGAATAATGTACAAAACTTACTTATGGTTTTACAAAAAGGTCAGAAAAATATTAATTTAAAACATCTTGGTTCTTTTCACAGGTGTTACTCAAAGTTATTTTTTTGGTTTTTTTTTTTTTTAGTTGGAATGTAATCCTAGATTTAGTAAATCTCATCCCGTTAAATGCATTGTGTGTTACAGGCTTTTTACACAACAGAATTTCAACATGACTTATTTAGTTAGGAAAGTCAATAAAAAGATCTGATCTGACCTTTTTGATATGACCACTGCTTGCTACCATGCTTCTCTAATAAGCAGAAGCTATTAAATAAGTACCTGCATCAGAGAGCACTGGGGGCAACAACCGGGAAACTTTTTTACTAAGAGCCCCTGCCAATCTACCTATATGAAAAAGATAAAGTTTCAGACAATTTAAAAAGAAAAAAAAAAGAAAGGCAAAAGAAAAATTAATGAAAGAAAATGTTTGGGGTTGAGCAGAAGTATTCCTCTGCAACTTATATTTTAAAATCAGAGACTTCAAAAAATTAAACCTCTTCTCACATCATAAAATGCATGGAGGAGAAATCTAAGTGGGCTTCAATTTCTCAAACAGTGGAAGCAAGGCGTCCCTTTGTCCTTGCTCGGTTAGTGCATCCCTGTGCTATTTGTCTTTGTCAGACCTATGCATTTGAGTACCTGCACTCCTAAGTCCCAGTTTGGGCTCTGCTCCTGTGCTAAATGGATGCGCTGTAGGATATTGACTACTGCGAGTTTGACAAGGCTGCCCTTTTGACAAGGTGAAAGGGGTCATTATATTCACCTCTGGGATGCAGCCAATATAAATCTCATTCTTAAGGAGACACAGTGTGTTCAGAAGCTGAGCCACAAGTCCAACAGTCTCCTGTATTCTGCCTAAGCAACACAGATCTTAGAAATTATTAAAATGTAGTCAGGGTCACCCAAGTACGATATGAAACAATCAATACTGTTTATTGTTCTCTGTGGTATAATGTCTGTGTCTAGGACAAACACAGGAGATGTATGTTGGAGCTTTCTGTGACAAAGTGTTGCTGTTTGAGGGGAAAAGCATGAGTGCCAGAACGTCAGCTCATCCACAGGGGAGATGAAAACATATGCAAATGAGCAAACCTCTACAAACCAGTGCATTTCTTAATCTTCTTCATCTGTCCCACCCCTTTTTATGGTTAAGTGAGTTATTGCAGCCCTAAAGCTGTAGAAATCTTAGCACGGTTGCCACTAGAGACTGGGGCTGAATCCCAATGAGTGGAAAGCACTGATTAAATGACAGAACAGTCTTTTCCATTCCAGTAATTCCAGTGGTCAGGCATTGTGAGAGCAAGGACTTTGAATGTCATTGAGCTAAAGGAGCTTTCGTACTCATTACCATTCTTTGCATATTCAGCCACAAGGTGTGCCCTGGGCTTCATGGCCTCCTTAATGCTCTCTTCAGGCTGCACAAAATTCAGATGATCTCACTAAAGAATCCCATATGGTGCCAAGGAACCTGGCCCACTTTTACAGACTGCTGGCAACTGAAGAACTGCTACAAGGAAACAGTTTTGTTGCCCAAAGGACAAAGCTGACTCAAACATAGCAAACCATGTATTATCACTGCTAAAGCTTTACATTGTAAAAAGCTGAGAAACACAGATAAATAAGTAGTCACAGAATCATAGAACCTCTGAAATATTTGCCAAACAAATACTAAATTTTAAGAAGCTTCTTTGCCTACCTGTTATTTACTATTTAATAATTTTCCGCATTAGAAAAAAAAAAAACATAATTCAAAACAACTATGTAAATACTTAAATTGTTATTTATATAATGCTCTCTCATAAGCTCTCAGCAAAACTGACCATTTTTGTAAGAGGCTGTAAATCTGTGATTCAGACCCCTAAAATCTTCAATAGATATTTATTATCAAAGATGCATATTGTCTTACCTTTGTGGTTATCTTGCTTATGTGGCCATTTTTGGCAAATTGTGGCAAATAATCTATTTGTAATATCTCTACATTAATTCTAAATAATCACTACATAAACGTTGGCTGAATTATATTCTGAAGCAAATGTAGGTCTGCCAAAGGTCTGATCTCTATGAGACCTAATATAGTTTACACCACAAAATGGATGCAGTCTCCCATGAAGCAAAGGCCTTACTGAAAGAAAATGTCAGATAAATTCCAAAGTTTCTTTTTAACCCAAATTATCCTTTCTTAAGAAATTGATGGCAAATTTTTCTGCCAGCAGTTTCTCACATATCTATCCCTTGTTTTAGAGGCACATCTGAAGTGGAAGCCTGCTTTTGGCACTCTGCATAGCAGTGAATTGATGGTTGTCTGTGCAGGATGCTGACTAGCTGTACATTTGTCATATGTAGGAAGGCATATTCTTACCTTTCAATCAATCCTTAATAATTTTATTTTCCAGATCTTTTCCTTTTTATTTCCCTCATATTTCATGTGAACATCTCTCTTAACCTAAATCTCTAATCTTTTTGTATGCATAGGCATTGACAGTCATTTGTAAGGAACCCATATATTTAAAATGTCCTCTATGTTGCCTGTTTTGCAACTGCCTTCCTGAAAAGGTCTATGCAGGCTGCTGTCAGAACATCTTTCCTCAGATTGTTTAGTATTCAGTTCACTGTCTGTTGGCTTAATCCTCTTCACTCTCTTCTATTAAAAAGGGGATTAAGCATTTCTAAAAATAAAAATAAATGTTGAAAAGTTTGAAAAAGTGATGCAAGTAACTGTGAGTGACTAGCCGTTGAAAGAGTTCAAACATTCTCTAATTAAACACCAGTGCCAAGGAATGTTAAATGATCCTAGGAGTCGAGCTCATCTGGGGCTTGTAAGTACTCATGGATACAGCCAACCTGCACTCTGGCACTGGAAGAACAGCTCTGTTCCTAAATTCTGACAGAAAGAAGGTGGGAAAGCTAGACAATATTTGAAAAGTGACTCAGTAGAAGATGGACAGAGTATGGACTCGAAGGTTTGAGCCCATTCTCCTTACTTTAAGTTGTCAAAATATCCCCTATAACATATTGCTCCAAGCTTACTCACTTCTGATCCAAATGGAAACCAAGCTGCTCAACAGAAAATTCTGGTAAAATTCAAACTTTATCTGCCCACTACAAATTAACTTTTTTCAGACCATAATCCTTATTTCTGTCCTCAACTTTTTTTGAAACATATTTACTATCAATCCCCAGAGAAAGTGGAAGCTTAGGGTATTGGGCTGTTAAAAAACTTTTAGAGATGTTGGTAGATGTCTCTTCTTCCCAGCAGATATTGGAGACTAATGCTTTTAATACAACAGTAATTGCTCTTTCACTGCACTCCCAAGTTCTTAAGATATACATACTCTTCTAACACAGAAATGCGTGTCTCACAGGGGGGAAACTGAGGCAAGATAGGTGATGACCCAACATATGGGGAATTTTAGCCAGTTCCAGCTGTTTGTACTTCAGTTACACCTCTGCCTTTTTCTGCAATTTACCTTCATTGGTGTGAGATGAAACAAGGTTTCATAACCTCTAGTAAATTGTGTGTGTTTTTATTTGAGTTATGTTTTTACACAGATAGAAAAATAGGTAACAAGCAAAAATAGTTAAAATTAGTGATATGAAGAAACCCCCACCCACTTATCATTAGAGAGCACTTTTCTGTTCTTTCATCAGAAGAATACAGAATTTAATACGAGCATTTTTTACAGATGGAGAAAACTCTTTAACGCATAAATATAATAAAGAATAAGGATTACTAAATATTATGAGAAGGTACACAATGAGAAGATGAAATTTTATGCTAGTGAAGTGTAAAAGTCAGTGCAAGATGTACACTGGATTCATTTAAGACCCTTTGCTGAAGCTTAAAGAATATTATAAAGCATCCTTTAGAGGCGATTTTAAACTATATTTCTAAAAACAAATTATTTAAAGCTGAGTGTCTTCAGAGAAGTATCAGTTAGAGAGAAACTAAAAAGGCCTAACAAATAACAATGATGTTCTAAAAAAGGAGAATGAGGGAAAGAAGCAGCATGTAGATAAGACTAGTCAAAATGTTACATGAGATCCTCCCAATGACTGTGAGATTACTGAAAAAACCATGATCTGCTTGATCTGGAGTTTCTAGAGAAATAGACCAACAGCCTGATTTTTAAGACAGTGTGATAGAAGTTACAATGAGAATTTCCAATGACATTTGAGAAACTTTTCATAATCTGTACCTTAATTTTTCTACAAAACATAATACTGTTTGATGAAAAAATTATTTTGTCAGAAAATGCACTAGTAACTCAATTAGTGTCATTTCCTCTGTTAACTCCAGCCTAATTTTTAAATTCCTAGTTTTGTTGCAGAAGTCTATACTCTTTGTCTAATCTTATCCCATCATCCTAGGAGAAACAAATTCATCTGTTAAATTGAATCTTTTTCTATGAAAATTTAAAAAAGAGAGAATTTATCCAGTGTCCTACTTCATGTCCATATTTAAGCTAAATCATGAGAACATAAATCAAAAACCCAAGTAACAGCCGCTCAGCTGACAGATCAGGTAGGAGGGAACGCTTAGTCACAGTGATTAATAGGTCTTTTCAGGAAGCACTTAGATACCATGGTGATGGGTGTTACAGCAAATCCTCAGATAGTCCTTGATGACTTCATATGGTCTAATTCCTTTTTGACAGTAAAGGGAGGGTAAAAATTAGACTTCTAAATTGCCTGTTTGATATTCACATGGAAATAGACTGAACAAACTACATGACTACAGGGGTCTAGGTTGAGATTGTCATTTTCAAGGACACTTGAAAGGACAGCTTCTAATTCCCTCAGATGATTTTGGAACTCTTGCTGAAGGTCTCATCTTGCAAGCTGTTATGCACAACTGCACGTAGGTAAATCCCTTCAAATTTTTTAGTAGTTTATTGTACAAGCATTAAGCTTTTTTAGATTGAGGTTTAAAACAATAATAATTAAAATGCCCTGATTACAGTTCTTAGGCAAAGAGGGAAATGTGCAGGGCTTTTGGATCCAAAAGATGCCTATGCCTACAGGGAGTCCTATGCCTGGCAGCAGCCTGGTAAAATCACTGTGGCCTCTGCAACCTTGTTTACCTATGCCACAACTTCAGCCAAACCACTCTTGTTATTCTTATTGAAAGAATAATCAAAGAGTGTGGGGAAGCAGTCATTACTTTAGGGAGAGTTACAGCTGCTATTCCTCCTGTCCCTCAGTAACAGGGCATGCTTCTCATTTTCAGAACTGGTGAATATTTTCAGTGCCCCAGAGATCTCCTTCCACTTTCCACTTTCCAATGGAAAGAGCAACTAATTCTAGCCCTTCCTCTCAAAGGCAGAATAATTGTTTCCTATACAAAATTCTTAATCCTTAAAATTTTCTGGATTACCACACTGGCTAAAAAAATATCTGCCAATTCCACTTTAAAATTATACTGTTGTAGCATTTTTAGTATAAATTTGCCTAAAATGAAACCCTATTAAGAGGATAAATATTTTAATAGGTAATCTTGAAAAGAATAGCATACTAATAAGGCTATTAATTAGAGAGATAAAGAAATAAACTGATTTTTAAAAATAAGTTTTCTAAACAAATTAGAAAATGAAAAGCCTATTGGCATTTTGCCTTTCAATTTTAAAAATGGATTCATTTCTTTGGACACATGGCATTGTTGACCTTATAGTGAGATATAATAAACTGGCAGATTTCCACAGAAGTGAATGTAATTGTTGATTATCATCAAAAGTGGGTCTAATATTTACATCTCAGCTGCTCTATAATAGTAGCTCTAGAAACACTTGTACAGAGAACCAACACTACCCTCCAATTTTATCAGAAAGAAAAGGGAGTTACTAAGACCTTTTTTGTGTTTACAAAAGCTTTGTGTGAAATAGAGTGCAAGGTCGAAGTAATTTATAGTGTACTTTATAACATCCCTGTGTCCTGAGAGACCCATCCATTTCCAAGGGTATTTAAATGCTGTCATGTGATTCTAGAGTTTGTTCTGAAGGGTCAGATCGCACAGTGAAACATCAAAGAAGAAGGGATCAAGGAAGAATTTCCAAAGCTTCTGAACACCAAAAGTTGTACTGGGGGGGCCTATCCTTTGTAGTAGTGGCTCATGTTCTTCTCCAGCTGAAAATTATGAGATCAGTCTTAGATGTCTTTTCCAACCTAAATGATTATGTGAAATAAGCAGCTGCTTATTCAACAAACAGGACTCACAGGCTTTTGGAGATTGCATCTTTTGAATATATTTAGTCATTCATTCATTTGTTAAATAAATTCCCTTCAAACTTCTATGTTTAAACCCATTATATTTTAATTTGTGCTTGGCAGGAACAGCTTTTCAAAATAGTGAAATACTTGAGACCAGTCTTATCCTTAGGGCTCCCCACCTTAAGAAGAGTGGAACTGCTTATCACCACTGCACAACTCTATGAGAAAAAAATATTTCTCTCATAAGGGCCAAACTTTTCCATTTCTCTGAAATTATGCATTCCTTTAGGAAGAGAAAATTAATATTTTACTTGTACCATGATTTTATGCCTCTGGTTAGAAAAGCACTCTGGAGGTCATCTGTTCCAACTCTCCATCCCTAGGCTGAAACAATTATGTCTTTAGCATCCCTGACATGGGTCTGTCTATCCTGTTCCCTAGTCCACAGTTTATGCAGACTGTTACTACTTTCATTATCAGTCTATTTCTGTGACTTGCTATTTTTAAAGTCAGAAAGTTTTCCTTATGTCACACAAGACTCTTATGCTGTAATTTCAGTTCATGTCTTCTTGACCTGTTCTCCACACAGAGAGAAAGCAGATTGGTTTGTTTGTTTTGTTTTTTTTTTCACTTTGCAGGAGGTTTTTATATATTTCAGAAGTGGTATCATGTTTCTTTTCTGTCTCCTTGTCTAGACTAAAGAAACACAGTTCTTTCAAACCTTCTTCACAGGTCATGTGAATGGGGTTCAATATTATTTCTGATAATTTATGACATGAGGTCATGTAGTTTGATGTCTGTGAAAGACCCAGCAGAAGCTGTACTAGGAGTAGAAGAAGGAAAATATTGATACCTATATTTTAGGTTTGGTTAATGCATTTCTCTGTGCTGTTCTCTACTCTTAAAACTACAAAACATGTGTGATATATGTTCTGCTAATCTTCCTCAGCTCCATTTTTACAGTTAAGTCATCAGATGGATTAAGAAATATTCTAATCAAAAGGCAGAGTCATGCATTTATGTTTATTGATTTTTTTTCTCCTTCCCAAATAATTATTCAATTTGACAAAATTGTTTTGATTTTGGAATCTGTCTTGCAATTTATGTTTACAACTTTGAAAATTATATCTTATGTCAATTTAATAAATCTCATTTCTGCTTCCATTGTCTAATTTGTTGCATATTGGAAAGTACTAGATCTCTGCTGAAGCACATCCTTCCATTTTACACTCTTAACTGTCTCTGCTTTCTATGTAAGGTTTCTATCACAATCTATACCAGGCTTATTCAAATACCACCATCTGCTATAAATTCAGCTGTGAATGATTTATTTCTGACAAATCACTTGAGTCCTAGAAACATGTGAGCACAAGATCACCACATTATTGAGGTTGAAAGGGATATTGAGGTCATTTAGCCCAGACTCTGATCAAAGAGGGGAGGACAGTGAATTCAGACCTGTTTCCTTGGTTTCCACTGTCCATTTGAGTCTGGAAAACTTCTAAACACAGGAATCCCATAGCCTTTCTGGGAATTCTGTTCCAGTACTTAATTACCCTCATAGAGTAGATCCCTTTACTTATATCCTCTCAAACTTGTCTTGTTTCAATGTATTACGATTTTGTATTCTTTTCCCTCTGTTCATGGTGTCAAGGAACTTGGCTCTGTTTTATTGGTAGCCTCTTCCTACATAATAGAAAGCTGCTACTTTCTCTCTCCAGGCTGAGCAAGCCTCATCTCCTCTCAGATTAAGCACCCCACCCTCAATCATTTTGGTCACCTTCTGCTGGACTCTGGGCTCTGGACCCTGCTGTACTCTTTCTACTTTACTATAGGATCATAGAATCATCGAATATCCAGCATATTAGAAAGGACCCACAAGGACCATAGAAATCCAGCCCTGGCCCTGCACAGGAGCATTCCAACAATCACAAGTGCCTGAAAGTGTTGTCCAAATGCTTCCTGAATTCTGTTTGGCTTGGTGCTCTGACCTCTTCCCTGGGAAGCCACCTTCTGCATGAAGACTCTTTCTCTAATATTCAACCTAAACCTCACTTGACACCATTTCATGCCATGCTATCCTTGGTCCTATAACTGGTCTCAGGAGAGAAGAGATCAGTGCCTGATCCTTTGCTTTCCCTTCTGAGGAAGATGTAGACCATGACAAGGTCTCTTCTTCTCCAGCCTGCACAAACAAAGTGGCCTCAGCCATGTCTCATAGACCCTTTACCATCTTCTTTATAAACACTGCTTGTACCAAGGTCCTGAAAAACAATTGCAACATTCCTGATGGAGTGTCTTAATTGCTGAATAAAGGGCAATAATCTCTTTCCTTGGTCTGCTGGCTATGCTCTTTCTGTTACAGCTCAGTATGCAATGAGCTTTTCTGCCAGGGCACAGAGATGACGCATATTTGGCCGACTGCCCACCATGTCCTTTCAGCAGAACTGTTTTCTGGCAGTCAGTCCCTGGCCAATCCCTGGCAGCAGGGGGTGAGTATGCCTCAAGCACAGGACTTTGCAGCTGTCATAGTTGGATTTCATAAGGATCTTGTTATGCCACTTCTCAAGCCTTTCTAGATGCCTCTGAACTGCCATGTTTCTCTCAAGCATATCAACTACACGTCTTGTCTCTACAAACTCGATGAAGACACACTTCATCTAGTCCTACAGGCCACTAAAAAACATAATAAACACGATAAATTCCCTGTTTATTCTCTGAGTAAGTCTACCTATAACTAGTCTCTATGCAGATTATGAACCTTTTGAGTATAATCATTCAACCATTTTTTTACTTTCTTGGTAGTCCATTCATCTACACCACAATTCCCCAAAAAAGACACTGTGGCAGATGAGATTCAAAGCCCTGCTAAATTCAAAATATGCATTTTCCATCACATCCACAGATCTAGGAAACTCATAGAAGTGTATCAGGTTTATAAAAAATAGGTTACCTTTGGCAAATACATATACGTTATTCCAAGTCACCAGAAACATTTCTAAGGGAACCTGCTCCTTGGAGAGCTCTCCCAGGGATGAGAGAGACTGAGCTATAGATCCCTTCTTGCTTTTAAGAAAGTGACTTTAACATTTGCCTGTCTCCAGTCCTATTATATTATTTCTGAAATCAAAATATCAAAGCAATCTGTGAAAAATCAACACATTATTCAAGATCTGGGATCTGGGGAGAAGTTGAGTTGATACAGTGGCATAAAAAATTTCTTGTTGGCACAGAAAAATTCCGTCTTGCTCTCGATTCCTTTCCTTATACTCTATTTACTTTTCTTGACTGTCACTGTATTAAACATTTTATACAACTATCTGTGTAGTCCCAAGGATGCATCCTGCTGATTTAACAGGCTGATCTGATTCCATCTATGAAAGTCAGATTGGTTTTGATACTGTGCTTTTGATATGTATCTTCACGGACTTCTGTTTGTCATTGGTGTCTCAGGTATTTGATTGTGTGAGACTTCTTCAGTCCTCACAGCTGGTTTTCATTTGCACCAGATAATTTTGTTTAATTGCAGATATTGACTACTCACTATCAGTCTCTCTTTCTGGGTCTTTGGTTAAGTTTTCTTTGGTCCAAACAAAGATTTCACTAAGATTCCACTCAAAAATATCATATACTTCCACATCTGATCTTTAATTTTTAAGGGTTTTTTTTCCAATTTTCCTTTTTTAGCTATTTTTTAAACAGTTCTTCATTTGTATAGAAACTTTCCCTGGTCTTCCACTTGCAGAGTGGAACTGATCAAAATATACTAAAAAATTACTAATTTTAAATGGAAAGCAGAGAGTATTTTGCATATGGAAAAAAGAAAAAAACCACACACAATTTAGTTAGATAATATAATTAACCTAATTAGAATTAGAATTACAGGCTTTAGAGAAACCCTTCTCTAAGAAATACTTTTGGAAATACTTTGGATTACAAGTGTAAATGTTACTAGATTTAAATTTTATTTAGACAGAGGACAAGTTTGTGTTTCTGAAAGGTTATCTGATTATACCATTTCAGATTTAAAAGCTAGTGCAACTCTACACTTGCCCAAAATACTAAATTCAGAGTCCCAAATATGATATTGGATTAATTCTGATTTAGAGGTAAAAGCATTATCTACTGAATCAATAACACCATCATTTTAATATAAGTTCATGGTGAAGTAAAGAGAATTTTTTATTGACTTTAATTAGATTTCACCTCTAAATAGCTCTTAGAAGCTTCTTAGCGATGTAACAAAAGCAGTTGATGACCTTGTTTACCATGCTAGATATCATGAGATTTCAGTGAAAGGTGATATATCTTCAAATTTAAATTCAGTCACTGGATGTAGAAGGGACAAAGTGCTGCATAGACAAATGTGAGTAGGCAAAAAATGGGTGGACAAAATTGTAATATGGAGCATAATGATGTTTTTTTATTTCTCTCCTTGCGTTTCACTGTTGAAACCATACCTTAATCTTGAGATCTTTATTACTATAATTTGATAATAAATCACAGAGAATCTATAGTAATAATAAATTTTCTGACATTTTCTTAATGTTGGTGGTTCTTAACTGTGGATATTATTACAATTTCATTTTCAGTGCTAGCTCTGAGGATTTTAACAGGAGTGCATTTCAACTTGAATTATACACACTGACTTGCTTTTGCAATGAAGATTTAGAGTTAATGAAGTGGGCATGAATCACTGAAACTGAGCAGAGAATCATAGAATGGTTTTGGTTGGAAGTGACCTTAAGATTATGTAATTTCAACCCCCTCATGGGCAGGGACACTTCCACTAGACCAGGTTGCTCAGGGCCCCATCCAGCCTGGCCTTGAACACTTACAGGGATGGGTCACTCACAGCTTTCCATGGTGACCTGTTCCAGCACCTCACCACCCTCACAGTGAAGAATTTCTTCCTTATATCTAATCTAAATCTGGTCTCCTTCAGTTTGAAGCCGTTCACCCTAGTCCTGTCACTACATACTCTTGTGAATTGTCTGTCTCCATTTTTCTTGCAGGACTCGAAATTCTCTTGGTCTTTCCTCAACAGAGGGGTGCTCCATCCCCCTAATCATCTTGGTGGCCCTCCTCTGGACTCTCTCCAACAGGCTGATGTCTTTCCTGTGCTGAAGACCTGAGAGTTGGATGCAGGGTTCCAGGTGGGGTCTCACCAGAGCTGAGAAGAGGGGTAGAATCCCCTCCCTGTCCCTGCTGCTTTGAATGCACCATAGGACACATTTGGTTTTCTGTGCTGCAAGTGCACATTGCTGGGTCATGTCCAGCCTCTCATCCCCCAGCACCCACAAGTCCTTCTCAGCTGCCTCGATCTATTCTCCTTCAGCCTGTATTTGTGCTTGGGGTTGCCCCAACCCACTTGCAGAACCTTGCACTTGGCCTTGTTGAGCTTTATGGATAATAAATCATTTGTCATCAGTCTGAATCTCAGAAAATGGAGTCATGGCTGATGATGATAATTTTTGGACGGGGATTTTGAGCACATTTTCTGTGCTGCTTGTGAATATGACAGCTGTTGATTATTTTTATGAGAGATACATTGCATACATCAAAAACTAAAGATGCTTTCTCTAGATCTGAGTATTTTGGTAAGCATTTTATCTGAAATTTTTGTATCTCATCCTAGAGCACAAAATTGCTATGGAAGATTTTATTTTTCTAAGCTGTACTAAATTACTGTAAGTTTATACTGAGATACTTTCTATGACCTCAGAGAAATCTATTCTGGATCATTTGGTACATAGATTTCCTGGATTTTATTTGGATTCTTCATCCAGAGGATCCTGGAACAAGCTTCTCAGGGAAATGGTCAGAGCACCTAGTCAGACAGAATTTAAGAAGCATTTGGAAGATGGTATGACACTTGGCGATGGTCTTGTATGGGGCTAGGAGCTGGACTTTATGATCCTTGTGGATGCCTTCCAACACAGGATATTATGATTCTGTGAAAAACTATAAGTATGAAAGTAATAAATATGGCACTTTTGTGGATTGCATCAAAACAATTTGTTTTTCTATTTTAAAGAATATTCATATTTTGGTTAAGAACCTGTTAAATCACTGTTTTACAGATATAGTTCTCAACTGCTAAATAAACCCCTCTTGCTGTGTTATATGATATTAAATAGACATTTGAACACTTTGGAATGATTCCTTGGTTTGTCTATAAAGAAGCACATTGGCTATGAGATGTTGGTGTTTATGAGTACTTTAAGCTATCATATGCTATCACTGCCAGAAAAAATGCTTACCTTTCACACCTGCTCTCACTTCAGCTCTGTGCAATGAACCCCACTGGAGAGACGATGGAGCTGAAAAATAACTGTTTCCTTCTGCTGTGGAAGTTTTCATGTGAATGGTTTGGCCGCTGTGAAGTTATGCCTGCTCAAGGGCCTGGGTAACTCAGGGTGCTACTAGCAGTTTACACAGGTCGAGCTCCAAATGAATGTTCTCTTTTTTACTGAGTGGCTTTCATTTTCTCCATTCATTTTCTGCTTTATTTTGCAAGATTAATTAGCTAACACGGTACAGTAAAGTTTCCTTGGTTTTCCATTCTAAATTTCTCTTAATGTTTTGTATTTGCTTTAAAGTAATTGTAAGTGAATGAAAAGCTATTGGGTGAGGTATTATTCTTGAATCTCAGAAAATCAAGGACATGATTCCAACCCTGACATAGATGGAGGTGAGGGAAGAGGAAAAGGGTGATGGTGGGGGGAAGAGCCTTTGCAGCTGTGTAATCACAGCTGCATCACAGGATGCAGGAGACAGCGCAGCTATTGAGTGTGAATGGTGAACCTGAGTGCCCTAAGCACACCTGCATCTCAGTGTGATTAGTGCAGCTCTCTTAGTTGTTGATAATTACATGTTTTTGACTGCCTAAAAGGTAGCTGCTGTATATCATGCTGCAGAGGTGACACTGCTTCCCCTGAGTTTAGACTAGACCACTAGCTTTTTGATGATTATGTTGCAAAGACACTCACAAAAGGACCATTAGCTAAAATCTTATTCACTAGGATCTCAGCATAGGATAAGTCTTATGTGGGGAATCAGATCTCTTGGACAAAAGGTGGCTCTCCAGACAGAGATGGGCACTCCCATTGCAAGAGTCCTTGCAGCAATATCTTCAGCTGGATTGCCTGAGACTCCTCAACCCACTGCTCTGCTCATTTCTTGCAGTTCATCTGGCACTGCTTCTGTGTGACAACCCCACTGTAAGCCAGCTCCACTGCAACAGATTGTTTCAAGCTGCAGACAAAACATCTCCTAATTCTCTTAACTGTCTACAAAAGACTGCCCCGTTGGACTTTTCTACATACAATTTGATCAATTTTGTGGCAGGATCCTCCTGAGAGTCTCTGAGATAGCACATTTTTCCACCCAGGTTGTTAATCAACATATTTAAGCACAGAAATTGGTCTAGGCACTGCAGGGTTTCCTGGGGGAAATCTTCAGGGCAGTCTCAAATTTCCACTAGGAGAGCTTCTGCACCAATTAGTTAAATCCTTAATTGTAAGGGTGGCTAGAAGTTCGGTCAATCACTGTCTCAAGTCAGTCTATTGTCTAAATTACTCCATTATCTCCTCTATGCAGCTGTATACACGGGGAGTTTCTGGATCACCCAAGGAGTTAATGACTCGAGTGCATCAGGTGTGCACACAGGCACAGGCCTGTTTCTCAGCTACACCACAATTATAACTATAAGACAAACTTGAATTTCATACTTATTTTTATACTTAAGTTTTATACCTCTTGCTGCAATTAAAAGCCAGGCAAAGTGAAATTCAGTACCTCAGTACTGTAGCATTGCCTGAGGAGTAAGACTCTAAACTATAACCATTTTTCACAGAAATTATTTTAAACGAGACTTTTTTCTAATAATAGTTTTATGCTTTTAACAGATTTAAATTGTCTTCATAGATAATGCAAAGTGATTAAAAATAAATAGATATCCTCTAACACATTTAAGGCATGACCTATCTTCCTTATGTAGTAAGGGCCTAATGGAACAATGAAGTAAAAGACTTACACATATGCTTTTTCTTCTCTTTAGAACACTTAATATTATTTATACAACCTACCAAGCTAAAGAATACCAAAACCTCATCAGAATTTTTACATAAGTAATAGCTCTTGCACACACAATATTAATGTACAACTGTGGTTGCTAACTCACAGTAATGTCTAACTGCACTGAAGTAAGAACAAACTCACTGAGTTTGAAATGCCAGTCTAATGAAGTAGTAATGGTCCTTCCTTTATTTGTATTTAACTTTTCATAGGTCATAGTAATTGAAAGCCAAATGACTACACACAACTTATGCTGAAGGTAACTTGGGCACCATTTATGCCTCCATTCTCCTGTCAGAACAACTGACCTCACCAAGGGTCATGGTTCTACAGTACTACTGAAAGAAACCACCAGCTGATTACAGCTAGGAGCATCCAAAAAGAGAAAAGGGAGGAGTAGTTAAGACATGTATCTTGGGAAGATAATTCACTTGGACATCATTTGGGGACACTGCGTCTGGTAACCTCAGTTCATAGGAGGTTATGCTCAATTTGTAACTGAATGTTATAAATTCATATCTATTTTAGTTCCATATCTTGTCCTTTATCTTATCAGTACCAGTGTTGAGCTAAAAACAAGTAAGAAAGTGAAAACAAAACAAGTCTCCCTGCTGTTACATCTCAGCCGTTGGACTGCTTTACCTACATCTTAAGATTTACTACTAACACAGGTTCTGGCACTTCGTGCTCCTAAATCACTTTGGAAGCTGTTTTTAGCAGGTATTTCTGAAAGAAAAGCATCTTAACTGAGGTGGTGTTAATGCAGGCTTCTTAATCTCAAGACCTTATTCCTCCCTGCAGAATATCAGCAATTTCTACTGACTTTACATAGAGGCATTTTGTGTCCTGCAGGGAAGAAAAAGACCTAGGGAGCATTAAATAAAAATGCTTTAAGACAGAAAACTGTAACTGAGGTCATCTTAATTCAAATATTTTACACTGTGCTGGCCTTAAATGAACTAATTTGAGACCTATGACCTTAACGGAGGGATTTCTCAATTGACATACATTTAGCTGATGCAAAGTCTACCTGAAATAGCCTTAGGAACTCTGTATAAGCATATAACTAAGCATATACTACAGTAAATGTGAAATTCTTCTGGATTTAGTAAAATCAGATATTCATGTAGAACTTCTATGAGGAAAGCTTTAGATTTTTGGGTATTAGTAAGTTTTTGAGTGTAAGTAAGAAAGTAATAATGAATTCTGATGCAAGCAGATTAAAATATAAAATTATAAGCTTTTCCTGTGCATAAAGTTACATAAAGTTATGTAATATCAATGGCTCTGTTTCTCCTGTCAACTAGAAGAGATTCTGAGACTGACCATTTTGTGCAAGACCCCAAAACAGCAGCTAGTATATATCTGAAAAACTTGGAGCTAGCACCACCTTTACAAGAGATTGGGTTTTCAAATATTTTTTGAAATCCAAATCAAAGCCAGGGATACAGTTATTAAGAATACAAGTGATCAGAGCTTATGTTCAGGATTCAAGCTTCTCCATATGATTTTCTCTTATCAAATATAAGAGGTAGACATTTGCATGATAAAGGAGAATTCTGTTTCTAAAATTATCAATGTCCCATCCCTTACCTCTGCCACCCCCCCAAAAATAAAAATCCAACTAGAGGATTCCAGGTAATAAAACTTGATAAAACAAGTGAGTGCTGGCAAAGCATTTTCCCTTCTCTCTTATCTCAAATGCAGATGAGTATAAAACTTAATCTCACCACAATAATTCACTACTAATTTTTTGAGAATTATAAAAGAGAAAGGGACAAATAAGCACAGGGGAAAAAAAAACCCAAAATATATATAGCAAATGTTTTAAAGAACTTATGCAAAATACATTTTCCCAATATGTGTGCATGAAATGCTAAGCAGACCCACACAGCTGGGAATTTGTGCACATGTAATTCTGACTTCTATCTTCACATCAAGCATTTGGCATGTAAGAGCCTGGACAGTTAAAAAACATTTGGACTTCATTGCATTGTTACAGATGTTAAAACAATATAATACTTGGCAATATCTAAACAGAACATCAGTGCACGACTCCTGCATCAGAACCCTGGTAATTGAATGCTATTCTATATACAGGTTTAGAACAGAAACAAACCAGAAGTGATGTAAAGTTGTGACTGCTCTTCCCATACAAAAATCCAAGACTTATTTTTTTTTTCATTTGATCAAGACTACTACTCTCAAAATTGTGTGTTAGGTTTAGCTACAGAGATTATATCCTATCTCATGTCTGCATTTTTTGGGTTTAATGCAATCTGTCGATTTTGGACTGCTGAGTCTGACTACATATATCAGGCAAAGGGATTGGATACATGCCTTCAACATCCCCTTCACTCACAAAATTTGCTTTGCAGAAATGACATCTTTGGTGTTTCAGATCTGAAGGCATTCCCTTGCTGCTACATTATGTCCTCTCAGAAGGATATACTTATATTTTTCTGTCCAATTTTCTTCTGTGATGTACTAGTTGATTTCAATTTCTAGTTTAAAATTATTCTTGCTTTATGAAAATTTCCTTCTTATAAAGTTTCATACACTTCCACCACACATAAATACAGTGATTTTACAGTAACAATTAATTGCTCTTAGGAAAAATACCAAATTATATATGTGAATATTGTACAGATCTTCACCTATATTTTGAGAAAAGATTGGTTAACCTGTTTTTCTCACTTGGTCTCCCAAATCACATTATTTTCCACCTTAAGGTCTAAACATGTTTATGGTAATGACTAATAGTGTATAGAGCTGCTCATACCTCTCAACTTCTTTTTTCCACATAACTTCTTTACATACTTAGTTATTTGACAATAAAAGGGAAAATGATATTCATTGTTTGATGGCATACTTATGCTGCAGACTTCTGCCAGAACATCCATGTCAGTTGGGATAGATGTGGTGTCATTTGAAACTGATTTAGCTGTAGGAGCAAAAAACCTCTCCTGTAGACTACAATGGCAGAACCATATTTTTGTCAGCTCTCTGTGAGAAAATGTGCTTTGCCAGACATAATAAAGATGTGTAACCACAGTAAGAAAGCCTTACTGACCTGATGTAACAGTTAAACTGTACTTCAAAAGTTGTTGTAGTTTGGATTTATTTGGTTTGGTTTTGGTTTCAGTTTTTTGAGGGTTGATCTGGGGTTTTGGTTGGTTTTTTTTTTTTTTTTTTTTTCTTTTGGTTTGTTTGGGGTTTTTTTTTCATAGCAACTTTAGGCAGCTTTTCAATGACATAAAAATTCATGAAAACTTAATACTTCTGCATCTGGACTCTTCCCTGCAATATTTGGTGAAAAAAAAAACATGTAAAGCCTAAGAGACTTAGTACATTTTTGGTTCTGGACTAGTTGTCTGCTGGATCCAGTCACTTTAGTCGATTATTTGCCAGGAGCTTGGTTATAGTAAGAAAAAGAGTGGAGCTCAGGTTGTCCAAACAAAAGTAAATACTTGGGAAAAGCTCCTAAAGAAAATAACTTGTTTGGTCCACCTGTGCAGTATGTGTTCTTTATAAATTTATTCTAAACAAGATGACATAAATCCCACAATATAATGCTGTTTCCAAGAGTATGATTTTCACTATAATGTCTGGTTTTACAGGAATCTTTATCAAATATAACTTTCCTGAATTTGTGTCTCTATTTGAGAATCCAACACCAAACAAATGGATATTCACCCTATCTCAAAAATAAAAATATAGGTGTTATGGCTCCCACTTTATTAAGCTTTTTATCAAACTCCTGTCTATCATTGTGACAGTTGTACTTGGCAATGGAGGGAAAATGTCATGGCTGATACTCCAACAAGGAGCTCCTACTCTGCGCTAGGTGAGGTCTTGGTCTCAGACAACTCAAATTTGTTCCCTCAGAAAAAGACACAGCAGTTTTTATAAAAGGATGAGATTTTAGTAATGAGTAAACTGTACACCGTAAGGACCCAGATGAAAACTTGTTTCTTCAACAGACCAGAAACATTAAAAATATCCTGAAAACTGGTGGGGAAATAGACTTAAAACTGCTTTTTCAAGAAATAAACTCAATATCTATTGTATTTTTGGAGACAGAATACACACACAAAAAAAATAGTAGGCCTGAATACAAAAAGTAAATTCAAGTAGTATTATTTTACTGATGCTAGGAATATTTTTTAAAAATATTTTTATTAAAAAACTCCAAACCCAGTTCTTCTGTATAAAATTGCTTTTTCACTATCAGATTTTTAACAAACCTTATAGCAGATGTCTTTACACTTTTATTAGTTTATATATATTCCATGGAGACTCATGATAATACATTGCTGATGAGATATTGTGGTTCAGACTTCCAAGTGCATTCTCTTATCTTATTATGCTGGGTTTTTTTATTTTCTTTCCTCATTTTTAATAACATAGTTATGCACATCTTTTGCCATTATGTCATACTCTTCTCCTGGCTGTGAGATAAAACTTTCAAGAGCAACTAGTTATTATTAGTCTAGGTAGTCTGGCTCTTCTTTATTGTTATTAAGCTGATGAATGATTTTATACTCCATTTTTGCCTTGAGATTTTTGAAAAGGTAGACATTATATCAGGCTGCTGAATTACAGGAAATATATTCTCTAGTATTATTAGGTGCCTAAGCACTTACCAATCACAACTTTCATCTATTTTAATCTTCACTTGTATTAGTCTTTACTTAATTTGCTCTCTTACCTTCAATTAGGTGCATTTGTTATCACAAAGGACTTATTTCTCTCTCTTCTTTTCTGTAATCCTCAAGGAAAATATTGATAATTATGCATTTATTGCCTTTGGATATTTAAACATCGCATTTTACCTTGCAAAATTATAGCAAATGGAGAAGTACAAGTCAAATGTAGATTTGCTTTACGAGTGCTGAGGTGGAAAATGTCTGTAACTTTTGACTGTGTTATACAAGTGAGATGAATATTGCTTTAAAGTAACTTTTGTGTCTCAGCTAATTTATGCTTCCTGAAAGACAACTGGATTCCTCATAAGCACAGAGAAGGATTCTTAATATTTCCTTTGTTTGCAGAGCAGCACCCTATATCATTTAAATTGACAAAACCTTAGAAAGGTTCACCCAGCTGTTTGCACTGCCAACAAAAACTTAAAGCAAAGGAAATTTCAGGAAATTTGTCCTGTATAAATATGTTCTTGTCTTTGACTCAGTACCTATCACAAAGCTCATTCTGATCTTATTGTCTGAGGTGCTGTCCTTCAAAACAGCAGGTGTTGAAGTCTATCATATAGCCAAATTCTTCCTTATATGCATAAAGTGGAGTTAGTAGACATTTAATATAGAGGTACTTGAAGTGAAGCCTAACCCACATGAACCACACAGCTGTAAAATTGATTATAAGATACCATTTCAAGGCAGCTAATTTATTCACTTCCATGGAAGAATGAGTTAGAACACAGAAGATTAGGCTGAGAAACTATATTTGAACTACCCAAAATATTCCACATTTTGAAACTGAGTATCTCTGTGATTTTAGCTGTTGTAGGTCCCTTGTTGTCAGCCAGAAAAGTTACCATATCTAGCAATATAAAGTATGTTTTCATTGCATGACATTCAAGGAAGTAAAGAAGGACGTGTTTTTCTTTGCACAAATCAGTGGCAGTATAGAGTCAGCCAGAAGGGAAGGTCCTGTGGGAAGACCTGCTGGACTGCTGCCAGAAGGCTTTACTGACATACTGTCCCTGATAACCTGAAAGGGAGAAATTCTGCGTTTCCTTACTTTATCAAGAACATTGGCAGGAGTAAATGGTAACTTTATAAATTGTAGCTCAGGACAAAATGCCAGTCAGGATTAGTATAAAAATAGGAACAGATTATGCAAGAATCAACTGATCTATGGCCTCTTCCTTTCCTGTTGCTAACTATAAAATTTTTTGTCAAATCTTGTTTAAATATTATATATTATATATTTAATTGATCCCTTTCCATGATGGATATTTTTGCTTCTGTTATTGTAGTATTTTGAAACTTTCAATCTGTTTGTGCTTGTACTTATAATCATAGTGAGAAAATACTATTTAGAATCACAGGTTCTTCTCCAGAAAAAATGAACACTAAAGGAATTTTTTTCTGATATTAAAGCAGATATATACTTCATCTATCATGTCAATTAAAGATCCCCATTTTTTATTACTAAATACTAATCACAGAAATAATTTGGCAATGCAAATATATTGCAAAACAGTATACGGCCAATATAAATATGTATCACCATAGAGATATGACAAGACATGATCAATATATATGGCATATGTAAGAATTTTTTAAATGCTGGACCCCTAATTTGCTTCCTTGATGTATAAGTATTATACAGCTTTTGATTATTTTGCTGCATATTATTATTTTTCTTCATCTTATTATTTTGGCTGGATTTAGCCTCATTCAATTTACAGGTAAACTCTGGAAAAGAATTGGCATTTAAATAATATAAGATCATTTTTTGCATCCAAAAATTATTTTAATGTAGTATATGTGTTTATGGGTTCCTTATCTTCATAAGCTCCATTTCATCAGTAGTTGAAACATATAAATTGAGAGTATGTAGGTCTGTCTACAACATTCCCCTTATGTAGCATTGAAAATTAAATGAAAAAATTAACTTATTGATTTTGCTTATTTAACTAATCGGTAAACCAAAATCAGCGTCTTTTGTTAAACTAAGTACAGCCGATCAAAACTGATATGCTTGTATAAGTATCTTCTTCTTTTTTTTTTTTTTGCTTTCTTTTCACTAAGTCATCATGAAAAAAAAAATGGAAGAATTTGATCAAAATGTTATGAAATTAACATACAGGGCATGATTTTATTTATCTGAAGAAGCATTCAAGACACTAAAGTATCTCCAGGACCATGAGCAAATCCACAAGAGATGTAATCCTGTCACAGTAATGGGTTGGCAGGGACATTATCACCTGCAGGACAGGCTCAGAAAGCCATACATGGACCATATGCAATGGACTAGGCAAGTGCAACTTGTGTCCAACCTGATTTTTAACTCCACAAGGCACTATCAACACACAGCTGGTCTGGCACTGAGTGTGTCAAGCCAGCTCTGTGCCTCCGAGAAAATAGCCCTGTGCACATCCAGCAAGTCTGAGGCTCTAAAAGACGTGAAGCAAGAATACAAAAATAATGTCTGTGACCTTTTGGCTTCTTGAGAAAGATGTGGAAATGAGAAGACTGGGGAAATAACTCTCCTAAGGTACTAAGATGAAAAAATTTAAAACTTCCATATTAGTGTCACACATGACTAACCCTGGGACAGAAAACATCAGTGAAATCTATCTTAGTAGGAAATTTTCTCCCTTTTCTGACATGGTTATAATCCTGCCTAGTTGTAGTACTGCTGAAAACAAATATAGTCTCATTCTTTAGCCTTGTAATTTATATTTGGTTAAGGAATTTAAATAAAATTTAATGTTTGTTGAATCAGTTCGAATAATAGTTCCATAAAGCCACATTTCTTTCAGGGAAAACACATCAGAGAATTACACCAATTTTAGTTTTAAGAATCTCATATATCATCCCCTGTCTGAAGAGATGAAGAAAACAGTATGAGAGCATCTTGAAGCATTTGAAATGTGTGGTAAAAGGACTAATGATCACATAAACAGAGCATATAGTTATTTCTACTTATAAAGGGACAATATTTCAATAATATTTTGAAAGGTCATATATTTTGTGGTGAAATATTCACTTGCAAAGAACTTGAGTGCTTGAACCACAGTTTATCTCTGAATCTTTGAGCAAATTAACAGCAACTTGGCTTCAATTCATCGAGTTTTCTTTCCTTCCTGCCCACAGCAGGAATCTCTCTGAGAGCGAGTAAGCCATTTTACAACTGAAAATTTAATTTGAGACAAACAGATGTAGTGTAAAACTAGAAGTCATTTTGTTTGTTTCGCTGCTGGAAGAAAAAAAAAAAAACCCACAGATTATCATGCTGGCTACTTTAACCACAATCAATAATTTGAAATTCACCATTAATTCACCTGTAAACACTTGTAAATCCTCACAAGTTTTATAAGTAACATCACCAAATTTGCCCAGATCTCCAGAGAATGGATTACTCTACTCTAAGAAAAAATTATAGAATGAGGATTCACTCTTCAACTATGCTACATCTGGAGTCTTATGGCTGAGTTAATGTTTAAATTGTTTGTGCTTCATGGCAGAAGAAATCCCTCAGAAGGACAATATGAGCTGCAAGAACCATATAGCACCACATAGCACCATAAAATACCCAGTGTGGAGTACTGGCAGGAGAAATATTAAAAATGCCTTTTCTCCAGAACTGAAGTGTAGGATGAAGGAAGAAGTATTAGGTAACATTGAGATCCTCAAATATCTTTTTAAAAATGAGATATGTTGATAGAACTGCTTATTCTCATCCTCTGTCAGCTGTGTACTTTTTCCATTTTTCCATTACATATTTTTCTTTTACAACCACTGTCGATTCTCACATTTTCAACAGAATTATGGAATGTCCCCTGCAAGTATATTTTTAGTATTTAGCAATGTTTTGATTAATTTCCCTAGTGCGATGAAAAGCCAGTTCAGGCACTGGCAAACCATTATATAAAAGGCTTGAAGTACTTGTAGAAATCTTTAATAGCTTATCTGTACAAACCACATTATTTTCAGAGTGATCTATGGAAGTCATGGTCCTTTATTAACAAACAAACTTTAACATAATACTTGCTCCATTATTTATATAACTTCTTTAACATGTGGTACCCATCATGAAAGAAATGCAAAATGTCTATTAATGCTTCTTGTGGACAGATGCAAGTAAGTAACGATACCCATTATATTTCTGAAGTGAATAATAGTGAAAAATGTTGCCCATGAGTGGAATCTGTCACCCTCTAGAGGTGCCTATTTATTTCTTATGGTTACCGGGAAAAATAAAGGCTTATTGAGTGTGAAGGTGCTTAATCTATGAAACGTGAACTTCATCCTTGTGGGAAGATAAGCCATTTAAAAAATTCAGGCTCACCAGGATAAAGACCCTGATAAAGGTTGAGATTACAACAAGACATAAAATTAAAGAAGAGAACTTGAAAAAAGTAATACTGGAAGATCAGTAAGGACAAAAAAAAAAACCAAAAAAAACAACGGGTTTTGATTATCCTTTTGTAGAATCGTAATGTTATCCTAACTAGGCAAAAGGGTAATTGGCATACAAGACAAAAGGAATGAATTTTGCAAAGAAAATATAGGAGACGGATTCAGAAACTGACAGTGCTCTTTGTCATCTACTCATCCTTCACTGAGGCTGAATAAAAGATCTCCATTTTACAAGGACAAATAAGAACACAAATAAATTTCCTGTTACGTTATAGTAAACCTTCAACTAAGCTATTTATTTCCATGCTGGTAAGCAATTTTGCATAAAAGATCTTCTACTCTAAAATGTAGTCTCTAGTGAATTTTGTACAAGCTAATTATGGATTGGTGAAAAATAAGATAAGAGAAGTGCTGACACAATCTTAAATAACAGCATGCTAGACTAAAATGCCTAAGTTGGATAACAACTTCTGAAACTTTGCTCATTGGTGTGTGCAACATTGGCTTTTAAGCAAACGTAGCTGTTTGCAGCTCTGCAACATAGCTAAAGAAATTTTATAGTACACACAATGATACAAATGTGATTAGTATGGCACACTCAGATCAGTATGCTACACATTGTGCACCCACACAGTACGAGTGGTTCCTGCACCATGAAAATTAGGGCTGAAGTAAAAGAGAAATGCAAGTGTTATCTGTTTTGTATAGCTCAGGAATTCAGAAGGGAGATTTTTGACAACATTTGAGAAAATTTGTTGGGAAGATGAGGAGTGAATGAAGAGTTTCTCATAGCCTGATTAGTGTCTTGAATGTCATATCCTTCTGATTTTGTTTTTTAGTTTGATTTTAGGAAGATTGCTGTATTTTTGCTTTATTTTGAGATTATCACATTGTTTTTTATTTATTCACTGTTTTTTGTCTAAATAAATTCAAATAGCTTTTGCAGACTAAGGTGAGTTGGTCCTGAGTCTCTAAACTTCAAGCTTAGTAGTGCATATTGTACAGAGAAAAAACCTGAAGATAAATTTATGAAATAAGTATTTACTAAATTTAATTTTGTATACATCTCTGGGAATGATGAAACACAAAAGAGAACAAATGCCTCCTTATTTATCCATTATGATCATTTAATTCTCTTGGAAATATTAAACATCTTTTCTTGGGCATCTTGGCAGGGAAATTAAATTCTGTCTGTGCAGCTGGACATAGTCTGAGTTTGTCAAGGGAAAAGAATCACAGTTTTCTCAGCACTGAAAGCAAGCAATAAAATGTGAAGGTAAAGTCTAAGCATACCACTGAGGTACAGGATTACTTGGATAAGATGTTCACTGCCTTGTTTGTTTGTTTTCTCAGCTATCCAGCCTCTGACATGACTTCGCCTCTGGAAGAACAGAGCTTGTTAACATGCTAAATTTGTATGTCCTTCTCTTGAAAACTTATGTTACTTGAGAGGAGAGCCAGAAACCATGCTGATTATCATCCACTGCTGTAATACAGTCACCATTAGGATGGGGGTCTCTGTTTCTTGAGAGGAAAGATGAAGACTACTACATCCTTAGTAAAACATCTGCACAAAGGGCAGGATGGTTGTTGCATGAGCATGCCATGGTTTAAGAGCACCAAGGGCTCTCTCACATATTTGTGTGTAGAGGATAGCAGTTCTTTCATACAAAGAAATAACATTTAGATGAACATATCCATCATTGAACTAAGGAATCTAAGGGGGCAGAGAGGAGATGTTCCATTTTTTTTTCTTCCTACCTGCAAAGATGAGATCTAGGAATGCTGTAGTCATGAAAAAAGCACCAGCTGAGCTTCCCACTCTTCATTTATTTCCCTTCCTATCAGTAAATGCCTGTGGCCTTAAGCTTAGCAATAATCGATGTAAAGTTAAATATTTATTAAAAATTATCTAAAATATCATCTGCACTTTTATCTTGCATGTTTATGCTAAATAAGAGGAAATGTTTTCAGTCAAATGGAAAAAAAATCAACATTCTAATTCCTGTAAAGAGACTAAATTATCTCCCATTAAATATAATGTGCAGGAAGTTTCCAAAAGCTTCAAGATCACTTAAACAATCACATTACTAATACAGCTGCCAAACCTTTTTTAACTTTAAAAGAATCAACTCCACTGTTTGCTGGAGCATCTAATCTCTGCTAGATTAATTCCATGGAGACACATTCCAGTAGTTTAATCTCTGCTCCATTGGATTTCTTGAAAAAATAAATGAGAGGCTTCTGAGCACTGAGGTTTTAGATTCCAGCCTCTTTATTTCAAATTAAAATAAAATATGATAGCACTAGACCTGGAATCTAGTTCCTTAAATATACTTCCAACACTTGAAGAAGTATTTTGCTTTAGAAAAGGACATTGTATATGTCAGGAATTATTACATGGTATATAGTGTATTGATGCTAGTATTACAGACATGTACAAGACCAAAGTTGAAGACTTGGCTGATTGAGCGTTGGTAACAACAGGTTTGGTGGAGCCAATGATAAGGTTAATAATGCATATAATAATTCATATAAACGTTTGCATGTATATTATTAAAAATTCATTTTCATAAATGCCTTTATCCTGTTTACATCTAGATTCTGCTTCTGGACCCTATATGTGATGAAAAACTGAAATCGAATTTGAACCTTTCAGAGTTTTCAGAGTTCATTTTGTGAACACTAGAGTAGAGGGAGCAAAGAAAATATGAAACAAATGGGTACTCACCTTTATAAAAAGAAATCAGAACAGAAAATCAAAATGGATTGACAAATGGACTCTGCACTGCAGCATTTTCATACAGGGTCTTAGATGAAATTCTAATTATAAATTATAGTCACTTATCAATAATAGTTATATCTCATTTGACATAAACGTCTGCTGAAAACTCATTGGGAACAGAAAATTTTTAGTTGTTCCTCTATAGGGTTGTGTGTATTCTTCCATTTAGGTAATCTACACAAAAAAATAAAATGGAAATGCTTCCAAAAACTATGTTCAAAATGAACACAAAACACAAAATTCATTTATATCTCTCCTAGTTATTACTCAGAAAGTGTAGAATAAATCACACTGTCTCTCACTGTTCATATGATTGCATACAGCTAATATTTTAAGCAGAGAAAGACCAAAATGTGAGAGTACATGAAATTACTGCAGATTCACCCAGGAAAAAAAATTATTAGTTATCTTTAAGATAGTATTGAGATAATAGCCATGATCTTACATCTATTAAATAAAAGTAGGATATCTGTTTACAGAAAAGAACCCAGAGGGGAAATAAAGATGTACAAAAACCTGTTTGATTTATATAGTTCTATGACTTAGAATACCAACCTGGGATTCTCATGACAATTTTACAGTCAGAATAATAAACAATTTTCTTCTAGATCAACTGATGAATTCCAAGTAATAACTTGTTCATCTCAAGCAAGAGTTCACTTGACTTCCTGTGCCAGTTTAACAGTTATCCTGTGAATGAAGGAAATTATAATTTTTTGCTACATCATTTTTATTCCTAGAGAAATATTTAACATATATTTGTAATCTTTCCCATAGGAAAATTTCTAAATGTATTCATCTGATTTTCCACGAGTTTTGGTCTCTTGACAAAGATAATAGTGATATCTTGTCTTGAATTCTGTGAAATAGTGATCACCTGCTCACATACAAATGCAGATATTGTTGCAGCCTTTGTGGTAATAAAAGCTTTTATTTAAAATCCTCTAATGAGCCATTGAGGAAAGGATATGAGTAATATTTGAAATTCAGTTCATATGACCTTGACAGACAGCCAGTACAAAGCATGGGAGAGGTGCACACAATGAAACCCGTATGGAAAAAAAGGATCCTTTTAAACATATCCTATTGAGAGGGAGTTTTTCTCTTCATCCTTAATTTACAATGAAAATAGATTGAGATAAAATAAGTTTCCATATCCTCACATATGGACCAGTGTATTCACCAAACTCCCATTTCATTTAATACAGCACCATAAGGAGATCAAAAAGGATTCACTGGAAAGTTTATGGTAAATATGCATCCACAAGTCCAAAAAGTTAAAGAAATGAACATCAGAAAAGGGTATACATGTTTCAATATCCTTTTGAGTGAAACCCTTTTTTGGCTAAACCTCCTATAATAGGTCACTGGAATACTCCTGACACCAGGTTAAAATGGTCAGGGGTCCCTTCTCTAACTTTCCACAATTTTCTCACATGGAATCTAAATTACCTAACACTTTCTTGAATGGATTCTGCCATAACTCAATAAAATGTACTAAGGGGAACCAAGGAGCAATACTGGAGTAAATTTGATTTCAGCTACCACCCATCCTTTAATTGCTTCAGTGTCTGAAGTCTCTGACCATTTAATCTTTGAGGCACTAATAATGTACCTAAATGATCAGTTACAAGTTTTTAAAAATTGCCTTGTGTACATGCATTAGGGCTCTTGGTAGGCTGCAGCAGAGAGAAGTTGCTATAGAAACACTACCTTATCACACTCCATTCACTGATGGCTATAAAGAGATACAATGGTCCCTGCATAACTACTACTAATCCACATGATATTAGAAAATTGCCAGGTTTTTTCTCTCAAAATTCTTACTTTCATTCCCAGGGGAACTCCCCCTCCTTCCCTGCACCTTAGCCTCCCACCTTTCCATTCAAACCTTCCCAGATGGAACTTTGCTTGAATATCTACTTGCCTGTGTTATTTTGTTCTGTTATGTGCAGTTAGCTGAATTCAACTGTGATCAACACAATATGTAGAACTCAACAAGATTAAATAAAATCATCTGCTTTGTCAGAAATACCTATGCAACCAAGTGGCAAAATATGTTGAAAGCATCAGGGTGGAGTAATGCTTGGAAAAAATGAACCTGTAGCCTGTGGCTTTTTCTATCTGATTCAGACTGCTGGCAAACTGCTGTCCCATCCATTCATCCATTTTACTTTCTTTCCAGAATTTTTCTACTTTATCTGGTAGGTGATTAAATGTGTCCTTTAAGCCATTCCTTATTCATCTTTTAACATTCCCAAAATTTAATCACCTGTAGGGGATAGAAGTACATGCACAGTACTATTAATCTTTCTTGATTGTAATTGTCATTCAATTTGAGATGACAATCTCTGAAGAAAACTCAAAAATTAAATCTACCCCAGACCAAAACTAAATCAAATACATCTTGTGGAGCTTACTACAGTCAGACCTTAAACCATTAATTGAGGAGGTAGACAACCTGACTTCTAGACTATCCTTTAGCTTGGAGAGGTATAAACTTGAGAGAACATGATGGCATTTTTTCCCCATTCATATTGTTTCTTCTTCTATTAAGGTAAACCAAAAAAAATAAAAACCAACAAAATAAAAACCAAACCCCCCCCCCCAAAAAAAAAAGAGCATGTGTTTGAAGCATAATAATTGGAGAACTTATCTAGAATAAAAAAATTATCACAGCTTGATTGTCTTCCAAGGGCATTGAAGCAAAGGAGAGACTTTAAACAGTATTTTTCTCTGTAGATGTTATATATCTGCTTTCCTCTGCTTACTAAGTTTGCAGATGGTTCTTTTCGATTACTTTGTTTAGTGACCTTCTGCTTTCTAGATGTGAGCCTCTACAGTGTAATCTGGGTAATATCTGGGTTAGATATCTAAAGTGTTAAGAATTCCAAATTCCAGAATAATTTCCTCCTTTATAAAATTCCCAAATCATGTAACTAAAAGGAATATTTTAATTTTTTGGTCTGTAAACACTTGTGAAATTATTCTCCCTGTCAGAATTTTCCGTTTAATTAATTCCCACGTTTTGGACTGGGATAAAGTTAGTTTTCTTTTTATCTGTTGCAGGGCTGTGTTTTTTTATTAAAGATAAGAAAGAACTTTAGTAACATGCTAATGTTTTAGTTGTTGCTAAGCAGTGTTTATACAAAGTCAAGGACTTTTCAGCTTCTCATAGCACCCCAGCCGTGAGTAGACTTGGGGGCACAAGAAGCAGGGAGGACACACAGCCAGAACAGCTGACCAAAGCTGGCCAAAGAGATATTCTGTGCTGTATGATGTCACCCTCATTTTATAAACTGGGGGGAAAGCTGCCTGGGGTTTGCTGCTTGGGAACTCAATGGGCATCAATGGGTGGGTTGTGATTAACTTCACTGTGCAGCACTTGCTTTTTTTTTTAGTTTGTGAATCATTAATATTATTCATCCTCCCTTTTCTGTACATATAGCATGCCCTAGTATATACAGAGGATAATATAGTGTATACTATATATATAGTATCCTTTTCTGAGTTTAATATGTATATAATCTGCTGTAAAAAAAAAAAACAAAAAAACAACAAAAAAACCAACAACAACAAAAAAAACAACCCACAAACAAAAAAACCCTGTCAAAAGTCTATGATTGTTTTCTGGTTCCAGCCAGGAGAGAATTAGGTTTTGCAGTAAGCAGAAAGAGGCATGGCTAGAACCCAGAGATTATCCTATACAATTCATATCATTGCCAGGGGTGGGGAAGGAAGTCTCTTCTGAGAAAAAGGGATTCCTTCCAGTCAAGCACGTGTGGTGGATGGAGCAGTGGGGTAATGCTGGTCACAAGGTGGAGCAAACAGTGGCTTGGCACTGGTTCTGAGCTGTCGGGGTGGTGTGGCTGTGGTTGGTGGAGCTCTTAGCTCAGTACTGTTTCCAGTAAATTGTTGTTATTTCAACTTGTGATCTTTACCTCTTTTCCCTCCAGTCTTCCTCTCTCTTCTGACAAAGGGAGTAGAAGGATAGGAAGTGAAAGCCAGCATGCAGCACGTGATTTGAAGCATCTAGATTTTTTTATTTGGGAGCACTAAGTTGGAAAGTTCCATTCTTAAATCATAACAGGTAGGTAAAAGTTATTTGGAAAAATTTATTTTTTTTGTAAGGAAGATGTAATAACATAATGTATTTTTAATGTGAGGAAAATACAAAATGTTTTTATTTTGTTTTTCTTATTTTAACTGTGAAAACAGTGAAGTTGCTTTGATTTTAATGGTATGTTATCCTATTTTTAGCATCGCTACAATTTTAGAAAAATTAACCTCTTTTTAAGATTTAACAATAATTGGTTTTAATAGTAATTACAATATCTAAGTTTTTGGAGGTAAAATTTATTTATATATAGATGTAACAATTTATCTTTTGATAGTACCAGAATTTTGTTAACACAAAAAAGAAAAATAATAGGAAAGAGGAAGAAAAAAATTCTTAGTTAGTAAGATAAAATAGTTAAATCCATCTGGTTTATGCTCTTTATAAGAAACAAGAATGGATTGCAAGAAACAAGTATTCCATTAACTTAGTTTCATTCATATATGAAGAAGGACCACCTAACCCAATGTGATTAATCCGAAAAACAATACTGAATGTCAGGTTCTTTATTGTCATCTTACCTTATTGAAATGAGACACATACAAGTGTTGTGTTAAAAAATACCAACAGTTTTAGCATTAGCCCTGCATAAGCTGATTTATACAAGATTAAGAACATTCTTTTTCTTCAGTACTTAGATAAGTGATATCTCACCATCTTTTATTAATAGGAATCAGTCTCTGGTCTGATGTAACAAGAATTATCTCCTGTTGTATTACTACTTCTTTACTTTTGTGCTTTATTTTCAATTTCAGAGATTTTTGGTAGTTCAAAGACTTCTCATATAGTGTAAGTGCACAGTTCCCACTTTTTTTATCACATTGAATCATTGCTTATTTATTCACCTCAAGAAGTGGTTGACAACACACTTGAAAATAATAACTTTTTTAGACATTCTCACAGTAAAATTGTTGCCTTTCTAGTGCTCTCTATATTTCTTTGAGAGGAATTAGTGTATTACTAGCAGGTTAGCTATTCCTATGGAAAATATAAATTTCTGTCTTTTCATTATCTGTTATTTTTATGCTTATAACAATTTAAATAGATAGCATGAAAACATGGCACATCTCACTCTGGACACCAAATTAATAATAATAATAATAACAAGAACAAGAAACAAACAGCAACCAACTAAACAAAAACACCTAACCAAAAACCTCAACCATCTACAAAAAAGTCAATTTCTTCTCAGTTTCCATTTGCCACTGCTTCAACCTGAAACACTGAACATGTCTTTTCCAATTGTTAGTAGGATTGGAAACAAAAATTTAAGATAGTCATTATTTCACCTCCGGTTTAATACTGTCATGAACATAGGGTTTTGAAGTAATTTTGCAGTTAAGCGTTATCCTGATTGTGCAATGGTAGCTGGTTGTATGATCACTAAATTAATAATCCTGATAAATAACCAGAGAGCTTTTGAATTTGATCAGAAATCAAAAGGATTTTTTTGTTACTATGTTTTTTAATATTAGCCCATTAAAATAATACTGTATTATATACTCAATGAAAAAAGAAAAAAAGTCAGTTATTATGTCTGTAATCATTATGTGATTTTGAAGGTTAATTGGTAATAAAATCTGAAATGTCCAAGCTGTTACAATCATAACTATTATATCAGTTTTAGAACAAAGATCACATAACTAGTGAACTATAACAGACCTCCCAGTTTTCATGAAATATGTCTCAGGAGGTCTGTTAATCTCTTCTGGGCCATCTGTCCTGTTTGAATCAGAGAAGATAAAGACTTTTTGGGATCAGGGAGAAAGTAGGTCATTGCATTCTGGGACATATCTAACTTAGGTAGAAATATCCAGGAGGGGCTGTTAAACAAGGATCATTGAACAGGACACATGAATGAAGTCTGGCTAGAAGATTCCTAAAAGTGCAATTCTTTACACAGAATTTTACCACAGCTTGCTGAAGTTAGCAAGAGAAAGAAAAATTACAGTGATTGAAGTTTGTATTCCCCAGACTTTATTAGATATTACTTCCCGCATCTTCATGATATTTGTCTCTTGACCATTGTGCTTTTTGTCTTACTAAGAAAAAAAAATAAAAAGTACTTTTTATGTAGGTATGTACTGAAAAATGGCAATATAATTTAATAAGTCTATTAGTTTCAACTATTGAACCTCTGGCAGAGAAAGAGATTTTTGTTGTTCTTTATCCTTTTTTCTTTTCTTCACTAAAAAGTGTATTCATGGTATAAAAATTCAAACAACCACTAAATAAAGCAGCAATATTTAACAAACCAGACAATTATGATAATGAAATTTAGAAAATTTTAGCAATTATGGGCAGCTTGTATTGTCCTGGTAGAAAAATGTGGCCACCTGTAGAAGCAGGTGCCCGAAAGGCTCTGGCAAGTCCAGCTCCTCACCAGTGCTGCCCCTTGGTGCTCTGCTGTATCCGTGCTCCCTGAAGGGCTGATCCTCACACTCGTTCTGTCTCCACTACTAGAATGGCATGCTGTTGGATTATCAGTCTACCCCTGGGAAGAAGTACACAGAGACTACTCTTTAATTGGGACTATGCATTTCAGAACAGCTCGAGATATTTTAATGGCCTCCTAGATATCAGTAGGGAACCATATGTTTTATCAGGTTCAGCTATACAACAATGAACAAGCTTTTCAGAGCCTGTCAGTGACAGGGAGTTTAGACTGCTGTATGTGCATTTGTTTCTCTTTGAATGCTCCATCTCTCTGCAAGTAATATTGTCCAACAAGGGAAAAGGACTTTTTTATTATTTCAACCCTGAACATCAAAAGCTGGCTCTCATCTTTTCCCCTTCAACTTAGTACAAATAACCAACTAGTCAAAGAGCAAGAACTGCCTTAAACAAACTACAAAAGATTCAGAATAGCCAAAGATGTAAAAAAATCTGAGCTTCAGATATGGCTCCCTGATAATAACATTGTTATGTTAAGCCACTGGGTTGACTAGACTAAAATCACATACTGAACCTTGCTTTAAAGCACATCATTTCAGAGGCTGAATTTCAGACTTCAGCTTTCCTAAACTGTGAAACCTCTATGTACAACATAGTTAAAATATTATTTTTAATTTAATTTGTTAAAAGCTCTGCTGTTTTTAGCTTTTGCCTAGGATTACAGTGCAATACCATAAACAATATTTAATTATATTTGGGTAAAAATAATTCACACAGGAAACCATCTTTAAAACTACCAGATATACTGATAGCAGAGCTCTCAGGATTCCCAAATATTCCCAAAACATTATGCTTCACATCGTCTCAATAGTACAAATATGCAAGCAAAGAAGAAAGACATGGTGTTTTATGCAAACCTAGGTATATTTAGTTCTTCTCTTGCAACTGAGCACTGTTGAACTAGTAAATGCATGCAGTGGGAAGATTCTCACTGATGAGAGGATACTTTCATTACAAGAAGAGAAATTCAAACACTGAAAAGCCCCAGATACTTCATTAAGTTACTTTGGCTTGTTGAGGTGCTGTGTATAAGCTAAACCAGTGTAACAGAGCCATATTATACTTTCATCTGGTGGAAAATGTGAAGTAAAACTCCCAAAAACCCAAATGTTGGGTTGTTTGTTTTTTTTTTTTTTACTTTTGTTCCTTTGAAATTACATGTTTTATTTCTTGTTCACAGTGGGTTAGGATTCACATTAACTCAGTTAAAACACCTGTCTATGGTGTGATAAGTCAATTATATGTCTTAATCTCTATATCCTGGGCTGATATGCATTTAAGAAAGATCTAGAGCCAACACCTGGTGAACCTGTTTCTGACTATCCTTGCTCTAATAAATTCATTAATTAGCTTAGAGATGAAAGGACGCTATAATATATTCTAATGTCAAAAGAGACTGGATGACAATATGGATGGCTGAGCTTTTAGATCTCCTCCTGAAAACATTCAGTTCACCTTACTTCACCTAAGGCTTATTTAAAGATGATCTGGCAGCAGTTGAGGACTAAAATGTATTTTCCGTGGATGTTAGCCTGTTTTGTTTGAATGCATCCACATTCCTCAGGTCACCAGCAGCTGTCAGTGCTCATGCTCCCGGACTTCCTGTCACCAGGCAACAAAGAAATTGTCACCCTTATTTAAGGTAAGGTTGACCAGATTCCTATACACAAGTGTTATGGAACAATATTTTCATATGTTAAAATTTCATGATCTTAGCATATCCTTGGCTTCTTCTGGAGCAACTGGGAAGGAATGCATTTTGTCAAGGGCTATTGCACTGCATGCTATTCTACTTGGAGGCTGTAATATCTTGTGGAGGGTTGCAGATAGTAGGAGAAGGAGGAAAACAGGAGGAAAAGGGAAGGTGTCCCAAAGACATGAGATTATCCCAGGAGTGCAGCTTCTAGGTGATGCTGACCTGCACAGGGATTAGATATTTGGATGTGATATGCTCTCATGCCCTGGTTTGGTCAGCTCATTATGGAGAAGATGAATATGCTCTTGTCTGGAGGAAATCTGGCTAACCTCTGCTGCCTGTGTCATGCCGTTTCACTCCTCCCAGTGTGTGCAGAAACACAGAAACAGAGGGAGGCTGATGTCTGAAGGCCAGACTTTAAGTGTGTCTCCAGCCATTACAGAGAAGCCACTTCCACTGTCTTCAGCAAGGCTCCCAACCCCACATAAGCACCCCACAGCCACAGGTAGGGTCAGTGTGATACCAGTAATTCTGCTGCTCTGTGTATGCTGAGAGGGGCTGGATATTCCCACGAGCAAAGAAATGTAGGAATATGACACTGTGTGTGAGAAGAATCAGGTGTAAAAAATTTAGGCCCAAATATCTTAAGACAAATGTTTCTATATTGCAGTGCAATTCTGACTAAAAATCCATTTGTTTTAGTGGCATTTATATAGCTAATGTTTCCATAGCATTCAGAGTAAGGGTACTTTAAGCACTTAACACTTTCATGGATTCTGCCTATGTTATAGCTACTTAAGAGCCTTAAAGCTAATGATTATTTTAAATTATATTTTAAGGATTAGGTAGAAAAGAACTTGTGTTTCTGCCTTCCTTCATCTCAGAAGTCTGTTCTAGCATGAAATATAGTTTGCATTTGTTCCTACAGAAAACAACCTCAATCCTTGCTTGGAGGAATGGAGCTAAAAAAGGTCATAATTTCCTCAGCGTGTATAGAAAATGATACATAGAACACATCTATTTTGTATTTGTGTGCAAAAATTACAACAGTAGCAAAGACAGCAAAATACCCATCCTTTTAAAAAGGGATCTGGAGAGCAACATAAAGCTCTGATCTTCCCCAGCACTTCAGCTTTGGCCTTTTCCTACTCTTCCTTAAAGTGTGACAATTATAAAATTGTTTCAGTGGATCTCTGTTTGTCATTAGCTCTTGTCATTCCTCCTCAGCAATGAGGAATGATTAAAATCACCCCAGGTGAGTTAAAGCTTCAGTGAAAGAATTCTGTAATTACTGTGAACTCCAAAATATTTTAAACTGGATGCATAACAGATAAAATAACTTGCCCATAAGGGCAAATCAAGATAATGCACATTTCAGTTGCATTACAAAAGGGAAGCTAAACTATGTACAGTACAAATTCTTATGAGTTCTTTTCCAGCAATAAAAATCAGCCAAATTTTTCAGAGTATTTTAGACATTATTTTAATTATTTTTTTAATCTCAATTTATCTAGCTGCCTTAACACAGTTGCTTGATGTGCTGCCTTAAATACCATAAAGTGTTATATATATATGATTCCCTCTATGTACGATCTTCTTCAACAATGAAAGATCTAATTTCACCATATTTGCTGTCTGCAGTGAATTTTTTTCACACAGCTCTAGATGGCAGTGCTGATAAACAACTAGTACATTCAGCAGGGATATATTTTACTTGGTGAACTGCTACAATTGATTTGGAGTCTTAACCTTTCCTCCACTTACCCTGTTTCCCACTCTACCACCTGCAGCCCTATAAACAGAAAAGACTTGCATGATGGAAGCCATCTGTACAGTAACTCATCTCATCAGAGTGCTGAAGAGCTGTTCTGCTCAAGTGTTATCAATGTCTTCCAACTCACTGTGTATTTTTCTTATTGCTAAAAACAATCCCAAGCATTCTCTTTGGCAGATTAGTAAGGAATTCAAGTAGCAGATGTTCAAATCACTTTTTATTTTTTGCATACTGAATCTCCATAAGGATACCAAGATCTGTTTCTTGGTCTTTGTGCTAAGTGTAGCAGTTCAAACATCTCTGCTCTACAGACAGAAACTACGGAAATGCTTGTGAATATATTATCTGAAAACCCATGTACATTTTTAAAAAAAATTATATTTAGTTTCCCTGGGAAATACCAAGAACAACATAAGCTGATTTTTGTTCCTATGCCCCCATGAAAAATAAATATTGTGTCATAGGGAATACCTGAATACATGTTTACAAGCTACTGTTGTACTGTTGCACAAACTTCCTTCAATCAAAATTCTCCCTAATGTACAACAAATAGAAATGTCTACCTGACATTTCTCAGTATAAATTCAGCATACAAAGTTGTCCCCTGAAGATATGAGTGAAGTGGTCTGAGGGGATAAAATCAACTGGATTAGTTGGACTGCAAATCCTTTTGATAGCATACATGTTCTCTGTCTTGCATAGATATAGAATTCTCATTATAAGTTATAGAATCATAGAATATGCTGAGTTGGAAGAATAATGATGCAATATGATCATAGAGTCCAACTCCTGTTGGACACCCCAAGAGTTACACCATGTGTCTGAGAGCTTTGTCCAAACACCTCTTGATCTTAGACAGGCTTGGTACTCTGGCCACTTCCCTGAGGAGCCATCAGCTTCATTCCTTCATTCAGGCTTTCCTTGAGTCCTATCACTAGTCACACAAATGAAGGAATCGGTGCCTGCCCCTCCTCTTCCTTTTGAGGATGTTGAAGACCACAATGAGGTTTCCTCTCAGCCACTTCTTCTCCAGGCTGAACAAATCAAGCATCCTCAGCTGCTTTTTGAATAGCTTCCTCTCCAGACTACCAATTTTGCTGCTCTACTTTGGACACTGTTTAATAACTTAAAGACTTTTTTATATTTTTGCACCCAAAACTGCACACAGAACTCAAGATGAGGCCACCCCAGTGCCAAGCAGAGCAGGACAATCCCCTCCCTTGCCTGGCTGGCGATGCTGTGCTTGATGCCCCCCAGGAAAGGGTTGGCCCTTCTGGCTGCCAGGGCACTGCTCATATTCAACTCATAATCAGCTTGCCACTAACCAGAACCCCAGGCCCCTTTCCACAGTGCTGCTCTTGTGTTGTTTGTTCCCTGGTCGATACACACAACCAGTATTTCCCCATTCCAGGTGCAGAATCTGGCACTTGCCTATGTTGAACTTCATACAGTTGATGACTGCCCAACTCTAATTTGTTGAGGTCTTTCTGCAGGACCTTTCTGCCCACAGGCAGGTTGACAGCTTCTCCCAGATTAAGGTAATCTGAAATTTACTTAATGTTTCTTCAAGTCCTGTGTCCAAGTTGTTAATGAAGATGTTGAAGAGAGCTGGGCCAAGGGTGCTGTCCTGCAGAACCACACCAGTGTCTGTCAGTTTGATATCACTCCATTCACCATAACCCTCTGTACCTCACTTGTGAGTCTATTGCTCACCCACCACGTAACTTGGTTATCCAGTTGTGTGCTGGATATTTTGTCCAGAAGGCTACTATGAGAGACAGTTTCAAAAGCTTTGATGAAGTCCAAAAAGATGTTATCTACTGGCTTTCCTAAATTAATTTGTGGGGCTTCATTATCATAGAAGAAAATAAGGTTCAACAAGCAGGACTCTTCCCTCATGATGCCATGCTGGTTGTGACTGACTACACTGTCCTCCAGGTGTTTTTCAGTACCTCCTAGAATAATCTTTTCTATGACTTTACCAGGCACTGAAGTGACCAGAACAAGTAATATTAGGTACCTATGTATTAGGTAGGGTTCCCTTAGTAAAATATATAGTGCCATGCAAAGTTCTAAAGAATTTTTATGGGATCTTCGACACTGGTAAATCTTAGAACACCCTCAAACACAATTTTGGCACATGTTGTCTAGGATTTGCCCAGCAATTTTCATAGCTTATGGGTAAGGACCTTCCACGAATCATTACCAATGGTCAATTTGCATTTAGAAAACTTATTTTGGAGGCAGTAAAATTATACTAGCATGCCCACATATTTTTTCTGTGCCAGTAACTTCAGTGCTCCAATATATTCTTGGAGAGGTTTAATTTTCTCCTGCAGAAATAACTTAAATTTTCAATGCTTTCCTTTTTTAAAGAAATAACATCATTGCTTTCAGACCAGAAGTTTATGAACAGACATAGGTACTGCAGTATCAGAATCCAGACAAAAGAAAAGAATAAAGGAAGTAGTTGGAACCATATGGGCGTGAAGATTATGAATAGTCTGGAGCAAGAGTATTATGAGGATTGGCTGAGGGAGCTGGGGTTGTTTATCCTGGAGAAAATGAGGCTCGGGGAGAGCCTTATCAGTGTCCACAACTGTCTAAAAGGAGGTCGAATCCTGGTGACCGTCAATCTTTTCTCCCGAAAGTGACAGGAAAATAGGAAATGTCCTTAAGTTGCATTAGGAGAAGCGTAGATTAAATACTAGGGAAACTAACATCACTGAAAGAGTGGTCAGGCATTTAATAGGCTTCCCATGGCAGTGGACAAATTGCCATCCCTGGAACTGCTTAAAAAGGTGTGAATGTGGCTCTTGGAGACATGGTTTCATGGTGATTGTGGTGATACTCATGTGAAGTGGTACTTGTGGTGGAGTTTACAGTTGCACTTGGTGAACTAAGAGGTCTTTTCCAAATTCAATGAATTAATGATTCTGGGGTTTATACCCATCATTCTAAGGAATTCTTGCTGAAGCATGAGGAATATTTGAGGGTTTTTTGAGAGGTATTTTTTTGAGAAGGTTCCATGTTTATTAAACCAATCAAGATAATATCAATCAAATAAGACTTTATCCCTTGAGCATGATACAGAAGAATGTTGATGTTTGGTCAGAGAAGGTTTTTATCTTGGAAATCTTGGATGTCTACCACATGGTCAAAAATGAAACATATGATCCTTGTGTGTCTTGATTTACTGCAATTAAAATCACCACAAAATGAACATTTCAAAAAACTATAGAAATAATTTTATTCTTCACAATCTTTAAGATCCTTCAAGAAATTTCCCTGCATAACTAAATATCGTTATATTTGTTTTCAGTTACCCTGTAGGGTTAACCTATAGCTTTAACACAATAAAAAGGTATAGAGTATCATAATTTGGCAAATGCTCTTCAAATCCTACTGGATCCATGTGCCTCAGAGCCTTCTTAGTTGAATGCTACTTATCTGAGTTTCTGCTCAAGTTTCTTGAGGGAATTATTCTATAGCTCACATACAAAGGTGTCTGATAACCCTGTGTAATGATGGCTACAAAATAACAGAAGTGCAAGTACTATTTTAACTTAATCTGCTCAAGAACAGAGCTTATCTTGATAATACAAGAATAGACCTTACTGACACATGAAATCTGCATATTCAACTCATAAATAGTGAAATGAAACTAGTATATAATACAAGAGTGCAATGTGTAGCTATATTCAGGTCTGTTGGATGTATTATCAGTAGATAAAAGTCACCATTTCTTCTGTTGTGTTCAACTCATAAAAGTGATCTTACATGAGTTTTGTCACTATTGACTAGAAAGCTAATACATTTTTCATAACTATTCAAAGCTATTTCTGACTAAAGAAAAAACATTTCCTATCTGAAGAAAAGGATATTGCTTTCTCTCTTTCAGGATATTCCTGTAGTCTGTTCCAGCAGTTAGGCAAATTGTGACATTTTTGAAACTAAAAACATTGTAGATATCGATCATTTTTGATGAAGATTCTGATAGGAAGTTTTCTGAGAGTCAATAGGGAATGAGAGGAAGCTATTGCAGGTTAGGAAATGCCATGCATAAAAATACAGTTTTGAAGTAAAATATATATAATAGATATCATACATTTTCTGTAAGATTGCACACTCATTCTCTAAGATTATTCATCTGCTCATATCAGTGGACTAGTTTGAAAAAACTTTGGAAAAGCTTGGCATTCAATATTAAGGTAAAAGACCCACAGCAGATTGCTGCAAATATCCACATATATACAAGAGGATGCCTTGACAAGATTTTTAATTTTTGTTTCAATCACTGTACAAATGAATTTTCCTGGTTAATATTTATTCTTTGGGAATGGAAACAAATAGCTGTTCTGGTCAGCTGATCTTACTGATCTAAGCACAGTAAGATCATTCTCAAGCTTCATTTCTCTAATAAGACATACTGTATCACACAATTTGTCTCAGACACATATAAAAATAAATAAATAAATGCCCTGTGTTTGTTTGTCTGAAATAGGCACAGCAGAAGGACACATTAAATATCTTAAATGATGACAATAATTTTGATTCTTTTGACATTTTTGCTTTATAATTTCTTAATCTTATCAGCTAAAGATTTTCTTAAATTTTCTGCCTAGAGAGAATGCTCATTCCTTCTTACTCTGCCCTTGTTGGCTAATGAGAATAATTGGTCCCCATCCTCTTATAACATTCCTTTATGTATTTGTAGGCAGTTATCATGGCTCCCCAGTGGTCATTATGTTTAGGTATTGAACATCTGCTCAAGAGTTTATTGATGCTGTAGATAGTACCATATCTGCTGGGAGTAATAGCACATTGCACTATGTGGCCATTCGGGGAGCCCTACCTGCAGGAAGGTCACTCAGTAGTAAATCCAAAACACCTACAAAATGCAAAGTCCTTACCATGAACACATATCAGTGGATTAGGCTGTTGCAAACCAAGAGGCAAGATTTGTTAAAGCCACATATAATTGTGACAATTTTTTTTAAGAAAAGAGGCAAGGATTTTATCTGTATTTGATCATGATGTTTTCATAGTGCCTCAAAACATCAGATAAAGACTTTACTTATTCTCAGACATTTTGTACTGAATTTCTATGAGGTCTTGACGTTTCTATAATACCTTCCATACTTGAGAAGAAAATACTGCAAGCCTGACAGGTGTTGACAAGCAAAATATTCAGTAGTAAACATAGTATTAATTACAAAGTTTTTGTCCTTTGTTTTGATCCCTGCTTTGTCTCAGAGTAACTTTTAGATAAGAATCACTTGATTTTAAAGTCTACAGTAGAAAAGAGAGGAAGTTTTGGACAAGTTTATAAAAAATAGAAGGTGACTTTGAGCCAAGAGTAGAGCCTCATCTACAGATCATTTCTCTTTTATTTATTAAATAATGCCAGCTACAAAAGCACATTTAAATTCTCCACTGACAGGAAATGTTTACATTAGGTTTACATTGATTAGCTTAACAGCAACAAAAATGACATGTAATAATTCAGTCAGTGGGAATTTTTAAGTGGGATAACAGGGAATGAAACTAAAAGACCTCTGGGTTCCTGAAGTTTAAGTGAAAGACACCTTCACACAGATGCAGATAATATCACACAGCATTTTGTATCATCTGCTATAGTAATCGCTGTATCTAACAACACATTTCAGTCACTCTGCACTTCCTTTTTTAGCTCATTTTCCTTAGTCCTTAACCACATTCTGTGAATACTATAAGGATTAGACAATTCCAGAAAGGGAGGGAGGAAGGGAGGAAGGAAGGAAAGTATTTTAATATCTAAATGAATAGTATCTGCTATTTTTAACCAGGAATATATTTTTAAATTTATTATCTGTTTTACCTTATTGTACAACCCCAAAAATGTGTGGACATGTACCATGACAGAGATGTGACACCTAAGCTGAATATCGCTGTACTGTGTTTATGTACTGATAGAGCACTGGAGTTGTGTCTTACTCTCTGTTAAAACTGCTGGCAGATTAGCAGCCAAAATGCTGAGAGCCTTCTAATTTGAAGGCATGGGGTGGGCCAACTGGCACACTATTTATGAAAGGGACATTCAAACTATGCACATTGCTAAGCTGCCACTGTGAATGAGAAAAAGAAAGACAAGCAAAGTGTTATTGAAGCAAAGCCTAGAAAAAGAGCATCAAAGAGATTGGAACAATGAAGAGCTGCTTTCAGAATGGGATCATGAAAGCCTGAAGCCCTGTGGCAAGGCTGGCAGGTGGACACATACTGCTGCAGATCACAGCAGCAGGACAAGCCATCAGGATACTATACAGAGTTGGCAAGGTTGTTAGAATCCAGTTGGGGTAGATTAGAAGCCCTGCAGAGAAAGGATTAGCAGCTATGGGCATAGTTTAGACAGCAGGAAGGTGAAATGAAAATCCACAGTCAACTTATACCTACCTTTGTGCTTTTTTTCCTCCTTGTTGTCAGTGAAAAAGGTCATTGTGAACTGAAACACTTTAAAGTTTTGTTTGGATACATTAGTCTAGAATACAGTTCCTACTACTCCTGGCTCAGGAGACTGAGAGCGCTGTGTCTCCATGGGTAAGGAGAGAAAAACCCAGGTATCTATCTTCCACTACCTTTGGTAACTTGTTTTCATTCAAGACAAATCTGAGAGTCATCAAGACCCTTTAAGTTTCTTTTGGAATACTATAAAGAGAAGACTACAAGCATGTAGAAGTGAATGCTCTACATGTGGTTTTTCACACGTATACTAGTTTCTTACAGATACACTAGAAATCCAGCATGTATGACTAGAGATCTGGGGTGTGATGAGTATTCACAATGAATTACATCAAAGTCCAATGACCATGTTTTGGAGTGGACTCTCTAACACTCCGAGCTTATGTCTCCTTGATGACTTAAGGTACAAGAAATTTCCAGTTTTCTGCACTTTGGATAACTTTCTGCTGAGGTTTAAAATTTGAGTGCCAGGCAGGACCTCTACTACCTCACTGAAGAATCTGACTTCTTTTGGAGTGAAGCTGAAGTTTGCAAGATAATCCTTCTCCCTTTCTGTTTGGTCTTTATTGTCCTTATATGGAAACAGAGATAATAACTGGAAGAAAATGCCTCTAATGATAAAGCTCTCTTCTGGTGCTTTGGGGCAGAAAGTGGGAATGTGAGAAAACAGGACCTCCCATCCTGTACACGGTGATCCTGATTAAGTTCTAAGGCAAAGCACTCACTTTAGTGCATATATCAAATCAAAATACAACTGCTATAAATCAGCTTTATTTATTTATTTATTTCTCTAACAGGTCTAACCTGGGTGAATCAGCACAGCTTGTTACATGATTGTATCAAGCCAATAACAATGACATTTATACTGATTTTATTTCACGAGACATATGGACTGGCTTTCAGTTATTACTCAGTTCTTGTAGTAACAGGTCAGCTCTGATATTGATGAATAAAAGTCCACCTGTATTCAAAGAAGTATTCATTTTACTGCTTGCCTTTTCTTTTGCTCTCAATAATGATTGAGGGATTTAATAACTATATATAAATGTTGCTGACAGGGAATTTTAAGTTGGATCTTTTCATAGGACTTGAGTTATGTTAGCAAACTTAAAATTACAGCATCTGGCAATCTTAAAAATATTAGGCATACTTTCCCACATTTTTCTATTTGCAAGTAAAACATAAATGATTCTAAGGAATTCAGCTGAATTCCTGCAAATATCATTTTTTCTATAGTCTGATATATTTCATTCTTCTTTTGTGACTGAATCTCATCTTTCCATAAAATTACTGATTACATAGTCTGATGTGAAGTGTAGGTGATAGCTGAGAGTTAGAGCTGAGAATTATTTTAATGTTTGTTTATAGTTGTCACTCTCAGTGACATATTTCAGCCTCACTAAACCAAAACTTGTCCAAATCTTCTTTCCTGTGTTACTATGAAAAATATAATAATTTTACTTGGAATCTGAAAGGCAGCTTCAGCATGGGTATCCTTACACTCATGCCATTATATTTGGATTATTTTCTACATATTTTTGTAACTGCAAAGACATTTCCTTTATGCTTTTCCAATTAAGTAATATTGCGAAAGCTCACTGATTTCATATTGGATAACTTGTATACCCTCTTTATCCCTACCAACTCAATTTTCTCATTCATGTGTATTCAAAATAATGCTGCAAATCTATTTTCCCACTCCCTCTTATTTATATTCTTTACAACACCCTTTTTTTTTCTTTTTGCATAATACTCTGTAAAAGCCTTGCTAGCTTTTTTTTTTTTTTAATGTCCTGCCTCTACCTTTCATTTGTTATTTGCCACTGAGAAATTGAAATTTACCTTGAATCCACAAGGCTGTGCCCAGCCTCAGCTGTTACATATCCAAAGCAAACACAATGACACTTTCCTCCTGGCTTTCAGTCCCATCAGGGAAGGGATAGTATTAAACTTCTACTAAACTACATCACTACCTTTTTTTAATCTTCTAAGAATTTTTGCTTGATTGGATACCAACAAGAGACTTAGCAGTGATAAGCCACGGACAAGAATTGTGGTGACAAGCGTTGTCCCTTTTTTTTAAATTGTAATTCGCCTTTGTTTGAATCTACTGTTTTTTGTCTTATGGTTAAATAATAACTTTTTATTTTTGGATTTTTTTTTTTTTTGTTTTAGTATCTTTCAAAAGAGGGCATGGGAAATCATTAGAGTTCCTATTTGCTAAATATAATTCCAGTAGTTAGAATCAGTAAGTATTTGCAAGAATATTATAGTATCCTTTTTTTTTAATCAAGCTGTACCATTATTTGATGAGAATTTATAGGGATTTAATGGCTTTATCATACTTCACTTTCTTACATCAAAGATGAATGAACTCTAAATTGGAGGTGTATGATGAACTCAGTTTATATTTAATAAAAAACTGAAGTTAAAAGCCAGAAGCCAGGCAAGAGTAAGCTTCCTGTGAAGGTTGAAGCTGCTATAAACCTGATAAAGAAGAAAGTGTGGGGTTTTAAATTGAGATTGCTGGTAGGATGGCAGTGGGTTTCTGTAGTGACTAACTGTACTTACAGATTCTAGGAGCCCCTGATGAAAAGCTGTTCTCATTCCCTAATGCTTTATGGGAACACTACAGCCTCTTGGAATATTTTTCAAGAAAAAAGACATCATCATGACAACACTGGAAAAAGAAGGGCAGAAATATTTCTTTCTGGTAGGGAAATAAAGACATCTTAAGCTCGACTTCAAAAGCTCTCTACAGCAAACAGTAGCTGTGGAGATACCGTTTCATCTTTGCCTCTGGGATATTATTAAGCCTTTCTAGTAGCTTTAACTGCAGGAGAAGGGATTACAGAAGTTGCTGCTGTGTAGCTGCCTGACATACAAATATCTGGAAAAGCACAGATCACGTTTTTGTACAAGGGCCACTTATTAGACGGCACTGAAAGCTTAACCTAGAATGAATAGCTAGCTGCAGACAAACAAAAAACATGCAAGAGCCTCATGGTTCATGCTGGCCTTTTAAGTGCTTTGGGTGAATATCCAGGCTCCCGGCTTCCCTTTTGTCATGGCTGTGTGTACAGAGATCGGTGCTAATTGAGGCTGTGCTGTTTCGGTACAGAGAACCATGCCATGCCATTCACCCTGCTTCAGTTCAGGCTGTGTCAGCATTTCCATGACAAATCCTTACTTTCAAGGGTTTACAGCTTAATCGGAGGAAAACCCGCAATTGGCTGAAATGACACACACTGTTACCGTGTTAAAGGCTTTTTGCACAGGAGCCAGAAACACAAAGAAATTATTTCAGGTGCTTCTATTCACTTCGAGCTGCTGCTTTAGTCTGGTAATGGCACTGTGTTCCAAAATTTAATGTATAGGGTCAAGATCCTTATTGCAAATTACTTGTTACCTTTGAAATGGGGCGGGGTGGGGGGGAATAACTGTATGGTTTTTTCAGTGCTTTTCAGCAAATCACTGAGGATTTTGCAGGATTAGCCTGGTGAGTTAGGGATTGGAAAGTAAGTTTCAAAGTGGCAGGAGTCAGTACGGAAACAGATGTGCTCAAAACAAGTCAAGTTACACTCTGTTAGTCTTAAAATGCTGTATTAGACTGAACAGCCATGCTTTCTGGGCACCCACAGAAATAAGTCTCTGGCAGCAAGTAGCACATGATGTCCTTAGCATCTGCTACACCCTGTCAAATCTCAGGAACCTGCATTGAAAGACAGATTTTGTTTTTTAAAGATTAGCATAAAAAAGGAAAGTCACCTCCTCTAAATACCAATAAGATACACTTTGATTTTATAAAGCAAGAAATCTGTCCTGGTCAGAGGGCAGTCACTGCAATAAATAGTCCTTAGGGCAGCAGTAGAATGAGATTCCTGGCCAAAGGTGATGCTTCGACATGACTGTGTAAAATCAGGCACTGAATAATTGTTTGTAGATTTGAATATAAGCTTGATATTTTTCCATATCAGTAAGTTAGGTGCTGATGGTGTAATTTTTTTTTTTCTTAGAGAGCTGATCTCTGCCATGTGCAATGCTTATAACAGAACTGCTGTTATGAACTTGAGGGAATAAAATTTCTGTTTCATCCCATATGCAGTCTATGTGTTGAGGGATATAGCCACTGAATCTCAGCTATTTAATTCTATGATCAATGTAATGACATTATTTGGTCTGCACTTTGATCATCACTTCATTTTGCAGTATTCACAAAATAGCTTTCTCACTTTTCATTTGCAAAAATTGTATGAGTCCAAACACACCAGGAGTTGGTTTATAAGAGTCTAAAATACCTCATGTAAATATAAATATTCAGAGAAAGGTTTTGTTTATAATTCAAGTTATTTTTATTATTTCAAATAATGGTATATAACAATGAATTATGTAAATCCATTTCTTAGTGACTTCATACTTCAAATTGTTCATGTATTAACCATACAAAATTATACATTTTAGAAGAAATAATTGATGAAACAATAGCTCATATTTAGACTTTGAAAAGGAAATCAGATTGGGTGGGAAAGAGTGTCAGTTAATTAACTGAAAAATGCATAAGTAACTTAGAAATTGAATTCCTGAATGAAATATGAAACAACTTCTATAAATAGCTATTTGCAAAACAGGTCCAAACTTCCACTTTGAAGAATCAATTTATGGCTTTAATATGTTCCCTCAAATACAACTTTAAATAACAGAAGACTTTGATGAATAATATATATGAACAAGAAATAAATAAACAATCTTAGATGAAGTGAGGAATCAGAAAAAATATTCTTCAATTCATTAAGCTATTTCTTTCATGCTACAATGAAATAAAAGTGAAATCAAATAAAAGGTATAAGGAAGAGAATATTGCTCTTTCAAGACTATCCTTTTGCTTTGTCTTAAGTTGCTCATGCTGTGTAAAAATTAAATGACTGACATGATATCATCAGACCAAGTGGAAATTGAAATGTTGAACTGCTATGACACTGTCACTTTTGCATATATTTATCATTGAATTCTCTGTTTTCGGTTTGGTAGATACAATTGTGCATATTCCTAGACTTTACTATTATCAAATTATGGCAAGCTAAAAAAATCTCTGATAGGTGTAAAATTGGGAAATTATCAACAAACTTAAAGTAAACAAAAAACCATCAGTTTAAACTAATTTAAAATCAAACTAGAGCACTGATGAGACACAGGGAAGGAATGGCACAAGTGGCAGCACAGTTCTTTGGCACAACATCCCTTCTCCATTGGCTCTTGAAAGGCAAGACCATCTCACTTGTGTACAATGTCCACAGAGAGGTTGTCCCAAAAGGAAATTGCATAATCTACCAATTTTGGGAATCTGAAATTTTTGGGATTTCTGGGCCAGGACCTGCTTGACATTGTTCTACATTTTAGAGAACCAACAACATTCATGTTGACTATTGATGGTCCAGAGATACCATAAAGAGAAATCTGGAAATTATCTTGTGAAACTTGCTTTAGCATCCCAAATTTCCCTTTCTTCTCTGCTCTCCTTCCTTCTTCCCTTTTTATATTCATCCATATACTTAATACTGTAACTATGGGATCAAATGTTTATACTTGTCCTTTCCAGGCTAGAATGCCTTCAAAGTAGATAGGTTGTAGTTAGTGACTTCATTACAGGGATATCTGAGTAAATCTGAATACTGTTGTTACACAGGATGTCAGTCTAGAAGCTTAATGGTCCCCTCTGACTTTACAATCCATGAATCTGTAAATAATTGCAGTAGTAACTCAATGATCTTAGAATACCTCTGAGAAAAATGGGGTACTTTATATACAAAATTCTTGCAAGAACAAGGAAAAGTCCTCTAAGCCTATAGCCAAGCTAGCACATTGTAGAAAATTAATTTTCATGCTTGTGCTGTCAACAAGAAATTTGTCGCTATGTAGAAATTATATAAAAAGGATAATAATTTCCTTTACAACAATGTGTGCTGAAAAGGAAAACTTGTATAAACACTTTAGGCACAAATATAGTCCTTGTTTTTCTCCTTGGAAAAACTGAAACTGAAATACATTTAAAATTACCTAGTGTAAATGATGTAGCATGTCATGATAAAAAATCCAGCATTTTTAAATCAATGTTGTATTAGATTTTGTAATAAGATTAAAATACTGCTTAAATGAATTTAAATTGCTGAATTACATCTCTGTAATTACATTTAATACATTTCAGAAAAAAAATGTAGAATTTATATCAGATTCATATCTTAGGTTGAGCATAAAAACCAAACACTTGTAATTTTTCTCTTATATGAATATGATAGTTTCCATTTTTCTTTTTCAAACTGGGTAAACAAGTGGATCAATAAAATATAAAATAACATCTGTTCTAACAGTTTGAGTTCCTTCACACATGTATTAATTTTACAAAATCTCATATTCTTTAATTATATTTTACTTAGGATTAGCTAATCAGTAAAAGTAAACAAAATCTATAATAAAACTTACAGTGATATACTATATTTTTGATATTAGCCAAGCTAAGAATATAAATAGACATACTAAATATGTAAATGTCTTGATAATTTGTGGTGTATATTAAGTAAATTAACAGTATTTTCTTCAAAATAACCTTATATGTAAAATTTTTATCTGATTTTTCTTGTTCTAAAGTAATAGTTTCCTTTCCTAATAGAAATAGTAACTACTTTATCTAGTCAGACATTTCATATTTTAGAAATAGAATGGTACTTGAAACAGCTACAATAACTTTTTTCAAATCTAATATAAATTCTTGATACTGGAAATAAAATTTTGTGTCTATTTTAAAAGTAGAAAATCCAATTACTACAAGTTATATTGCTAGTAATTCTGTAAAAATATCAGATTATTTATTTATAATTCTTAGTTTTCACATATCTATTATTGTTCTGATAAGGAAATTTATATGTGGTTTTAATACTATATTTTAAATTTTAAAGACTAAAAAGGTTAAAATATATAAACAATAAAGAACACATAAAGCAACAAGACAGCACATATGATGTTGAGATATCCAGTGGAAAATAATATTTATTGTTCAGAATTTGTAACAGAAGAAAATATGGAAACTGACATACTCTTATTTTATGTAGAGTTGAAATACATAAAGACAGTGCCTGTTTAGTATTCTGTACTTCAGTCTTTGAATGCTGGCTTGCCTGTGTACTTTTAAAGAATAATTACTTTCTTCTTAATACTGTAAGAGGAAAAATCAGAAGGACAAAGCCTCTATGAAAAGGTCTGCAAAAAGCTGCTGTCTGTAGAAAGGAAGGAGTGGGAATGATGTCAAAAAAACTCCTAGTGCACTGGTGAATGGTATATAATCAATTTTAATTTTAGGATCAAATACAGGGGGGAGAAAAGAAAGCAAAGATTAAATGCAAAGAGAAATCATTTAGTGAAATGATCTAGCACCAAAATGTAACAAAGCACCAAAAATATAAAAGGAAACAAATTTTATTAAAGTCATTCTTATAAATTATAATATATAACCTTTAGTTTGCTCCTGTAACCATAATATGAAGATTTTTTTAATACCATATATTTAAAATTATGTCTCTCTGTGTCATTAGGGTACTCAATAGTAGCAGCTGATATGTCAGCAGCCCTGGTCATATTACTCCAAGCCAGAGGAGCAGACACGGGGCTTTTTGGGGCACAAGTGAAAACAAAACTGTCAGCAACATTTCCTGTATGCTTCTAAAAAGGTGGAGCGTGTGGTTCTTCCAGCACAACTCTGCAGCAATGAATGACCTTTTAAGTGAGGCAAGTGGTACCATGTTATGATAATCAAAGCCTTAAACAAGAAGTAGAAGCAGTGGGAAGATGCAGTAAAGCTTTACGCAGCCCACAGTGACATGCTCTGCCCCCAGGTATCTTCTGTAGCATCTATCAGAAATTAAAAAGCTGTTCAGCACTGTCAAACTCTCTGAGTGCCTCAGTAGTGAGGGTGGAATCAGAAAAGGGATTGAAGCCCTTTAAAAACCTCTGCTTCAGAAGGAAAATAAAAATGTGGCAGAAGTATAAAATATTAAAGTATGTGAATTAGTGCTAAGACTTAATCTCCATTTTTGAAGATAAGAAGAAAGGCTTACAATGCAGACATATGGAAAAACACTAGAGGCATGACTTAGTATAATGAGAAATAGGGGAAAAGGGAGATGAATTTTCCCTCTAGAACAGAGAAAGTGCCTCTGGCACAAATTCTCATGTGTCGTATCTCTAAGTTGGTGCATACAGCTCAGATATCATACCAAAGAAAAAAACTGGACATAGAACTGTCCCTGACTGAGATAGCCCTGTGGGCACATTGTGGTCACCAGTACTGCTAGCAGCTTCTGTCTATACTGAAGAAGTTAGCTTGCAGGCATGGGACAAACAGTGATTTTCAGCAGGTACTGTGAAGCATCTGTGAAAGAATTTGAAGCCGAATATAATCTAGTATTACGATTATGTTTAATTTTTTATAAGTGTTTCCATCCTCCAATCCTCTACTCAAGGCAGGTCGGTGTAAGTATTTCTGACAAGCATTCCTGAGTTAGTCCTGGAAGCAGTGGGTAAGTCTAAGGTAAAATGATGCGCACAGACCTTCTCTTGGAAGAGCTCTAGTTCAAAAAGTTAGGGGATCCAGGGCACTCAGGAGCTGTAGTTGCTCTAGGGAGAAACACTGTAATGCTTGGAGCCAGTCTTAGAAGTCCTGTCTGTCAAGCATCAGTCACTGCAGCACCTGCAGGGACAGTAGCAGGATGGCTTGGAGCCTCTCCTGATTTCCTCTGACAAATCATATTATCTTTATCAACCAACCAGAGTATTTCAGATGGTAAAGTGAAACACACATTTTCCCAAGGGTCATGTCTTGCATTGTACAGCACTGGTGAGCACAAGCCTCTCTTCACAGGCTGCAGCAGTGACTCCTGGGTTCCTTAGGAGTAGACGGCTTTGTGGAAGTGCTGTTACATGAGAACACCCCTTGTACCACAGAAAAGCTGTGAACAATTTCTTGCAAAGGAAATGTATTGTCTTTTCATGTGTGAGGGTATCATGTAAGGGAGATCTGACAGTATGGTGGTTTACCACAGCACTATAATATTTTAAACTCAAATAATGCAGTGATGCAGAAAAAACAGGGTGAATTAGTAAAAGAGCTTTATCAACACAGTAGTAGTACAGTATCTGTACAGTACAGTGCAGTGCCATACATAACTTGTGCCATTCAAAAAAAAGTCAATAAAAAGAAGGCCTTTTAATATTATTTTTGCTTAAGTGAAATTCATTCACAAGAACATTATACTTGTTAATAAACTGAAAATTTTCCCATTACTGAAGAATAATCCCTTATGACATTGATAGTGAAGTTCATTTGGAAAAGGTAGTAAGAAACATTCTGACAAATCTCCAATGAAGAATCAAAGATTCTTAAGATTATAAACTCTGACACAAAATATGTTCAACTTTGCAAATGCCAAAATAAGAAAAAATTCATTAAAATTTTCAAGTTTAAAAATGATGTGAAAATGGGGTGTATGCATCATTTGAGGAAGCAGATCTTTCCTTTATCTAAAGTTTATATAAGGTTTCATATTAAACATAAGCATCTTACTAAAATTTCTATTATTCATATTTCTGAATTACCTTTTTTGTGAAGAGGGAATTTCACAGGAAATTCTTAAGCAATTGCTATGGACTACAATTGAGTTCCTGAAGACTGGTATGAAAAATGCTGAAGCATTGAAATCATAAGACTATGAGCTCCATTAAAATTCTCAGTAACATTTTCGCATCTTTATTAAAAAGAAATGTCAAATGAGTTAGCCTGTAAGAAGGGATATAATTTTGAACAGAGTTATTTATAAAGATGCAGTTCTATGATCTGTAGTAACATTTCAAATGCCTTTTGTCTCCACCTCAGAAATAAGCACTCTGTTTATCTTTCATTTATCTTTTGTTGTTATTTGCAAATTTACTTCCATCAAAAGTTACAAATTGTTCATTTCTTCTTCTTTTTTGTTTCTCCCTTTTTCCTTCACTGGTGACATACGTATAGCTGTTCAATCCCTCTGAGTAATTTTGAAACCTGTGAGAGTCTGCTGCAAGCAATATCTTCCCTGATCATAACAATTTGATGTAAAGCCATTTCCTGTGCAGATCTAAAGAGGAAAGTAAATTGGAATTTTATTTCAGCTGGGAAGAAAGCAGCAGTGCCAAATACCTGATGTCATTGAAGACCTGATTTCAAAGATGATCTTAGGATTTAGGACCCAGGACACCTGTCTCAGTTAGGATGCTACTGGTAATTGGTTACCAGATGTGGTTGCATCCCTTTTGAGCTGGTAGAAAGGTAGCAGAGCATTAGGAAAGGCTAAAATTGCAGAATTAGCATTGAAATGGTAAAAACAATGCTAAAGACTATTTCTATTGGAAAGAAAGTATATGCTCTCAGCTCAGAGATGTTTTAATATAACAATGATATTTTTTTAATCAATTTTGGAAGTAGGCTTATACTCTTAATTAATTAATGTACAATTGTCTATTTAATCCCATTGTATAAAGTTTAGCAATTTTTTAAAAAGTTCCATAAAAGTAACCCTTTTTCAGTAAATAGGCAGTTCAAATATATTAATCTGTTTCTGTTACCCTGTATTATGATAATACATACAGCACCCACCTGCTCCCTAAATTACTGTATCTTTCTGTGTTGGGCAATATATTGTGTACCTTCAAATGTAATAAACAGAAAAATCTTGTTCTACAGGGCACACTGCAAAAAAATAACAACATAAATGTACAACAAACAGAGCACTAAACAGTATAACTGAAGTACTGTTTTAGAAGTATGTTGTACTGAAGTATGTTGTTGGAAGACATTCAGATATTCATAATGAATTTCAACTGCATTGTGACATTTGGCATGTTTTTTAAATCCTCTTAAACACTGGGAAATACAGATAAAAATGTGCTAAAAATTTTCTGGTACAGATAGAAAGCCTCAGTTCCAGCCCTAACATCAAAACTCAGGAAACCTGCCAAACTTTGATTTATTTGGAAATAATTTAGGCAGCAATTTGGGAAAAATTGGAGTAAACTATGTCAGCTAGAGATCACAACCATGCATGAGTCAACTGCATCAAACCACTAAAAAAAAATAAGAAGAAAAAACCCCAAAACCTTGGCCTTCCATCTTGGTGGAGGTATAGCAGTTATATCTGGAAAGAGTATGGAAAAACTTTACTTTTCTGCTTAATAACAGGAAGTCATACCAGGAAACAAAATGTGCAGCTACTTATGCTGATAGGTAGGGCAGAAAATTTGACCAAAGAGAAAAATAAACAAACAAACAAAAAAATTTAAGACATGGAGTAGCTTAGCAAAAGGGAAGTTGAGGAACTTTTGTAATAATCCTCAAATACCTCCCAAGAAGATGCAGAAAAAGAGTACACTGCTCACCACGTCTAATGTGAATAAGTTGAGGAAGGGATTTGAATCAAAGGATCATTTATGTTGGAAAAGACCTTTAAGATCATTAAGTTCAACTGTTAAGTTGCCATGTCCACCACTAAATCATGTTCCTCCTACGGTCTTCTAAATGCTTCCAGGGGATGGGGACCCAACCATGTCCCTGAGCAGTCTGTTCTAATGCCTGACCACCATTCCTGTGAAGAAATTTTTTCTTCTTTTGAGTTGGAACATGGAAAAGATGGGTTCAATATTAAGGGGAAAATAATGCATGATATATCTAGCTTTCCATTAATTAAAGTTGTTAGGAAGATGGTTAAACAAACTCCAGGAAAGATGTAATTGTATTTAATTCTGATTTAGGTAGGATCAGATTATCTCCAGAGTATTTTTATGTATACTTGTTTAAATTTTCTTGAAAAACAATATTTTCTCAACAATGAGGCATATAAAAGCTTATATCCACCAATAACATTTTTGGGCAACTGTATATAGGTAGTCACTGGATAACTTTTGATTATCTAGTAACATTTCAAAAACCTGATTGCCATATTTTGCTGCCTACAGAGCTGTAAAATATGGCAGTGTTGAAAAACGCCTATAACTTGAGGTTTTTCCTGTTTCAAAATATTCTTTTGCACAATCCTTAGTCTAATACTAATTAGACTTTAGGAACCCTTTAATTTATAGTACCAAGACACCTAAGTTTAACTCCCAAAGTTATTAATTATTCTGCATAAATAGATAAACTCCATTAAAAAAATCAAATATTAACCACTTTGTGAATAAATGTCCTTCACAGAAAGACTAATAAATGTGGTTCCACATGCTCAGCATCATTCCAAACACAGCTTGTTCATTTATGTCTGTTGTGACTTTTATGTGTTCAAATCTCAGGCATCAATATGAATTCTATGACTTATGTCTTTTTGACTGCTCTGAAGATGGAGGGAAGAAAGGCAAAATGGGAAAAAAGACAATTCAATTTTTCATCAGTGTTTTTCAATATAAGATATATCAAAAGGGTTTTGTAGCAGGAGGAAGTTTTATTACTATGAATGGTTTTTCACTCTTTTCAGTTCTTTCATTGTTTGTAAATCACATACAAACATTGCCATTTTAACAATATTTTTCATTGGTTGAAAATGTTGAACAAATGTTATGTACACTAAAGCCCAAAAGCAGATAATGAGCTTCTATGGATACTGCTCCAAACAATCAATACATGCAATTTTGAGTAGCACCTGTTTGATAGGCTGTGAAAAGCATGTGACGTCCATCTATCCCCTATATGAATTATTCCCTCTTTTACTTTACAGTTTCCAGTTTTCACTATTACCACTTTCAATCTGTTGCAGTTACTGCAAAATCTGCTGCTTTGGCAGCCACTCCAGTCAGCAAGATTGTTCAATGTTCACTGCTCCTAGGAAAAAAAATAAAAGGGGTTATGTGCAGAAATCAAGAACTGTATCTAAAATAGGAAATAACTGTGAATATATTCATGACTATATAACAGTGAGTAACTCTGGGAGAGTCGCTTGAGTTTAGGCACCAAACTGGCATTCTTGAGTTTCTTCTCCACATATGACATTGAATGTCCTAAAACAAGTCACTTCCTCTCTCTACTACTCTCTCAGTGATCCTGACTGCCCTTGTAAAGTGTTTTTTATATTTATACTAAATCAAAACTACATGCTATTATAAGTATTATGACTATATAGATAATAGTGGCTAACCTGGTCATTCATCTGCACATCTCCACATTAGAACTACTAGAATCTGTTTTATCAACAGAAGGCCTGTAGACGGTGTTGTTCTGTATTTTATGTGAAGATCTTACAATCCTAAATATCTGATTAAGCAGTCAGAATAAATGAAAAAATCTCAATCTAGTGAATTTTCAAAGGACAGAACAATAAAATCACAGGGTTCTTTTTCTAACAGAATACCATATATTCAAATGAAAAAAAAACAGAACAAACCAGGACATTTTGGTTCTTACAAAATATAGAGAAGCTGTGGGTTGTTTGGTTTTTTTTGGAAATTAAAGCAACAAAGAAGGAGATGAAAGATTTGGGGTTAGCATTATTCACATGTTAAAGAAGTACAAATTATATATTTAACAGATCAAACTTTCATAGTTTTTTTGAAGATAAAGTAGATCTTTAAAGTAGTATTCAGACTACTTCCCTCTTTCAGAATTTGCAGGTATATAAGTCAGGTTGAAAATATTTAGAGACCTTTGAACTATTCTATTCTACCACATGTCTTTGAAGATTGCAAAAAGACATTTTAAGGAAAAGAAAAACATAATAATACTATCAAGAGACACTTAAAGGAAGCACAAGAAGTAACAGTCTATATTAAAGAAAAGTTGATGGGCAGATATAGTAGAAGTTGGGACATAAAGATACGTGAATATTTCTACTTTTTCCAAATGCTTTAAAATACTTTTAAATAGCAGGGCTCAAGTCTCTGAGAATTATTCTTGTTATTATCATTTATTTGTATTATTCACAGGAGGTGCATGCTGAGCTGACTAGGTTTGAGTACTTTCTGGTTCAGGAAACATGGCTAAAATTCCAATTGTTTCATTCCAAGTAATGCTCAATATAATTTCTTGACCTAGTATTCTCCTCTTGTCCTGTCTGTGGCATACTGCAAAATCCTATTAGTCTGTATTTAGGCAATCTGCAATGTATTTCACCGCCACAAATTATATTCAGTGAAGAGAAAATATTTTACCTTAATGAGTTTAAAACAAAAAGTTTCACTTGAAACCTGCCTATTGAAAAGTTCAGTGACCCCTACTTAGTTGTCTAAGATGTATTTTAAAACAATAGCCTTTGAAATTATGAAGAGATGCTTTTCCTTCTTCTTATATCTTAGCCTAGCAAACAGAATATGTCAAATATTTTAATCACACACTCAGATACTGCCTCAGTCTCACCCTCCCCATCTCCTCCCCAATATGTTTTTGCTCAGTTAAGTCCAAGTGTTGCTACATTTAATGTTCAGTGGCAATGTGAGCAGTTTGTGCCCTATTCATCGCTTTCCTGACTGATTTGGTTACCTGGTTTTGATTTTTTTTTTTTTTAGAGTTTAAATCCTATAGGATTCATATTGTTAGGAAGACAGCTTATTTTTTGAGAAGGTGCATTCACTTTTACAAATTCTGACAGGCAGTGCTTTTTTATGAAGGCTAGTTTCTCTTGAATTATTTTTCACATTTGTATTTTTAAAATTGTGACTTTACTTTGCATAGGAAAATCTGGAAATTATTCTTGCTCTTTGGAAATTAAGACCTCTTTCCCTATTCATTCACATTCATGCAATAAGGCTCTCCCTGCAGAACTCCCTACAAGGAATCTATGTTTCATTTTGTTTTATCACCTACAAATACACTAACTACTCTCTTAATAGGTATTTATAGAAGAGGGGGAAAGAAATCTTTCCTGAAGTGACTTCATAATGAATACTGATAATGAAAAATATTTCAATTAATGATTAGTAGAAAATAAAATTAAAAAAAACCCTCAAATATATAGCGTGCATTGCATATTCCTTAGAAAGAATAGTATGAAATAGTACTGATAAGAGATACTCCAAATTCAGTGGTGGTTACATATCCAGAAGGGGCACAAAACAACAATGCAAAGTATTCTTTGTTGCACATTTTCTCTGGGCTTATGTGATCTGATAGAATTTTAAATGTTTTTTTCATATGACATCTCTCTTTACATTACAACAGGTTTTCCTCTGAAAGCTATAAAACACTAAATTAAGCTGAGAATAATGAACCATTTTCCAGTTAGTTGCAGCTTGTCACACTTATCCATACCGTTTGTACTTTGGACTTGGACTGTAAGATGCTAAGACATCAACACAGTCAACACCCGAAGCAAACTTCAAATTTTAAGCATTTTATATTTCAGTAGTTCTCTTGTCTTTTCTTCTTGGCACTATGGAATATTTGGAAGTGACTGTGCATGACTAGTACACACATCTGCTGCAGAACTTTGCTTGATGTCTCAGGAAGAATATTACATGACACTGGCACATTAAGTCAGAGACAGACACTTTAAATTATTTGCTTCAGCTGTACAAGCAGAACATAGGCGAGAAATATTTTCAGCATCATTAAAAGTAAGAAAATTTATTAGAAAAATATGAATACACATTTTTCACCAGAATATTGAACATCTGTGGTTGAATTTTTTAAATTTATAAATCCGCTAAGATAACTCACATAGATTTTTTTAATGCCTTTCTCCGTTGTGCCTTGATAAAAGTTGTCATTTTTGGCAGCCTTAATGCATTTTATTTGTAGGTGTTAGTAATTAATTAGACTTTAATCAGAACAATGTTCTGTTTCATAAAACTCTTCAACTGTAGGTATTCTGGAGTGAGAGGTACAGGACAAGAATTAGTAAAACATGTATATTTGTACCGATTTTCTTGCATGTCTTTTGCTTTTAAAAACACTTGAAAACAGAAATAAATGCTTATTCAGAAAAGAAGGGAGCAGAATGGGACAAGGAACAGAGGTGAGAAAAGTTTAGATTGAATGCTTAATACATTTAAATTTAAAAAGAAATTATTAAACCAGCATGATAGTTCATACCAAGAAAAAAAAAATAAAAAGAGAGAGCCCTTAATTTCAAAGCTATCTTGTCAGAAGATAGAGAGGAGTACAAGGTTTGTTATTTTCTCAATAATAGTAATGGTTTCCAGTAGAGTTGTGGTCTGTGGTTCCTGTTAATACGAATATTGAGACTGCTAAATTTTCTTACTTCCACTTTTCTGCAATTCAACCTGTAGCCTGCATTTGACTCTGTTGCTCAGAAAATTTGTGCTCATGCTTCTCATCCCTCATCTACATCCCTCTCTTCTCCACTGACCCCCATCTTCCTCTAGTGTCTTTTTTTCTTTCCTCAAACACTTTTCACCTTGATGTCATACTTTCCACTGATGTTTTCCTCTTGAAACTACAGTTATATTTTAAGCCTCTGCTCTCAGAAAAACAAACTCACTCGACAACCACAGATTTGCCTTACTTTTGTTCTATTTTCTGATTGTTACCCTTTTCAAAATTCCAGAAGGGTTTTTTTTTTGTTTGTTTTACGACTACAGCTTATTCAAAAAAGTACAGTGGTTGGGTTTTTTCATTTATTTTTTAAACCAACTGTAGTGCAATATGAGAAATACATTAAACAATTTAATACTGTTCAATTCACCATTTTCCCAGAAAAAAAAAAATGGTTTAAAATATTCTTACACTTAAATAAAAATATTTCAAAATATGAGCTTTTAATTTAAGTAATTTAAGTTGAGCTTAAATTACTTCTCTACCTGAAAAATCTTTTATTGATGGGAAATGGATACATTAGAGGAATACTTAATCTCTAAATGCCATTATAAAAGCTTCATAATTCTGGATTAGAATCTTGCTCAGTGACATTAAGCAACGAACTGATTTAAATGTGTGAAGAAGACTGTACATCATGGAGTTGGTATGTAAGAAAGAAACCAGACTGAAAGCAAACCCATCTCAGCAGAAACTTCTGTACAGCATAAGGATTTCCAGGACTTTCATTTTAATTTAATGAACTTCAGCAACAATTAAGTTTTGCAGGGAAAATTCTCTCTTTGCTTGCTTCAGTGTTCTGTCAGCTATACACTTGATTGTAACCATCAGCAGAAAGTGTGCTTGGGAGTGGCCGTGGCCCTCTTTTAGAGAAATATGAAACAGGTTGGAAAAACACTAATAAAACTTGGAAGGAAAATAGTCTATGATGTCAACACAGCCTTCAAATCCATGAACTGTATTTATTAAAAAAATAAATATACACTTATGTCACGCTCTTGTCATTAACATTTAATGTGCAAAGAGTGGGTGAACATTCTATATTTAATTAAAACACAAAATTATTACTTCCATCTGCACATGCAGACCTGAGAAGTGGCTTAAGGTACACAAAAAATTTACATCTGGTATTCAAATATAGGTGTGGGGGGACATTTTAACCATATCAGGCATCACACCATTCCTCCAGAGTAGAACAAATATGATATGTTATTTATTAATATTTGAAAACATTTTCAATATTTGAAGTTTCTTGGGCACTTATATAGAGTTTCAATCATGTAAGTGAATCACAGCTTCCCAGGGTTAGGAGATCTCTTCAGTTATTTTCATTTCTTATTTTCATTTTATTTTTTGGTTCCTTTGGAAACCCACACAGAATGTTCTTTTTCTCAGTGTGGATTTTTCAGTAATTCGTTTGTTCTACATTTAGTGCCAAGGAGCACAGACCACGTTAAATCCGTACAGCAGCTTGCAATCTCCTGAACCATATGCTATTTTTACAGCAGGTCACCTGTGGAAATGCTTTTTTCAATCAAATCCTCCTCTTGGCTTGTCACTCTGCTGGTTCACACTGGGGCTAATCCTGGTGCTGTCACTCTGCAGCCACCAAAGCCACCATCTGCTCTTTGCCCTACTCAGGCCTTTGATCAAAGAGTAAATCAATCCTTCAGGATAGGGAAGGATTTCCTGGGTGCTGGCCATACGGCAACATATTTGGTCATTGCATGGAGCCCTGGGTAGCACTGTGATCTCTGGTAAATAACCTACCTTCCCATTATCTTCACTTGGACTTATGAAGACTTCTCAGTGCAGAAATCAAACATTCTCATCTGCCTCAGAAGTGGCAAAGCTACTTGTGCACAGCTTTGAAATAAGGTTATCAAGTGGATATCATGTGCTTCAGAGCAGCAAAGGCTAACTTCCTGCAGGGACAAGGGAAAGACCATACTGGCATTCCCACAGTCCTACCTGAAATATGTTTGCTGACAAGGAGCTCTGGTGGCCCAGAAAGATGATGATTAGGGATTGTTTTCTTGGCTACATGTGAACAAACCTGAAACCAAAATCATAAGGCTGGGTAGCTGCAAGAGGAAATCCAAAATGCCAAAGGGGATCATGATTTTTCTGATAGAGGAAGGAATCTGCAATAACACTACAATAGTACAGGCCAGTAAACTTTAGCAGATCTTGTTTTTTGCTGGGGAGGCAACTGCTGAGCAAAGATGGGATGCAGTGTATCACTTATCTCTCTGTGTGCATGGGGTTGAAGTGCTGAACGGTAAAATTCTTGCTAAACCCTGCAAAACTGCATCTGACATTCCTTGAGATAGGACAGAGGCTAACTCAGTCGCTGAGTAAGCACAACTGGTGGGCCTTAAAATATCCGTAGACTATAACAGAATTGCTGAACTAACAAGCTGCTGAGCCAGCATAATGAATAGAACATAGCAAAAATAATGCAATAGCTTTGTGGTTAAGACAGCTGTAAATTGAAGAAAAGAGAAGCTGTCTATCAGCTCATTTCAAAGAACTGGCTCCCCAGTCTCTTGTGTTTGTACTAAAAGGGATTCAGCAAAACAGCAGAAGGACAGTCTGGACAGCTGAGGATGGGTGTGAATCTATTTTATCTCCTTATAATGCCATTATAAGGAGATAAAAGAGATTCAGAAATTCATCAATGTGAGTTCTTCAGAAGAGAATCATCATTGCAGATGCCATGGGCTGAGAAAGGTGAGCATTTTCTTTAAATTAGCTTGAAATACTGGCCAGGATATGCTTGTGACTCCCAGGTGGCAGCAGCAGGCATCTTGCAGACCTTTGTAAGATATGAGAACTTAGAAATCTGGGCGGAAGAGTGCCTCATAACCAGAATGTTATGCTGCTAATGACTTTGCTAAGGAGTTTATCATAACCATCCACTGCTTTTTATATAATTTCATTAGTTATCTTTTGGGATGGATGCAAAGATAGATAGATGATAGATAGATAGATAGATAGATAGATAGATAGATAGACAGATAGATAGATAGATAGATAGATGATAGATAGATAGATAGACAGATAGACAGATAGATAGATCCATCCATCCATCCATCCATCCATTGCCATAAAATGTATGATTATCACTCATCATTCTGTTGCTGTACTTACCTGTAGTCATTGTCCGAGTTTGGTTGCTGTATTGCTGACTTGTAGGTATATTTGCTGTGCTTTCATTTAGTGGAACTTTTATATGCTACCAGTCAGTGTAAGGTGTTAAAATCATCACCTTCTGAATGTTGTTGATCCCTGTGGTTGTACTTCTACCTACTAAATTATTTGTATTAGTTTTCAAATATTTACAGTTATATCTCCAGAAAATTAAAAAAAGAGCTGGATACTGATAGGTAATCGTTCATATTGCTGACCTGTTAGCCTGGTTTCTCATAGATTTAATCTGGGAGAACTGGCAAAACTACTAAATTGCCATAATAGCTAGCGTGTCTGGGAATGCTTTAAAGGGTAACATGTTGGAAGCTGTTCCAAGTTGGCTGGTTGGATGTCACCAATATGTTTTGGAGAGAGGAGAGTTTGTTCGTAAAGACACACACTACGCTATGTCTGCTGGCTTTGGGAATGAAGCACAGAAGCCATTTCATCTCATATAACTCTTGCCCACAGCCTGATATGTCTTTCCTACTCTTGTCCATAAAATTTTGAATAGAGTTCTACAGCTTGTAGTGGGACTTCCTCTTCTTTATCTGAACAGTTTTGCAAAATGAAACTTTCTGAAAAGTTCAATTGAATAAAGCAGCTCTTACAGCATTTGAATTTATGCATAAATGTTTGTTAAAATCCTACAAAACTTAGCAGAGCATTATAGCTTTTTACAAGGATGATCTTATAAAATAAATGAACTTTAAATCCCATTGAGAATGTACCAAGAGCCATAAACAGAATATTTTGTATTTTCTGTTTTATAATTAACTTATATAACAATTTAATATGAGATTTTATTTTGTCCTTTACAGAGAACACATCTTCAGTTTTTTCACACTCTTTTTCTCTAGAACATATTTTCATTTATTTCTCATTCTTAATTTTAATAAAATAACAGAAAAAAGTATGCAAAATATAGCACATTGAGCTCTTCTTTCAAGCACAAACAGATCGTTTACTCTTGAATTAGTGGAAAAATGCCCTATGTCAGCATATTTGATTTTGAGTTTATATGAATTTGAGTCATTAAGCTGAAGTCTAGACTCAAAATGACTCTTTTTTCCTGTCATCTGGTTTTAATTGGACCATAAATTTATGTCTTCACAGAATGACTCTGATATTTTACTAGAATTTTAGCAAAAATATATATGTAGAGAGAAAAATACATTATTTTCTTCTTTCACTTCTTATATCCTTTTCTCAAAGACTTAAAGAACTGTTTACCACTTTAAGGACTATTCCTTTCCTCTTCTATTTCCCAGACTAATTTCCAAAATGAGGGGAGGAAGTTCCCCTTATCTCTTTTCAAACTTAATTGCTGCCTCATGGGATAAGTCACCAAAATGGGAAACATGAAAAAATATTCGGCAAGGTAATGCCTCCAGAGCTTCTGCGGATGCTCCCTTCAACCAACAAAGACTTGGAAACATACGGAGAGGTCAAATATGTTAGTCTTTTAAAATCTGTGCCTACAGTCAAAGAGCCCATAGTGAAAACGCAGAGCTGCAGCATTCCCCTCTCAAGCAGCAGTGTTCCAGGTCAGCAGCCATGCTGACAGCAGCTGTTCCTGCCCTGCCTGAGCCCTCCTCGCTCTCCTTAAGGAGGGCAGGGTTCCTGTCTGTGCTTAGTCAGTGCTCAGATATCTGCATTCAGCCAGGCAGCTATTCCTCTGTTCCTCATCCCCGTCACAACAACACTCAACATACAGCCAAGACACTCTGATTTTATGGTGCCTGTTGTAGCAGAATATGCTAAACAGGGGAAAATACAGTACTGCTACTGAAAACATTCATAATTCCTACCAGAGAAATAGGCATACATCATGATCTATCTAAATAACAGTAAAAAAATAAACATTTTTGCTGTAGCTAAATTATAAACAATAATAATAAAGAATAAATAAGAGTGTAAGATCTTTTTTTTGTCACCTTTTTTTTTTTTCTTTCTATGAAATGAGGATCAGGACACATTTTCAACATGAAATCTGAAAACATAAGCACTTGATACTTCATTGCTACTTAATGAAAAGTAAGATTCCAAGTAATAATAACAACAAAAAAGAAACTCCTACAGTTGAGGGCTCAAAGTAAAGCAATTAATAAAAACAGACACCATAGAAAGTATACTGTCAAGATGTTGCTATTTGTTTTGTCAAAATTAAGGTGGACTTTCTACAGTACTCACACAAACTAAACTCTGTGCTCCAAGAGAGTAAATATTGTCATTCTTAATTTTTCACCAAAAATGAATTGCCCAAATAAATAGGGAAATAAATACTGTTAAAATGTGGTTGCAGAATTTACTTTATATCTGTTCTTTTATTTCTTTCTATTTATTTAACAATTTATTCTGAAACTAGCCCTGCTTTCAGTTGTCTTTTTAAGGCTCAGTAAAAACCTGTGTCACTGCCAACTTCTGCTGCACCTGATGTTTTATTTTTGCATCTCTCTCCAAAAATCCTGAGACATGAGCTTGTTCATGAGGCAAGCTTTTGCTACTAATGTAATGCAAAATAGCCAGTGGTGCTATTTAGTCGGCATAAGATTGCTTCTTTAACCACTGCACATGGTTAAAATTTGCAATTATGTTAACTGGAGTTTGATGTATATATTAACAGGAGGCTGGAGGCCTCATTGGATTCCTTTCTGCTATATTCAAAATCACCATAGGTGTTATTTATACCACTTCTGTTCTTAGTGCATTTGCCAAGAAAGAAAAGTCAGTCCAACACAGTTGTCATCTAAAAATAAACACCAATGAGATCTTCTTCCTGTGGGCTGTAAGGTCATTCTGTAACTCAGCATGGTTCATTGATCTATTCTACCCCCTGTGCCTTTCCAGATTTATTGGAAATCTGTTCAAAGGAAAATATATCTTACTGCTTGCTACTCTAGGAACTGCTGCTAAATGCTGAGTAAAAGATTCTTTTCTATTCTCTTTATTCCTTGTCCTTAGAGACAGGACCGAGGAAAATCTTCCCAAGTCTCTCAGACATCAGCTGAAAACAGATGAGCTTGGAATACAAGCTGAATACCCTCTGAAGTTCTTCCTTTGGACAAGTTCACTAAGTTCAGGAAACACCTTGGGAACAATTCATGTCAGTGTGTGTCTGTATTGCTTCTGTCATTAGCATGAAGAGCCTCAAAGTAATCTAAGTTAATGATCTGATTACTAATAAAGAGCAGCACTGGGTACAGGTCAGATGTATGCTTTGTATTTCCCTTCCTTTTAATATTTCACAGTATTAAACAGTACTGTGAAGAGAAATATCTTGCTACTAGCAAGAGATATATCTATATACCTATATACTTCCCATCAACCTAATCACATCATGCATTTCATGCAGTTCAAGCATTCATGTAAAACATATGTAACTCATTAGAAAAAATGGAGTTTCATCCACATTCACTCAGGTTATGTCCCCTCTTCACTGTAAATCCTGAAACAAATGGGAAAATGTGAACACATGTGCTGGAGGTTTTACTAGGAGCTCAGCAGCTGGTATATAATCACTGAGGTTTGATTAATTTGTTGTTCTTTATCCTTTTTCTTACTTTAAAATAAAGGTTCTTAGCAAGACTAATGTATATGCACTCAAGCCAGCAGTATCAGAGTAATGTGGATTAATAAAATAGTTTATGAGCAGTAGGATCCTGGGGTCTGTGGAGCTCTACTGAAACAAATGGCTCACCTTTGGGGTACCCCTAGAAAATGGTGTGCAAAATGGGAGAGAGGCTTATTGCATCAAGAAAAAGAAAGATGAAGCACTTGAATTCCTTTGATTCCTGCTACAGAGGCACATCTGACAAAACAAATTTGTGTCAGGCCTTTTGCAAAGTGTTATCTTCTGCTTTCCCCTACTGCTGGGCCAGACAGCTGCATGCCCCTTCCCCATCTGTGCCTCATTCGTCTCTTCCCTCTCTTTTATAATTTTCTTTATACTGAACAGTTTTTGGCCTGATATTTTTTTCTTCCAAGCATATAACAGTGGAATAGAAAGGTTATGTTTTGAGTCCTAATAATTTAATAATCTTACTCACCCAGTAAATTTGACAGTATACTATCTTTAAACCATTATCTGATGTGTGTATTATTAACAGTATTTTTCTTCTTCATCCCAAAGGTGAAGTGGTACTGAAGAAGCAAGAAGTCAGAAAATGAATATTTCTCTTTGACTAGCTATTCAAACATCTCTATATCTATCAACCCCTCTCATTCTGCACACAACTCTCCTTCATTACTCCTTTAGCCTCCACCCAGCAGATCCCTTTGTTCTCTTCCCTCAAAAGAACATGCAGTGCATATTGTGAACCTTAACTAAATGAACACAGTGGCATTTGCAAAGTGGTTTTAAGGCCGGGTGAAAGGTGGTGTTTCAGCCCAAAAGAATGGCATGCAAGAAACTCAGCAGTCATACTTGAACACTGCTACTTGGCAGATGTTCTCTGTGAACTTGTCTTAAAAAAATTTAAGGTCTTTTGCCTGCTATCACTGCTGAATAAGCAAATGACCAGCAGTAACAGCTGCAATATCAATAACAAAAACTTACAAAAGAGAGTGAGTGATTCACCACAGAGCCCAGCCTGATCACAGCTGTGACACCCAACCACTCCATCTGAAACTGGCATTACCCAAGCCCTCTCTCTGGCTCAGAACTGGAACCACCCCGCTGCTCCTTCTGCTATACTTACTCCAAGGGAAGGTACCTGGTACCTTTTAATAGTCCTACAAGTCCAATGGGGAATGTAGACTGACAGTGGACTACCATGGCCTGAACGAAGTCACACCATCACTGAGTGCTGCTGTGCCAGACATGCTGGAACTTCAGTATGAACTGGAGTCCAAGGCAGCAAAGCGTCAGTGTTAATGCGTTTTTCTCCATTCCTTTAGCAGCAGAATGCAGGCCATGGCTCATGTTCACCTAGAGAGGCATCCAGTACACCTGGAACAAACTGCCCCAGAGGTGGAATTACAGCCCCAGTATTCGCCAGAGACTGATCTGGACTGCACTGGGAAATGGAAAGGCTCCATAAGACAAAACAATATATTGATGATGTCATCATGTGGGGCAACAGAGCAGAGGAAATTTTTTTAGAAAGGGGAGAAGATATTCCAATCCTCCTGTTGGCCAGTTTTGCCATAAAGCAAAGGTCAAGGGATCTGCCTGGGAAATTAAATTTTTAGGAGCAAAATGGCAAGATGGACATCATCAGATTCCAATGGATGTGGTCAAAATAATACCTGCTATGTCCCCACCAACTAGCAAGAAGAAAACACAGGGATTTTTTCAGGTACAGTGGGTTTGCACAGGGACGCATATTCTAGATTACAGTCAAACTCTAAACTGTCTCTATCAAATGACACGGAAGAAGAATATTTCAAGTGGGATCCTGGACAACAAGTTTTCGAAAAAATTAAACAAGAGATTGCTCATTCGTTGCCCTTGGGCTAGTAAAGCAAAGATAAGACATGAAAAATGTATTCTACACTACATCCAGTGGATAATGGTCCTTCCTGGAGTCTCTGGCAAAAAGTTCATGTGGAGACTCGAGAACAACCCCTGAGGTCATCTGAATTGAGATTTCAAGGATGGTACAGCTGACCTACAGTACTCAATCTCCACCCAACACTCATCTGAATAATGTGGTTTAGGAATTGTACTCCCCAGTTCAGTGCCCCCACTAAGACTTTCCAAACCACACAGAGCTCTCTTTTGTTTCCCCACTTTCCCCTTTGCTGCTGTGGTGCTATGGACAGGGAGGCAGAAAGGGCAAAGATCAAGGGTTGAGATAAAAACAATTTATTGGAAAGAGCAAAGAATAAGAAAACAAACAGTAACATTACAAATGACAGAGGGTACAAGAAAATAAATTATTCACACCAAAAAAATCTCAATAACAGACAGTACCAGACAGTTTCCTCCACCATGTTTACTCATCTGGAAGAGAGGTCCTTTTACCCACCCCTGGAAAAGATGTGAAGAGATAGAGAATAATCTCTCTGTCCTAGGCATGCCCCATCCCACCTACTGCATAAAATTAACCTTGTCCTGGCCAGACCCAGGACCTGAGGAGCTACAGCCACTTCTGAAGTTATGAATTCATTCACAAATGCAAGAAGAAAATAAACCAATATTATTGTTTTTTTCCCAAAGGTACATTATCACTTTTTCTTAATTTTTTTAATAAAAATTAGACCACATTTCTCAGGATCATATTCTTTCATTTAAAAATCATGTGTGAAAGAAAAAGGCCACCTGCAGAAGACGCTGAGCGTCTGTAACAGTTTTGCAGTTAATGCTTTTATCCAGACATGACTGAACTTCATGCCCTCCCCAAGCTCTTCCCATCTGCTCAGCAAAACATAGGCTAAGAAAACATGTCACCGCTGTAAATTGATCTTGAACTTTCCTGCCTCACATTTATGTCTTCTAAAAAATCCTTAAAGCTGTAACTAGAGCAGTGGTATACTCAGGTAAGAAACAACATTGAGTTAAGCAGCCAAAATCTGGACATTTTCTCTTTATTGTGAAGCTGGAGACATTTCACTGAAGATAAAGGTGTAGGTCCTGATTTATTTGTCCAAGAGCATTTCTAATTTATGACCTTAGTAGATTGGCTCAGGCTTTCTTTCGGCTTAAGTAAATAAGTAACATATAATATCCTCCAAACCAATGCAATTGGGGCAGGTCTAAGTGCTACACTTCACTTCTGAGTACAGAAAATACAAGTTTATTGTGCATGAGGGATCTTTTATTTTATCAAGATTGCTGAAAATATAAAGGGAACTAAGTATATCCACACAAAAATTACCTCCAGAAGCACATTTAAATAAGACTTACAGAAGACAGTTAGAGGGGAAGAGCAAGAACAGAAAGTGTCTGCTCTGATTTACTCTAAATCTCTCCCTGGGTGATTTTGATGACTCAAGACCTGAGAAGCTTAGAAAAATATATATGACAGAGTCAGATGCTGTTAACTCTATGGATACAAACAATAAATATTCTACCCTTCACTACTAGAGAAAATTATAGTATCTTGATCTCTGAAAGAGTAACAACAGCACCATAGGAATATTTTACTTCATAAGCACTTGCATTTATGAATCAAAGGGAGAAAAGAAAATGCCCCGAGTCTCTTTTTTTAATAGACTTTGTATTTATGAATAACAAAATTTACAGGCATGCCTCAGTCCAAATGGTACTAGAAATATTTAATTATCAGGAAAATGACTGAAATATTTTAACACACCAAAAATTTCCACAGTGCAATTTGTTATTCTACAAAAAGCAGTAAGTCTTTAGCTGCTGTAATTGCCTCAGTGTACTTGAATATCTTTATACATATTTAAAAATAATAAAAAAGACACAGTCCTATTTCTCTATTCTGTTCTCACTTCATACTTAAACCTGTACATTTCTAGACACAAATATAGATCTTAAAGCCCATTTATATGATAAATATAAAAATTGGACAAAATTCTGCCAATGCTTAATTGTGATTGAATCTACCTGATCCAAATCCCTTTGATAAATTTGACAAATCATTCTCATAAACATTCTGTTTTGAAGCTATTTGGACTTGGTTCATTTTCTTTGCTTGTTCTGAGTAAGGTGAAGCTTTCAGTAAAATCAAAAAGTCTTTTTCCACAGAGGAAGACAGTCTCTTTTAAACACCACAAAGACAAAAATTTAAATTACATTTTTAGATTTAAAAAATCATTTAAAATCCGTGGTAGTGTTCTTCACCTAATATCTCTTATTCAGAAGACCTTTGTTTTGCTGTCTTATCTTGATTTGGTACTGGCTGTCTAGTGATGATTTTGGAAATGTTACTCTGGGCTATCTTCTCAGTAGTAAATTAAACCTTCTCAGGATAATTTTCTGCCAAGGAAGCCAACCAGAATAAACAGTATCTTACTATTTAATTATTTTAACTGCCAAAAAATGCAAGACCTCTCAACTAATGGATCAAAGCCTGTGCTGTCTCCTGAACTGTGAGTGAGATTGGGTTGAAATCAGTCTGTCCTTTGTTATAGAAGATTGAGTTTTACTATTATAATGGAGCCCCATTTGGTTTATCTGTTTAGGTGTAGCTTTTACCTCTTTCTTCTACAGTTTCCCCATCTGCAAGGAGAGGAACATGATGCCTGCTTCTCCTAACCCACACTTTAAAATCTCTAAAGGAAAGCATTAGCAATGTCCCTTAATAAAGAAAATGAACTGTTTGAAGATACAATACAGACTTCTCCACTTGTAATCACTGTAAATCTCCCAATCTGACATCCACAGAAACCCCTTTGTGTCATTGCTTACTCTAAAATGAAAATATGCTGAGGGAACTGACTTTCTATAATGTCTTTTAAATGTGTACTAAAGATTTTTTCAGAGATAAAATCCCAAGAAATATAAGGTCAGAGTGCTGGAAGTTTTCTCATAGTTTTAAATATTATTTTTATTATTAAAATTGATGTTACCTAATATATTGAATATAGCAGCTTCAATTCAGCAATATTTTCTCACCACTGGCTTGTAAGATGACCTGTTTAAGTTAAGAAATCTTAACAGGAATTATAGAAGGCAATCATTTAGCAATCAGTGTCATGTTGATGCATGCCTCTACATTTTGTTTAAAGCTTCAATGTGCAATCTCTACTGTCTATAAAAGACATCTACTAGCACTGTGTCTTGTTTGGTTTGCCTTCTAAGAAGTGGTATGTCAGTGTATATTTGTGTTCCAGTGAACTGGAAAACAGATTTTTCTTAGAGAAATGGAAAATTTTGTTATGCAAAATAATATCTGAGGTATTTTTCATAAATTTTAGGAGTCAAAGTTGAGAAGTAGTGAGTGCCTTGGCTTGAGTGAATAATATGATATTATGTGGAAGCTGAGAATTGCTTTGATTCACTGTTAATTTCCTGATGTTCAAATAATTTCCTTTAACAAAGAAAGTATAACTTTTTTTAAAAATTATTTCTATCATTCCTTTCACCCAGAATCTTTGGCCTGTAATTATAAAACAAACCAAACAAAAAATCCAAGTGTCTGTTTATTTTCTCTGAGTGTTTATAGTGTAAGGTCCTGATCTTACATGTGTGAATAATTTTAAGTAGATGAGAAGAATTAAAATGTTTGCAGAAGTATTTATAGGAATAAGGCTTAAATCCAGTTGGTGCTCACTGCTTGTGTTCTTTCCTGATACAGGACTTGCCTTTGTTGCTTCAGATTTCTTAGTTCTTGAGAAACCCTTTTCAAGTTAGAGCATGTCTTTAGTGTTGGTAGATAGAAAGTGAAAGTTTAGACCTTAGAAAAGACAAGAGACCTGATGTGTCAAGGACATTTTCTACCTTTATTAGTAGAGAAGGCAGGTAAAAGTCTTAGGTAAAACAGCTTTCCCTTCAATATCTACACAGACACCACAAAGAACAGGACTAAATGGTTAGGTACCAAGGAACAAAATTCCACAGAAATAAATTTTATAAAGTATTTAAGATAAAGATTTTGGTTTCCTAATCTTCTAGAAATACTATGAAAACAGACATCTTAGAGAGTCTTGATCTGAGATGAATATGGTAAAAGAGGAAAGTCATTGTCAGCCACAGTGGACTTTGGCTTAAGTCAACAGCTCCCTGCACTTTTCCTTTCCTGGCACCCCAGTCTGCAGAAGACAGGGGAAAAGCAATAGCCCTGAGATAGGGCACACTGGGGGTGATATCCCTAAGAGCAGCTCTGTGAGATACCTTGTCTACTTCTTTAGGAGGGGCAGAAGGGCAGAGGGAAGACCATGGAGTACAGTGTGGGAGAAGGGAGAAAGCCATAACAAATTGCCTGCCTGCAAAGATGATAGATGCCCATTGAGCCTTTTGTCTGCTTTATAATTCCCTAGATGCATGTGGTGATGTGCTAATCTTGAGTATCTCTGGACCTTTCTTCCCATGCAAGCAGCTGGTACCCAGATATCTGCACTGCAAACTTAGTGCATGAGATGATTCTCTCACCTTGTCCCCCAAACCGGATCAGTGCTCTCTCTGATGGATGAAGCCCAGTGTGTGCACATTCAAGGATGCCTGCAGAGTTTCCCCTCCCCCAGAAAAGTCAGGGCTACTCTGAGGAGCTTGGGTTGTGGGCACTTATTCAGATATTCCCACAGAAATAAGTAAACATATGACTAACAACAAATGGCCATGTTAATAGCATGGTTCTGGCCAGCATGTCTGTGAGAAATGCGGTACCAAAAGTTAAGTTGCCTTGAACTGTTCCAGGAAACAAGAATTCAGAGTGAAAAGACATATTTTCAAATTCATACACTGCCAGGTTATTTCTGACACTACCATCTTCAGTCAGCTTCTTCAAAGACATCCAGGGGCCACAAAAGATTCCTCCCCCCCAAAAAAGGGAAAAATCTCATCCATTTTTCCTGATGTTTAAATTTACATCTTGCTTAAATTGGAAACAGACTTGAACACTAAGTGTGGTGTGGGCAGGGCTACCTGGAGTCCAAAGAGCAGCATCAGCATCCTGCAACAAGCTGCATGATTCTGCACTGGGTCTGGTTTGGATGGAGCTAACTTTTATCTTAGCAGCCTATATGGTGATGTGTTTTAGGTTTGTAACTAGCACAGTGGTGATAATACATCAGTGTTTTGGCTGCTGCTGAGCAATGTATGCACAGCATCAAGGCCTTCTCTTTAACTCATTCTGCGCTCTGCAGAGGGTAGCCTGGGTCTGGGCAAGAATCTGGGAGGAAACACAGCTGCTACAGCTGACCTTAACTGGCCAAAGTAGTAATTTATACCATGTAGTGTCATGCTTATCAATAAAACAGTGCTTGCAGACTTGTCTGAACATTAGTCTGCTTATGGGAGTGGTGAGTGATTGCCTCTGCATCTCCTGCATGGGTTGTTTTTTTTTCCTCTTTCCTTAATTTATTAAATTTTCCCATAACCCCATAAGTTTTCTTTACTTTGCTCTTATTTTCTCCCTGGTGACAGGGAGACGGATTGAGCAAGTGGCTATGTTGGTGCTTAGATACTGGCCAGGATCAAACAACCACAAGTCCCATGATATTTGGTTACAGTTACAGTTTTTCTGGCCTGGCGTGTCATAGGTTTTTTCTGCTTGCACTGTGCCATACGTCCAGTCTTGTATGGCATGCCAAAGCTCTGACTCAGAGATGGGAAAAGAGAAAGAAAAATTAATCCTCCAGGATCACTGGGAGAATGTGGCATAGTCTCGAGAATATTTTGTCAGATAAACATCTATTTGGATTTTCTCCATCTCGTTGTTTATATGTCCTTACACACTGACTGGGAGTACCATTTCTGGGCACTGAAGGTCAGTGGGGGATCTATAGTCTTATGTGATATCTGCTGGTAAGGTAAAAGAGGACTGCTTTACACTACTGCAGCACTTAACATCCATTTCAATGAAATAATTTGGATCAGTGTCCTTTCTCAGACACCGCATGCAATTTTTACTCTCTGGTTCATTCCACTTGTTTGTACTCCTCCACCATCACTGAGTGCTGCTCAGCACAACACCTGCTAGGCTACTAAAAGCCTGGAGTCAGCAGCTGTCAGTTTACGCTGTCAAGTTTTCCTTTTACTCCTTCCAACTGGTGCTGTGGAAGCAAACACTGCAGCCTCACTCCCCTTGCTTGCCAGGCAGCTGCAGCCCTTCCTAGATTCCAGAGGATGAATCCATTACTTATATTCATCAGTCCTCAGCTATCTGATCTTCCTGTTACTTATACTAATGGAATATGGCTCAGAGATGGTAGTCCCTACAACACCATCACATTGTTGGTTTAGCTTCAAGGAAATGTGATTCTGCATCACACTAACACAGCTGGACACTGCTTAAACCCTGTGACACCATCAGCGAGAGCAAACCTGAGCTTTTTTTTTTTTTTTTAATGTGTTAACCTCCAATAAACTGTTTCCACAGCAATTCCTTTCCACTATCTGGAAAACAATACAATCCCACAAAAAAAAATTCACATAACTATCACAGCATTTTTTAACTTAGGTTTTACTGTACATTGCTGGAGCTACTGACTGGCAGCAATCTAATGGCACAGAACTGAATCAGAAAATGAACAGCTTTCACTGAAGCCTTTCACCTGATTTTGAAGAGTAGAATTGCCAATAGATGGTCATGGGTGGGTCCAAAGAGGTGGAAATGAGAGAGATAATTACATACAACTTACTCCCACTCCAAACCTGCAGATTTCTATGGCATATATGGCTATGGTTCTGAGCTGAAATCAGAAATACTTTTCATGCAGAGGAAAAGAACATAGTTAAATGTATATTGAAATGCAGTTAAGTACCATTATTTAAAAGTTACTAATTATTGTTGTAAAAGGAAAAGTGGACAGAGTGGTGGTTTATTTCCCTTATTTCTTTTTAGTCCTTAACAATTTACTTTCTTCTTTGTCACTCCAAATGTTAAATCAATGTCACAGGTGCATGGTGCTTTGTTTTCCCTGTAAGAGTGAATATTGCTTTATAAGCAGATGCTATATTTTAGTAGAAAGGTATTTTGCACTGAATTTTAATGTAATAGAAATGGACATATTGTTGCATGCTTTCAACTGTAATAAAATAGAATCATTATAGTATGAGAAGGATTTTGAGTTTGAAAATATGGTTTTTTCAGAATATTTAATAGAAAAAAACGTATAATTTCTCTTTATAAATTTATAGAAAAGAGATGCAATCGCCATGAGAATGCACATCCATTAACAGGATCAGAAAAGGAAGGATTGTGATGAATATGTGATTTTCACATCTCAGAGATAAATTCTATCAACCAGAAATGAAAGCCATTTTCTGCTTTAAAAAATGAATACAAGGTTATGTGAACTGTATTGTAGGTCATTGCATTCAAGGAGTTCTCTGCCTAGCAATACCTCATTAAGTAATTGGAGTAATAAATGCTCTGCTTGCTTACAACTAAATCTGATACAAACAAACACAAGATACTAAGATGTAGAAGAAGTAAGTTAATTAGGATAGACACTGAATAAAGGGATTGGGGGTTTTAGCACAAAAAACAGAGATGGAGCTTAAGGAAGGCTGAGTTCCGTTCCTGAGGTGTCTGCAGAGGGTGTGTGTATTCTTAGATCATAAGGAAGCATTTCCAAGTGAAGAAGTGCACTTATTTAGCTGTCTCTGTGACTCTTACCTAAAGATGATGTGGCATTGTGTAACTCAGGCCAGTCAAAATTAAACAACCAAATGTTTTCAAAGGCAGTCTTCAGTGCAGTTACAGAGGGAAGGTGGAAAGCCCATGCTTACTAGATTACTTCTAAATTACTTTATTGATGCCTATCTTTTATTTCTCTAGTTACTTTAATTTTGTGTATAGATCTATTCTCCAGAGTAAAGTTAGTGAGATATACTATGGCCTCATCATAATATAAAATGGAAACCATGGAAATCATTGATAACAGATTTTGTGGATGCCAAATATTTGCATGGATTCAGAGAGCAATGAAATACATTCACAGAAGACATTCATAAGAAGCTATCAAGGAGAAAGATTAGACCCTGAGTTAGAATTCCCTGCACCCTGCTACAGTCTGGACTTGCATTACTAAGAATTAGTACATAAATTTATTCTTCCTCTGCTCAACATTGTTATGAAATGGGCAAATGGGTGTGGATGCAGTCTAATATGACCATTTTGATGATTTTAAGAACCGAATGACTTCCCATCATGCCAAAAAACTATGTATATTTTTGAATAGCAGTGAGAAATGTATCAGATTAAGAATATAGTAACTAAACCAATGGTTTTCTCATACTTGTTTCTATTTTCAGATAAATCAGGTAGCTGTGGCTTGCTGTTTCCTATTGGTATACCTTTCAAAGAAACTGTGATAACCTAATGGTCATATCAGTCTCATCATATAACATATAATACAAGAAATGGATGAAATCTCCCATAAAAAGTGCACCTATTATAGACTACTTCCTTTATTATTCTGAAAGAAGATATGGAAATTATTGTTCTCATTGCTTACTCTTTCTAGAAATAGCTGTAACATATTCTGCCAAATTGTAATTATCATGGGTGTGGTATAAAACTTACAATAAATAGGCACATAAATAGATTTCCCGTTTTAGAAAGTCCTGGTTATATAGCTTGTTGCAATTTCAAATGGCAAATATATTTAGGGGTTTTTAAATGTTATACTAAAAATCCTCTCTCTGTGCAATTTTTCCTTTTCTCAAGATAGTTTTCCCTCTTTCGATTTCAAACCCCAAACTTTTATGACTTACTTAATATTTACAAAAATATTCCAAACTTACAACCAGCATAGCAAAGACTGAAGAAGTGGCTGTCCAAAGCTTTATTCAATACCAAAAGTTATTTCAATGAAAATAGAGTATAAAATTCATTCCCACACTTCACAACTAGGTCTTTCAGGGATTGCAGCTTTTGAACAAAAGTATTATAAAACACAGAAGGAACCCCTTGAGTTTTGATACTTGAGGAAATTGTCTCTCATATAAGAGAAATTCTCATCTGAGCAAAAGGATTGAAATTGTCCCTCACATTTCTCTGTAAGTTTATAACTGTTTATAACATTCAGTTTAAGTAACACATAAAGCCAAATGCATATGAGATTCACTGCACGTTGCTGAACCTCATAGTCTGGCAGAGATGAGGCTGCCACAGGTCCATGGTCCCAGGTGCAGCCAGCAGCCAGACTGAGCCAAGCATGTGTCCTTGATAGGCATACACTCACATGGGTACTCTTCCACACTACATATGTACATACATGGCTGGCCACACAAATTAGCAAACACAGAAGCACTCACACAAATACAGGTAGCACAGACAGCTGTTTCCACCTCCAACAGCTCAGGGTGAAGGTCTGTTAATGGGCAATTTATCCACATAGCATAGATCCCTCCTTTAGATAACCAGTCTACACATTACCCAGGCCCTGGATTCCCTGGTTTCCAGTTTCTTTATACTCATAAACACAAGATGCTGGTGAGTCTGACACCTACATGTTGCAGTCTCTCCAGTTGATGGCTTTGTTGCCTGTAACCTCTCAGACCACACAGGTCTCTACAGCTGCCCCAAGAATCTGTTGCATTCAGCAGCCAGTCCAGGTGGATGTTAGCTAGCAAACACATTCCAGCAGGTCCCACTGCAGCTTCTCGAGTTGCTGGTGCAGGAGATACATGGTCCCTCTGACCTGCACTCCCTGGTTCTCTCTGCTGACATTCAGGTCTCCATGTACATATGCATGTTGAAAATAAAGAGCCTTACTCAGAAAAAATAGTTAAATATAGAACTTAATGTGAGTACAGGACAGATCAGACAAGGTAATCATACATAGTGTATGGTCAGTGAAACATATTGACCACCAGCCTGATGAGAGGTACCTGGCCTTTTTTATCTCTTTCTCCCTGTTTTCCTGTTCTTGCTACCCATAACCCTCCCTTTCCTTTCCTTTGATTTGTCCTCATAGTGATCTCTCTTTTGAGGTCATATCCTCATATTGGTAATAGTATTGTACAATCCAAATGCTTCCCTCTGCATCCCACAATGAATCCCCTACTTCTGTGGGAAGTATCCACTGTCAGTTTGTAAGGAGGCCTGGAGACCATCTCCTGTCGACTGATGGATCTCAGTCACAGACTAAGGGGCTGACACCCTCCTGAGATGCCTTGAGAGGGTCCAACCTGGAGGAATTCACCCTGCTGCTTTCTTTTGTGCCTCTAGGCTTCCATGTGTGTGGAGATGACCTTATCTTCTTAAAACCTATCACTGTACAAATCCATCTGAAGTAGGCTTTGTCTGTTAATTTTGTAGATGTACTGCAACAATACAGTGTCACAGGACTAGTTGGATAGGGACAAAGGCACATTTGCAAGCCCTGTGGGAAGTTATTTCAGTCAGCTGTTGCTTTTTGGGAATCTGTATTTGGAAAGGAACCAGAAGTATTTTTTTTCTGTTTGCTTATCCATGACATCTTCCTTGCACCTAAACTTTTTATTCCTGTTCCTGAATTAAGTGTAGACATTGGTTATATGGCATGAAGTCAGACCCTTTGAGTGCCTCAAAAAACAGATCCTTTCTTCTGCCCAAATAAGTTGCTTAATCTTCTTTTTGCAGGTCTAACTCAGCTGAAATTGAAGGAAGAATGGAGGATATAGCCACCTATGGCATGTCACTATTGAGACTCTCCCTCTTCTCACATAACAGCAGTTTCAGGAAATGGAAACAATTTATAGCATCTTAAGGCAGCTATCTAAACCAGACCAGACTAATTACAGACAGAAATGGCCACTATCTCTCCACTGATAAAGGCAATTGGAGTGACAAACTCAGATATAAACACTGTAGGCATCATTTAATCTGATAAGTCTCACCTTAGACTCAATAGTTGGATGTGTAGTACAAGAAAACTGGATGCTGCTACAGAAACAATTGAAGTCACATGACTTTCAGCATGTGTTATATATATATATATATAACATAACATGAGAACTGATGATCTAGAAGATAAAACACATCTCTTTCAATATTTCCTTTAAGAAATTAAAGGACCACTAAGATCAGCAGGTGTTTAATTCAAACATGTTTGCATTACTTCTAGAGCAGCAAGATCTTAACCTAGAAAACTCCATATTTTTCAAGGGGAAAATTTTGAGTTTTTTGAAAATTTGTAATTTTTTCTTCTAGTATTTAGAGGATTCATTAATTAAAACTGATGAAGATAAGAACAGAACAAAACAAAATAAAACATTTGCATGTTACAGGTAAAAAAAAAAACAAACAGTATTTTTTCAGGAACAGTGTTCCTAACCACCACGCTACTAATTCATATCTTGCTTCTGTCACATAACAAATCAGGCCTGACCTGAAAAAGAGAAAGTTTGGACGAGCTAAGCAATTTATAATGTAAGCAAGGGTTAAAATTTTGGAGCTGTGCTCATAAATTTTTTTTCAGCATTACTTCAGGCACCTCCTTTATTTGATATGGTCATTTAACTGCAGCTTACTAAAAAGCAATTTTTTTTGGTGCTATGTTATGAGTGGATCATACACAACTCTTGCTTTTGTTTCTGTCCTTGGTATGCCTTACAAATTTTGCTCCATATTACACTTCTTGTCACAGTTCCTGTAAGACTGATTTGGCAGCTGCCAAGATGCAGTCAGAGGTGAGCTCCATGATAGGGAAGTACTTAAGCACAGGTGACAGGCTGCACAGCAGCCGCAGCGTGACATTTTATCTGAGATACAGACAATGCAGGCAGCAGCACATTGCATTTGATACACACAGGGGACAGCTGTGGTAAGTGTGGCAACGTACAAGTAAGTGCTTTGAAAGATTATGACAGGCAAAATCTGACTTTTATTAAGAAATGGGGGTGAAAAAAGAATGTAGTGAAAATTAAACAAATGGATTCTATACATTGAGATTAATTTCATTGTGCATTAAATGATACATGCATACTGTACTGAAAGGAATTTTAAAAAACTTTCCACATAAGAAGTCCAGACTTTGAAAAGGTTTGAGTGTCCTTGCCTGATGTGCATTAAATATGACCTTGTTCTATAAGTAGTACCACTGATGTCACTGACATGAATAAAAGTGGCAGCGGTAAGTTCCTGTTTGACAGAAGCAAAACCAGGTATCAGTCATCCGTTTTAGTTTAAGTTTCCCTTCAGACATATTAATTTCTGCATTGTTCATTATACTCATCAGGAAAATAAAAACCAGAATACTGAACAATGCTGAGATCCTTCTGGAAAGTTAGTCAAGAGCGCATACTACAACCGCACATTGATTCATCATTGAATTTTATCTTAAAAGACATGGAAAAGAGAAAAATGAAAGGCAGAATGGTTCATTGAGACCCACCACTGGCAACTATCTTTCTACTTTTGTTGATCTTTTTACAGATCAATCCTAATATTGTCGGTGAGTGGTTGCAAACCACAGAAGAGTCAGCAGTGGAGGTATGTCGGCTTTTTGCAGCACCAGTATCTCCCACAGATGGCAGGATTTTGGACAAAAACATTTCTGTCATTCCAGAATGCACATAGAGAGAAAGCAAACAGATATATGTGCTACTAGGCTTTTATTTTTCTTCACAGTAATCTGGATTCATGAAATGTATTCTAAGCACAGCTGTTAGGCTTTTTCAGCTGTAAAGAAAAAATATACAGAGGAAAAAATATCCTTTTGGCATATTTGCCTCTCATATCTGTGTTCTATAAGGTTTTACATTTGATTATATAGTGGGCAAGATCCTTAATAAGCACAAATCAATAAAGTTTAACTTAAAATACATACAATTATGCTGCTTAATAATTACAGCCTTTAAAATTTGGAAATTTGGACCTTGTGACATAGCCAGAAACACTTTTTTTAAAATTCTTTTAAATTACCAGTAAGTAAAAAGAAATCTGACTGCAGGATAAGGAGATGATATTTATCTATGTAACTATATTTTATTTTATGTTTATTCTTTAGAGATTGCACGGGTTTTTTGTTTTCAGCCCCAGAACTAGTAGGCAGTAAATACCAGTTCTTCTTTTTCCTTCCCAGTCTCTCATTCCTTCAGGACAACGACAAGGACACCTCCAGAGTCTCCCTGCTCTGTCTGGAGCATGGCAACCTCCTTGCTCTGTTTTACAGGTACAGTGTAGCCCATCATGTAAAAATGTGATAGAGTAGCTGCAAAGGAAAGAACTGTGTACTTCACCAGCAAGAGATGAATAGTGATCATGTGGGTCCCAAGGAAACTCCAGCCTGTAAATTCTCACTGCCATGAATGACAGGTACAGCATCAGATCCAAAGTAAAGAAAAAGGAAATAAGGGGAAACAGCTTTCTGTAGGATACAAGCTTAGATAATTAGTCTGACTTGTCTCTTTTGGCTCACAGAAGACATTCCACTGAAGTAAAATTTATGGAGAATTTTTTGTTAACTGCTCTGGCACAGGGAGTTGATTACAGCAAATATGCCTGAGGTACCTTCCTGAAAGAGGTTGGATTTTTTAACTGTTCCAGGCAACTACAAGTCTTATTCTCTGGAATTTTGCTCCATTGCTAACATCAGATTATACTTTGGTAAGGAATAGGTTTTTGCTTTTTATTGCATCACAGTTGCTTTTTTTCACTGCAATTTACTAGAGTTAGGAAGAGAGAAAATGTTTGCTTGCAGGATCAATGGAAAGTGAAAATGGAAAGCAAGAAAGTGAGAAGAACAAAATTTAAAACTTTAGCAGGAGAAAATCCTTGAAACAAGCACAGCTAGAACAGTGAAATCATATATATATATATATATATATATATATATATGTAAAGAGCATTCTAATTAAGAAACAAATGCAGGAAGGAGGCAAAGTAATGAAACCATTAAAATCTGTAGGAAACTGTTGAGAAGCACCAAAGGAAAAAAGGCAGAACCTGGGATACACTGAATGAGAAGAAATTTAAGTATCAATATACTAGGGGGAAAAGAAAATATTTCTTTTTTAAGTGAAAAGTCAGAGTTTTTTCAACAATAATTGAAAAAGAACTATTTAATAAGTATTTCTTTTCAGTCTGGTAGTGTAATAGCACAAAATGTTTTAAATTTCAACAGTAACTCAGGAAAATATTTAATAGAATCTTGTAAAATGAGATATTTAAAATAAATAGGATTAATAATTTTAAAGTTATTAAAAGATCTAAGCAAGTGCTTTTATGCACCAATAATGTTGATTTTCAATAAATCATGGATATGAGAGAAGTTCCAGAGAACTGTAAGAATGCTAGTGTTTTTTCAATATTTTAAAAGAGAATGACCACATATTTTAGGCTTGAAATACATATATTGCATAAAAATATGAAAGTGATAATCTAGGACTTGAATGATTGCATTAGCCCTCTTTAATTCTTTTTAAATGCCAATCAGCATGGAGTTAGAGAAAACACATTGTATAAGCTAGCTTTTTATGTTATTATTTTATGGCTGCTAATAATAATTACAATTTTCCAGTGTACTTTGGATTTAGAAGGCTCATCTTTTATTTTAGGAAAAAAATAAAAGAACAAAATAATTCAAACTCAAAACAAGCTAAAACCTGACATATTACTTTAAACCAACTCTAGCTAACTCAGTGTTTAAGAGTTTTTACCAATGGTGCCCTACAGGCAATCAGTTCCTACCCTGCATATATTTGAATATTTGTAGTACTGATTGACACTGAATAGAAATTTGGGTAAATAAAATATTATGCACCATCAAGACCAAGCAAAAGAGTCCAGCTGTCTTGATTTCTGAGCATAAATTATCATCAGATAGTGTCCATGCTATTCACATTTCTTCAGTTTTGACTTCAGGTTCCTGAAAATGATACACATTAATAAAGTTTTGATTTCAGTGTTATGATGTCTCCCAAAATCTCATTAATTGTTTTAGGCATAGAAGATAATTCCTATACAGCCCAAGCTCACAGTACAGCTGGGTCCGTGTTTCTACCATCTAGTAGATTAAAACTGCTAATACTGAATACAAATTATTAACTTCATTTCAAAATTACAAAAATAGATTTTATAGAATGATGGAATTTAACAGATTTATTATCTGAGTCTTGCAAGGTAAGGAGGGACATAAATAAATTAGGGCATTTATAATTAAACCCTTGAATAATGGCTAATAATTTGCTGTTAATGATGAAAAATAGAAAATGCAATAAATAATATTGTAGTAATCTTGGAGAAGGGAAAATAAAGGCTCAGGTTATTTTTAAAGTGCCTTTTTCCTACTGTCATTATTTAAATTCTAGGAGTACTTAGAGGTTTTATCTAGGAGTGGGACTTCATTACTTGAATTTCAAAATCATTCAGGACTATAAAAAAATTACTTCATTTTAATGACTTAAAAATTTAGATGCTGGTCTGAGCTATTTTATCCAGGGTTCTTCCTCAATGAATTTGGACTAAGCACCCCTTGTGTTAAAAGTATCTGTCGTTGAGGAGAGGGCACAGAAAGAAAGCCAGGTGACCTAGCACAGGGAAAAAAAATATGACTGACAGACAAGAATTTTAATTATGTTACGTGTTCCAGAGGGGATGATAGCCCGACCTCATCACTAAGGTGCAGATTGCAGCTTCATCTCTGCCACTGCTGTTGTGCTGTGTGCTGGATTTCAGAAATTGTTCCATTTCCTAACCATTACTGATACTAAGTCAAAGGCAGGTCTTACACTGGATATTATCATGAATATCGTGATTATCTCACAGCTTGTAAACAAAATGCAGTGATTCTTTAGACAAAAGTGCACAATCTCTTTTTTCCACTGAGTTTAGGATCACAGGAAAGATTACACTGCTGGCATACTTATTTATTTATTAATCATTTGTCGGACAGCATCCTATTACAACAAACCCGGGCTGATATGGGCAACACAAATAAAAAATTAAAACTGTCATTTCCTAGTTCTGCAGCTTTTTACAGTTCACACATTCAGAGAAATTTATTACCTTCCAAAGCTAGCCCTTCCCAAATAATGAAATGCTCTACAACCACATCCCTTTGTGTTCCTGTTGAAAGCTCTTGGCCCACTCTGTCAAATGCATTTGAAATGCTCTTTTAAAGAATGAAGCTTTGATGGCTTTGGTCTAAACCTCTTGACTCATTGAAAATTATCTTTTTTTGAGGGGTGCAGACAGTTCTGACCTATTAAAGGTCTCTTAGTTCAAATTTTTATCTTGAATGAAGTGCAGCAAGCTTGACAAGCTTCAAAATATGTATCCCCTAAAATATAGGACACCTCTGATCATAGTACAAACACAGGACTTGAATTTAAGGTTTAGGCTCACTGGCAGATTGCTTGACCATGAAAATAAGAATTTTTCTTTTTCATAGATTCTTAGAAATAAGTTCCTCATTATTTAAATAGTTGCACTCATTCCACTTGAGTGTAAGAGGCCAGTATTCTGTATTTCATTTGTTAGGGTACTTGGATTAGCAGAAGAAGAGCAATAAAATGGGAAATTATGATTATTCTTAATATATTAATAGAAAGGTTTTTTCCCATTTATTTTTCTGTCACACCATCTAACAGTTGAAACATAATTTTGCCTTCATTTAGGTCACACACATACTTTTTAAAAGCTTGTTTGTGCCCTCCTTCATTTCAATCTCTCAGTTTTTGCCTAAGCGCTGCAAACATTTTTTCAGGTGAAGTCTTGCAATGTTCTATATAACAATATAAATATTTTCATTTCCTCTTAAATATGTTTCTCATAGTCATTACAGCCATATTGCTTTGAGTTCATAGACACTTCATGAACACAGGAGTGCATTCAGGTCTTATAAATTCCCATATTATTGCAGATATTTATATTAGGCTTGTTCATCTTATTTCTGAATGTCTGTCATGATATCCTAATTTTCCTGAGGAGGTCTCTAACTCTGTGCATCACTAGCCATTATTATCACCATCTTTTCTGCAGCATAGCTATTATTTCATAAAATAAGTTACAAGTTTTAAGACAAATACTTGAGACATTTCAAGAGCAGCCTCCTTTCAGCTTCCTATTCTGACTTTCAGCATATGCTCTCCTTTCTTTAGTGGTTAATAGCCTAAACATTAATATTAACTCCTTAATATTCTGGACATTATGTCCATTTTTTCCAGCTAAACTAGAAGTTTCCAGGTGGTGCCACATCTTTCTTTTATTTTCCCTTTTTTGTTAATTGCAGTACTTTTAGATTAGATTTTTATATTCCTTGACTAAAAATTTGCTTATCAGAAAAGATTTCATTTTGTTTGCTACAATTTACCTTCGATAGTGTCATGTGAAATTGCATTTTCTATTTAACTCCATATTCCTTCCTTCTTGTTTTAAATTTAGTTCAGTCTTGCATGCTATTAAAAACCTGGGCTCACCATGCAACTCACTGTGCTATTAGAAAATTAACAACCTGATTTAAAACACAAAAACCTTTGTATTAGGTTTGCATTTTGTTTAATATATATTTTTAGGATTAAAATAGATTTTTGGGGATGTGGGGTAGTTAATGTTTCACGTTTTCCCATTGTGAAATTCTTTATACCATTCTTGGGCATTTTTCCTTTCTATGCCTGTCCAATATAATGTGTGAAAATTTACTGGAAAAGCATGTAGCTAAATATAGGCCTTTTCTTTTTTTTTTTTTTTTTTTTTAATCTCTCTTGTCATAGAAGAGTGGCCTCATTTCTTCTGTCCTCATCTGCCAGGTTCCCCATTCCCATTCATGTGCTCTGTAAATCAAATTATTCTTTTATCCCCTGCTCTGTATTGGAATTGAAAGTCTCTGTTTCAATTTGACAGGGAATAGAAACATTTTTATGTCTGTTAGAATAAGGATAAGTTTCTTAGAAAGTCAGCACTTTCAGTTTCCTTCCATATAAGAGGCCTATCTTTGTTTCCCTTTTTCCCTGGGGTTTCTGTAAAGTGTTCATCTTTAGATTAGTGTTGCAGAGGACATGTTTCCAAAATGCTGATAAAAGATCCAGGTAACGGTGGTTTCTGTCCTCAATGAATATAAGGAGTTTACCTGATGAAAAAGTTGCATGCAGAAGAGCAGGAGTTGAAAGCATTATCTGGATTAAATATATAGCACATAAATAAATATTTGGAAAAAAATTTACCTTAATTTTCTGGAACAGGGAATTAACTCCTGACCTGTGGAGTCTGTGTGCCAAGAAGGATTTCCCTGTTACTCTCAATCAGTGCACAGGGCATTTGTTCACTTTACCTCGAGAGAAAATGACACAAGCAATAAGATACAGATTGAAACCCTTCAGAAGGCAGGTATTAACACATATATTTTATATGACTCCATAACAGACTGGATATCCCATGCTAAACAGTAGAAATCTATCTTCATTGAGGCAGGGAAGTGACATAGGGAAAGAAAGTTGCAAAGAGGAAATTAGTCATTATTTTAAAATAAGAAAAAAATAAATTACATCTTGAGTATTTTTAGTACTTATTTGCTTTATAAAATTGAGTATTTTTTAAGTTGTCAGACCTCCTCAGCTCTATAGGGTATTGTCTGCTCTGCAGATGGACCTTTTGGCATTTTCAGTGTGCCCAACCCTCATCAAGCTCCTGCTGCTATTGCTTTTCTTATATTTCTTCAGTTACAATCTATATTGCACACTGAAGTAATTTAAGTAAATTTAAATCTGCTAAGAAGTGGCTCCTAATACAGGTAATATGATCCACTTGCTATGTTTTTAAGATATTTGCTGAATTATTTCATTTATGTTATGCCTATGTATGGCACCTAGATGTATAATGGAACCTTTCACTAAAGTCTTGAAAATGTCTGTAACATTTCTGCTCTGCACAGAAGCAATCAAAGGTTGAAAATTCATTTTTCATGTGCAAAAAAACCAAATACCACTAAGTTTGCTTTAACAAAAAAATTATCACTGGCTCCAACATACATTCAAAAGATGAAACACGAGTTAAAAAAGAATTGTCCGAACACCTGGCATCAACATTTAAGGAAAAATCTGTATTTATCTATATTATCTATCTATGTGTATATCTATATCATCTATATCTATATAATCTATATCTATATCTATATATCTATATATCTATATCATCTATATCTATATCTATATCTTTATCTATATCTATATCTAATTTATATCTCTATCTTATCTATAGCTATCATCTATCTTTAAATATGAATCAGACATAAATAATATTCTAGTGCCTGGATCCTCTAGTTCAAAAATAAAATGCAGGCTTACAGTCCTTCAATCACGTCAGAAAGTAACCAAAATCAATGACTGTTACTATGAAGAAAGCAGAAAAAATGTCTTGCCTGTAGAATTTCTGAGTTCAGACAGAGTAGCTAAATTCAGCTCTGTGGGAGTAAAAAGAGCAGCTAACTTAACTTGGTTTTTGATTAAAAAAACAAAATTAATGAAAGCACTTAGAGAAGTCTTTCAGGTATGTTTTTTTGGTTTTTTTTAATAACATCTGCCTATTTTACTGGCTCGTTCAAAAAGATCAGACAGCTGTTCAGCCAGGTAACTTGGATCTTCCCTTTGGAACAATGAGCAATATACCACCGGTACACAAATCCGTGCTTTCACTCAGCCAGCTGGGCATAGTAAAGGGAATGGTGAATATGGGACGAAATAGTCCTTAGGTACAGCTGGAATGTACAGTCTGAGCAAGCTGGTCTACTGAAAGGCCTGTCCATGGCAGAGGGATTGAAACTAGAGGGTGATTAAGACCCCTTCCAACCCAATTTATTCTGTGATATTATAATTCCATGTAAAATTCAGAAAAAATTTTTACAAGACCTAGAGCTGTTCTTTGGGAGCACCCACAAATGACAGTGTTTTATAACCATGTCTTCTAGAAGTAACAGACAGATAAAAACTGTGTCCTCCTTGCACTTAAATAAGCATAAATTTTTCCCTCCTGTGTTATTGTTTATAGTAACATTTATATGAAAAATGGGAATATATGAAAATCCCTAAAAATGAAAATTGCATCTTTTCTTAGCTAGTTTGAATTAGTGAAGCTGACTATACATGAAGGAAACAATACAGATTAAAGACCAGTTTGTGTCAGGGTGCCTTCATGTTTTTCTCCGGAAGCATAGAATATTATGTTTGGTTTTCATCAATTTTCTTTTATTTTGTGTTTACTGGAAAATCCACTTTGCATTCTGTTTCCTTTCAACAAAATGTTTGAGTAATTTTCTCATACTTCTCTGTATGGTTCTGTCTCACAGACAGATCTCCCTTTTTAGTTCATTTATATCCAAAAGTTTCTTCAGGATGTTAGTCAAAGACTGTACAACTTAGTGGAAAATATTCTTTGCCACTGTGTCTTCAAAGGATCAGTTTAATAAAATACTCTACCAATAAATTTCTTATACTTACCATGTCAGCATATTTTACCAGTAATTGAAAGTAGTAAGGCAAATATGGGGATTCACACCTTCAGGCCTTCTAATATAGATTTCTCTTAATACGACTATTGAGTTGACAGTATACATACTTATTATGTGAATAAATATCAATTACAATGTCTCTACTCCTACCTAATTGTCAGAAACATATTTTATATATACATATATATATTTATACAAGAATATTTTAGAAATATAAATAAATTGAAGTATTTAATTTGGAACTTCTCCTGTGTACCAACTGCTTTACATAGTATACATTTTTATTCCAGGTTACATATTTATTCAGTCATCAGAGACTGAAATGTAGGTAAACAATGTTGAACGTGTTTTGAAAACTGAGTTATTTACGGTAGTGGAATAATTTACAAAGCCCTTGTAACTCTACAATAAGTTATGTACATCATCAGCTGTGATAACACAGCATTTACAAGAAAATATGCAACATATCTATTTCTGTACATGCAATACACTTTGTTGAATGAGGGGTTAAATACCAGAAAATATATTCATTTGCAATTAAAATTTGGAAAAGAAACATATTATTTAGTACATAAAGAAAACAGGCTGTTAATACAAAAGGATAAACTCTGGTTTTGAAATCATTGGGTCATTTTTGAATGAACAGGAACATGAACCCTCTGATTCAGTGTGGGCAAACTCTTCATTAACACTGAACTCAATAAGATTACTCTCTGGCCCTTTGTTCTTATCTTCTGACAGTGTTTTCTTCTGAAATAGTACTGGAACTGATACACAACCTCAGACCCAGCTCTGAGTAGGCACGTTTGTCTTTGCATAAGAAATACTTTCTGACATCAATACATATATTTAATCTCTTTCAGAATATAGAAATATTTACAATATATTTAAATCTATAGATTTATATTAGATTAACATAATCTAGTCTGTATTTTATAGGGCATGTAATTTGCTTAGGTATTAGTAGTTTTGAAATAACAAAAGCACTTCTGTATCATGAAGCCCAGAAGAAAATAAATGCAAATCTTGATTGTCTATGCAAACACTAATCTCACATTCTGTTTTCACATTTGAATTGAGAAGTGTTGGTTTGCTTTTGAATTGAAATGCTCTTGATGTCAGCATGTGCTTATCAACTCAGGATAAAGAAGTTGCCTCTGCTCCCATGCTCTTACAATTTGCAAAGAGGTTGTTGCCTTAAATGTTGGTTTTTTTCCTAGCAAAGAGACAGCTCATTAGAACTCATTACCAGTCAGCAGCTGTCACAGAGCATGGATTTCAAACTTGTGGTAATACATCTCTTCACAAAAGCATTCTCCAAAAAATGGAGACACAATTTATATTGTCATTAACCTCAAACGACATTATATGGGTCTGCATTTATACCTTTGGCTCTACTTAGGAACATTTTAAAATTCAGTAGTTAAAACTTGTGTTATGGCATTTATTCCTTTTAACATGTAATTTCTGCCACTGAAAAACTGTAAACCAAAAAAAATAAGTTGAAAAGCAAAATATTTCATCACTGAGTTCTGTCACAGAAACAGGAGGAAAATATTTGATTTCATTCTCCTGACAGTCTGTTTTGTAAGGAAAGAGGGATTCCAGGGAATTCATTGCTTCAATCAATGAAAGAAGTGAACTTAAGCCAGAGAAGGTTGACCAGAAAACTCCCATCTGTGTCATCAGACACTGAAAGGTTAGTGTGTTATATTGAGGAACAAAGATATCTAGGGAATATTAGCAATGCAACTTCAGAGTGTGTAACATTAATTTAACATTTTTGAACAAGGGTATTCGAAAGATCTTATTTCTTAAGAGGATTTCAAAACCCTTACATTAAAATTAGAAAAAATAGAATTGTTATTTGCAGACCTAGAAACAATATTAAATTATCTTATTATTTGAACATTTCTTTCATCTCTTAAAAATATGAAATAACGGCTTCTACACAGTGTTGCAAATGTAAGTGTTAAAATCTACAGAAACTACCCATGGTAATTAGAGATGAGCAACCAGCATTTTCCTGTTGACAGTGCACTTATTAAAATCTTTTTAAAAGGATGACTACATCAGGCTATATGTTCAATAAGAAAATAAGAAGAGTTTGAAGTTTCTCATACAGTTTAATCAAGATATTTTCTGAAAAAGAGGAGACAGAAATGGCCTAATTTATAACATCTTATGATGCTGATGAAATTTTTCTGCATTTCTTTAATCCTTAACATCAGTCTTTCTTTTGGTGGGATTTTGTTTGTTTACAAAGCTGTTTTACAGTGCTGTTTTCTGTTTCTGCTTGGTATAAAGCAGATAGGTGTGCCAAATTACTGTCTTCCAAAGGAGAAAGGTGATCTGGTCTTTTGTTGACTATTTTGACTCTTAAACAAATGTTTTCTCATTTTACCATCTGTGACTTGCAGAATATTTAAAGTATGTAACTAAAGAATTCTATTAAATATTTTATAAAAAGCAGAAATCCCAATAACTATTATGTGTGACTGCCAAAACTTAGGATAAAAGAAAATAATATGAAACATTAAAGAAAGGTGTGTTATTAAAGAAGTTTTTAAAGTCTGAATTAGCATTTTTGGTTAATTTAAGGAAAAAAGAGTGCCACCTATTTTGACAATTGCGACTTGCCCTTGGATTAAAAAAAACCAAAAACAGAACAAAAACAAAACTCCCCCTGGAGTTTCTTTAATTTGCCTGAACAGCTTATTTGTTAAACTAATCGAAAACATGACTCAGATAAAATATGTATGAATGCAGTCACAATAAATTCCTAAAACTCGTGATGCACTCCTGTCATATTAACCTAATCATAGCAACAGCAGGGGTGATTTGTGCCTAAGTGAGGTTGCATACAGGAATACCTGCTTTTCATCTCTTTTTTCTCTATGATCCTGTACTTAGGACACATGACAGATCCCATACCAACCATGCCCTTCCAGAGGCTTTGGTCTGGAGGAGATTTCTAGAGCAGATTTCCAGTATGAATTGCCACCACCAGTGGAGATGTGCTGCCTTCCTGGCTGCACCTGTGGAAGCCAAGAACTGCAGGGTGATATCTCAAATGCTGATATTTTGCTCAGGGAATCAGCCTGGTGGAATGCTTCATACCAAGGTTTATGTAACTTGAAATGGTTTGGTACATTTCCACTACTCACTGTAGACTCTGTAGCCAAAGGAAAGAGCAGGACATCTCCAAAAGATGAAAGCTCCCCTGCAGATGACTTCCAATACACCAACACAACTAGATAAGAAGACTGTCCTCCTGAACAGCAGCATACTTAAAGGGAAGATAAGGACATGGGAATATGCCACAACTCTCTTATTTCCTACATTTTCAAAGAAACTAATCACATTAGTTTATATGAAGATTTTGGTCCTGTGTTATGTGGTTATATAAGGTGTTATGAATGCTCTAAGTACATTGGTCAGCCAGAGGGTTTAGGCAGATCGACATCTAACTTTTGGATGCTTGCCAAACTATATAGGACAACTTGTAACCATCAATATTAAGTCTAAGCTGTAAACTGAGATAGGCAGTGTATTGACCTCTGCCAATATGCATTTATGTCATTTCTAGGAACTCCAGAAAGTAAAAAAGTAGAAATTAAAAAAGTAAAAATAATGACATCTGCAGAGTACAAGTCCTTCCACGACGAAGTGGCTTTTAGATCACAACTTAGGCATGTTAAATCCTTTCCTGATACCTCGATTTATGTCAAATGCCAAAGATCACAAAGGCAATCCACGTCAGAGAAAGTATTTGACCCAGCGCCTCAACTCCTGAGCTAATATTTAAAATGCTCTACAAATCAGTCTATCTTTTTGACAGTTCACTATGTGAGAAAGTAATTTACTTCTAGGCAAAACATATTCCAGATGGTTTGCATTTGTAACCATGCTTGAGGAAGAATTATGAGAGTACTTGTTTGGCTCCCATGTAAGAATTAACAATAAAATTCTTCCCATTTACGAGTGTCTGGGCCTAGAATTTATATACAGTTTTCACTTTCTAGGGTCAGATTCATACCTTTTTTTACCCCAGCTGCCCTTGATGGCAATCATGTTGCTTAGGCATGGACACAAAAGACTTTTTTCCTCGTAACAAAGATATCCAAAACTTAATTTCTTTAAGGCCAGAACTTTGTTACAGATAATATACTAAGCAATTTCCTGCTGCATTTTCCAAAATGTGTGAATATTTTCAATTTTGTAGGAATAAGCTTAAAACATTGAATTGAAAATATGGGGGAACATAAACAAAGGGAAAATGAGATTTTTTTTTTTTCCTTCAAAGCATATGGTGCATGCCTAACTAAAACAGTGCAACTGACCTCAGCAGAGGTTGGATAACATTTGGGATATGAACTCTCAAATCACTTGTTTCTTTTACCCTCTGTCATTAGTATTGTGGCTGTTACTGCTCCTTTCCTTATCTCATTACTATTTTCAGTAAGTTCTTATCTCAGCCTGTAATCTTTACATTTTTTTGCCTCCAATTTTCCTCTCCAGCCTGCTGCAGGGAGAGGGAAGGGTAGGGAGAGGGACAAATGAGCAAGCAGCACATGGTTTGGAGATTTTCCTGTGGGAACACTAAGCTGGGGAATGGCCTTCCTAAAGCATGACTGTATATGAATGAATTTAATGTGACTTAAAATTTAATGTCAATATATGAATTATAATCTAAAGATGTGATAATACTTTCTGTGATAATTCTGTCTTGGATTCAGTTTTTATTAAGTATTTTTCAACAGTTTTACATTGTGTAAATAAAGAGTATCTTTCTCAGCTTTATCACAATTTATGATTTCTTTATAGAGCTTATGCAGTTTGTGAATCCTTTTTCAAAAAGCTAATCACAAATCTCTAACAGGACCTCTGATAGTGAAAACATTAATCTTTACTTTGAAGTAGAGACAACTGAGAAGGGTAATGAAATCTTGGGAGGCAGGAGAATAAGAATTCTACTTTTTACAATAAGCAAATCTATTTGGCCATAGTGAAGGATAGAAATATTTAGACTGTTAAGAGAAAATAATGACTTTTCTAAAAAAAATTACCAAAAATCCATTGCAATTAAATATTATTCCTTGAATATTCAAAAATGAAAATGAAATATACAGTATTGTATCAGAAAGAAAAACCAACCAAATTAGGAAGCAAAAATGAAATGCTATTTTTTTTAATTAAAATAATATTTCAAAAAACATATTTATAAAACAGAAATTTAAATTGCCAATAAAACTGATTCTGTTTTTGTCTAAAGCAGCTTTCTCTAAAAATCATTCATGCTACTCCTGTCCATACAATATGTAAATTGCTTCACAAAATAAATAAATATATAAATATTATCCCTTATTATACAGCCCTGGTTCTGATTGAAATCTCTGACTGCTATGGGATGCTCCAGTAAGAGCATCTCTCTCCTATCACTTATGACTGAAACTGTTAAAGAAGAGGTTATCATGTTAAAAAACTGTTCAAAAGAGGTTTCTCCACTGTCTCTCTGAGGAAGTAAATGCTACTCTTTAAATTCAGAGTAGTTGAAAGCTATATGACTAAACAAAGGAGTGTGTACAGCAGGTGATGCAGGAAATTAGCCCTGTATGAGGAAAAAAGTAGACAACACTTAAAGAACATTAAATTAAAGTAAATTAAAATAAATTCCTTAAAGTAACTTGTTTTACAAACTATTAATCAAGATAAAAAAATTATTATTTATGCTAATAACATTAAATGCTTGATTTATTTTTCAGGCTATTTCAAAAGAAAGCACTAGACACCAGTTTACCATGGTGTTCTTGATAGGAAATTTCACTGCCTTTAAAGAATTTTCAAAGTCCTTTTACAGGTAAGTATTTTCTTATTCTGTGCAATATATTTACAATTAAAGACTGTAAACTACACTTGTGCATTCTGACTATTACTGAAGCTTTGGCAAAATACCAACTTGACTATGGAATTAAGCTTATTTGACTAGAGAAAGTAGCAATATATCTGCAGTTTTCACACTGCTGTTCATGCCTTTTCATATGGAGCTCCAGCTGCCTCAATGGGAAAATAAGGGCTGTAATTCATTGTAACGGGAAAAAACATCAGACACACTTCTAATTATTGGGAAGTGTGTTTTGTAACATTTGGATTCTCTTCTGCTGCATCTCATCCTTTCTCTTTGCAGAAACCTCATAAGTATTTCCTGATTTTTAAAATTTATTTAAATATCTGCCAACTAGCCCAGAGCCCATTGGAGCCTTGAAAATATCTATGGCACATCCTTTAAGTGATAAGCTGAAATTTTTCATTATTTCTAACTTGGGTGTTTTTTAAATTAGAATAGCCTGAATAAAATTTTGCTCATTTGTTTATTTCTTTTAAGTGAAACTTTTCATACAATGGTCCTAGAAGCTGGCACATGGAAAAAAAAATCATATGACATCAACTGAAAAGATGAATATTATGATATTTTTAAGCAAATAGACACAACTATCTCTGACACATCATGCCACTCCTTTCCCCCAAAAACGAACCAAAAAAATCTCCCAAACCAACAAAAAACCACCACAACCTCTCAGAGAGAAAACGGGGAATGGCTTAAGTAAGATTTTTTTGAAAACTACTTTTTTGGGGAACGATCTACAATTTATGTAGTGCTTTTTATCAGTAGATCTCAATTTTTCTTGGAAATATCTATTTTACAACAAAGGAGTTACGGCATAATAATATGACCTTACTGCCTAGGGTTTAATGTCCTGTTCAGCAGGGCATCAGAACTTAAATCCTTTTTGAAGACAAATCATTGACTAAGACCTGCAGGATCCAGGATTAACCTGTGTGGTCTTTTTGTTTGTGGGACAGAAAGTGTTGGTGGCTAGAATCAAATATCAGTTTCAGCTTTTCTAACAGTTGTTAAAGAAAGACAAACATTTTTTTAAAATGTGTTTTTAAGTCTAGTTGGTTAACTGCCTTCTGTACTTCACAATAGTTCCTTCTGACAACTTGGACTGTTGTCAAATGCTGCTCTTGACACACAAAAACCAGTGTAAGTAAATTGAAGATAATTCTTGTAACTTTATGGCATACAATGTTCAGTCCTAAGTCTTTACCTAGGCTTAGTCTTGGACTTATAAATCTCTCTTCCTTAAAGATTATTTGAGATAAAAAATATTCTGTAGTATGGGGTTTGTATTACTTTATGCTGAATATAAACTTCTATGTATGAGGAATAAGAGGGTGAAGTTAGCTTCTAATCCACACTCCAAATGGTGTAGGCAGCAATATTTTTAAAGCACTTGCAATGCTGGGTTATAAGCTGGTGATGATTTCATGATGATGATGACTTTGTGATGGTGATGATATAGTCCAAGATAGTTGCTTACTAGGCGCATGTGCATCCAAGACTTTGTTGTGGAATTCTTTACAAGCATTGGGGGTTCTTTTTAGAGCAAACCAAATTATTATTTTATTTCTGAAAGACAAGTAGAGAATTAAGGGTAGAATTGATTTTTGGACTCAGAAAATAAGATGTTGTGTCTCTATTTTACTGGGTTTTTTATCACAGACCCATTTAAATTGTGTGGTCAGGATTGAGAAATATTAAACCTCTTTAGATTAAAATCTTTTTTGTGTTCTGCAACTACATACTCCTTCTCAAAATCTTCATTTTGCCACGTTCTTTATCTAGTTATTAGAAGCTCAGATTTGGCAAAAAAAAGGAACAATCAATAAATTAATAGGGTAAAAAAACCCATATATTATGTTGTTGCCTAATGAGATCAGAGCCTTGAATAAACATAGTAAAAAAAAAAGTCATTATTCAGTTTATGATTTCAATGGATATTTTTATACATTATAGCTTGAGGACAAAGGAATTCAAATAATAATGGAGGAAATTTGACAAGGTCATACAGAATGTAGGAACCTACAAACCCAGCTGCTACCAGTGAAATGCCTGACTATTCATTTTCCAGGCAAACTGATGGAATTAAGATGTAGATTAAAATCATTTTAGCTCAATTGCTTTCAGTGGAATTGCGCTGATCATCACCACAGGGAACTTCACATGACTGAAGACTGTGTATTCCCATTCTCTGCTCTTGTTCCTCTTCAAGTCAGTGGATCTTTAACCTATGAAGTCCTTTGTTGCAGATAAACATGTGATATTAATCAATGGGATTTGCATCAGAGAGGTGTAGTACATGATTTGTTTATGCAAATAGCACAAGAAGTGAACGCTCCAAGGGCAAACAGTAAGCGGTGTTTGATTGGAGCTATTTAGATCGACATGAAATGCTGTTTAATAAAATAATGCCATGTGACTTTTAGCACTAGATTAATCAAAAAGGTTAATATGTCATTTTAGCAAAAAGAAAGAACAAATAGCATTTCTATTTACTGTTTATGGATAGGAATAATATTTCTGTTGTTATACTTCAAAACAAAATTGCAAATAATTGTCCATGATCTTTTGAAAATGGTCGGATACTTAATAAATGTGTTCAAAGAACCATTCCATAACAGAAAGCTACTATCACTAAAGGGTAGTGAAAATAAATGCATCTTCACATGAAAAATTAATTACTTCAGTGACTCCATACAGAAATACTGATTTGAGCAAAGTGAAAATTTAATCATTCACTGACTAATAAATATAATTCTGAGGGAAAAGTGTGATTTTCTTGAAATGGGCCAGATAACTTTTCCTGTCTTTCTTAGCAGGGAGAGCATGAAAAGTTTCTCTCTTCAGTTTCCTTCTCATTTCCTCTAAGGTCCTGTCTTCTGCTAAACCCCTGAACAGACATTTCCTTTGTCATTTTCACATGTATTTACTTTGTATTCAGTCAGATGAAATTTAGACAGTCAGAATGATTTAAATCTTATTTAAGTATTATCATCAAGAACTTACATAATGCACCAGGTTTTTTTCTTGAGGCTTTGATTGTAATTTTAACCTCTTTCTTGATCAATGCATTAATTATCTAGTTCAGGATCTGAAACACTATCTTCTGGTTTAGGTGACCAGTCACACAGAAGAGTAATTACAAATAAAATTATCCTGGTATTTGTCATGGCATACAGTAATACATACAGTTATTTCACTCCAGAACTCAGAAAATTGCCCATTCCCTGCCCATTCCCTGCCCATTCCCTCACTGTTTTTCATCTTGCACAACTTTTGCACCCATTCAGCTAGCAAAGTTCATGCATTCCTATGCGCTCCTACCTCAGATACAATGATCAATAAGTTAGTAACTCTGCAAATAAGGTAATTCTATACATTTGTTTTGTTTTCCTACAAAGGGAATAGTTGCTTTACAAAAGGTTCTTACTCAGACTTGCCAAGTGTTTTGATTCCCAAGAAAAAAATAAATATCCATTCCTCTGTCTCTAAGACCCTTACAATCACTAGCATTCTGATAATTTCTGTTTGTAGGACTTCTTCTACTGTGGAATAGCAGCAATGGAGAAAATATTATCTTGGGCTTCTGCTCTTACAAATTACTTGACCAAAATAAACCCTGAAGAAATATCAGTGTTAAAAAATCATTATTAACACAGCAATGTTTATTTCCTCAGTTTCAATGATTCAGTCTTACTGCTTTACATTGCTTGATGATGTAAATCAGTTGTAGTTTAAATCAAATCAGAAATTCACAGCCATTTTGCCTCAAGGAACTCAACAACAGAGAGACCATTCTGTGAAAACTTATCCATTGTTCATAATGAAGAAATAGCTATTTAGTAACATAAGCTTTCCATCTTGAAATAGATCTATATATTGTCAAATTACTTGTCCTGTAGCCAAAACCAGACATTTTACAAGTGTGACAACTTAAAAAGTGTCCTTGCACAGGTAGGAACTTTAATAGAATTGTTCCCAGATATCTATATTGGGTTCCACTGATGGAGAATCATCACCTTCATAGTACAAGCAGCATAGGATGGAAAGGGTTTTTTCACTGTATGTTCTCTGAATTGGAGCAGCTAAAGTACAGACAGATGCCTTCTTTCCTGGAAGATGCTACCCCAAAGCAAAATTAAATGTAGTGCTATGTGCTGCCATCAGCTACTGAAGAAACATCTTTCATATCCCCAAACTTATAGTGCAGGGGAACAAACACTCTCAGGTGGCTTAAATGTCTGATTTGTCTATCTTGGGATTTGCAGTGCATTGCAGCAAAGCACCGAGACTGGTGTTATGATCCCGGTGAAAAGATCACTCGGATTCTGCAAAGATGCTGCTTAAAATACCATTCATTGGAGCTAACACTGTAGGGAAAAAGAGAACAATATAGATAATCTTATATGCCTTCAGATATAGGGAACAGTTGTATATCATTAGAAAGACCTCTAGTCAGAGAACAGCACATAATGCAAATCCCATCTGTTTGATGGCATTTTGGTCTTTAGAGCTCTTATACGATATTCTTAGAAAAGAACAATCCTATTAATCATTTCTAGCGTCAAACAAAAGGATGTTCACATGAGAACAGGCTGCTTCACTCTGAGATAAATACAAGCACACACAGGTGGTGTTATTTCTGATGCAAATGGCAGCTGCCTACAGGCTCCTTCATTATCAGTACCAGCTTCGTGTACCCTGCAGCCAAGGGATGTGCGCAGCTCAACATAGTGCTGCAGGAAAACATTGCACTGAAAACAAAACTTTGCACTGAAGAGGCCTGCACCTTCTCAGGCAAGCTCTTAGGTGGGTGTTTAATTCTTTGGTGGATGATGGTTTTCCTGATAGAATCACTACTGGGTTACCTAAAACGCTTCTGCCATTAGCTGCTGTGCTTGCCATTCATGACATTAACGTTTCAAATGCTCAGATGGTAGATAATAGTCGTGCACCTCAGTCTCCTCAACCAGTTTTTCTGCCTACTGTTGTAAAATTCCTACAGGCAGATAATACTCCTGACACACGACTAAAACTTACCTCTTCTCTTACCTCCACTAGCCTTAAACTTGTCTCTTCCTTTGTCTTCATTAATCTTAACTCTAATAACTGCCCTTTACTCTGCAGCTCAAAGCCTCATAAATGCTCCATATTTACTATGGTAGCCAGGTAAGTGTTTTCATTTGGACACAATTCTTTGGCAGCAATCTAATTTTAATTAAGTATTGTGATAACATTTGCCCTCCTTATTGTATCAGACAGTATTTATTTCTTGTCATCGAGGTATGTTATTGCAATGAAAGCAGTTTTTAAGTCTAATTCCTCTAGACCATTTACCGTTGAATATATTGTTACTTCAAATTCATTCTGTCTTGGTTCTTCCCTTTCCATCTTTAGAATAGTTTAATATTCTCTTTGTTCTAATAATGAACTTCTAGTTTATCTCTATGAAAGGAGGTACCAATACAGTATATTGTAATACATTTCATCTTGCATATCTGCACACGACACTGTAAGATTTGTTGCATAATTCCCTAATCTTATTGCTTATGCAACCGTGCATCTTTGCTCTTTAGAACTCACTTATAAAGTGAATGAATTTCCATTGAAGTCCCTGAACACACTAAATTTGAAAAAACCTCAATTTAAGGTTTGTATAGAATCTCAAATTTGACAGGAAGGAATAGTTTTAGGTCTTAGTTTTTCTCCAGACCAGGGTGGGATTCTTTAAATAGAAGCAACTTATATTTGCGTTACATTGGGATAAAGTTTTTTCTCCATTCTGAGGAATAATAGAATGTATCAGATGTTATTCTCATGGGGACTGCAACTCAAATCACAAACATCCTAATTTTATTAGCAACAATTTGCCTAACCACAATAAATCCTGACTAATACGGATTTACTTTTCTAACTAATGAACCTCTTTATGTATTTGCCAAACTGTGGCAGAAACCTATAAAAATTGCTTTTAATTATGTATGTACGCAACAAGAATTATCCTTATTTATTTTCTATTGTAAGAAAACATTCCCTTTTTTAAGAGCATTTTAAATAATCATATTGATATAGGGTCTAAGACACCCTTTAAACTTAGCAGCAAACCCATCCAAATGAGTTTGCTTTCTTCAAGATAATAACCACTGTCACCTTTATGATGGGATTTGTGAGGACATAGATATCTTCTCTTTCTAACTAAATGAAAGTAGAGCCTTATGGCCAACTAAAGCATTCTCCTGAAAGGATTACTCGAGGTATGTGATGTTTTAAAAACTGCTTTAAAACATCTGATATTTCTATTAAGTTAGCAGTTTACTGTTTCTACTAATGGGATTGTTATGCTGCCCATTTTTCCTAGGTTTTCACTGAAAGGCTTTTCCCAACATTTACATTTTTGTAATGTTACTCTTTTAATTGTAATCTATACATTTTTAAGATTTATTTCTTCTCTTTGGCTTTAACAACTGAAGCTCATTAATTTTATTTTTTTTCCTATAAAGCCTTTATCTATGTTTTTGATTTTGTTTTTTTTTTCAAATATTCTTCCTTGATTTTAAGCATTGGCGCAATAATAGTACCGCCTCTTGCTTTTCAAATGATTGTTAGCTGCAACAACTTAAACAACCTAACTTATCCCGGGCTGATTTTAAAACTCTCATTGAAATCTTTCTTTCCTAAAATTTTTAAAATATCTAATCAAACAAAATAAGCTATTTTAAATAAATATTTTTATAAGCAGGCTTTATATTATCTCACTTCTGTTAGGAAATATTTAGATTTGGCAGAAAATCTAAATTTCTAAAAAAAATCTAAAAAATTCTTCACTTACTCTTTGCTACAATGATTTTAAAATAGTAGGTTTTTTTTCTTATATGAATGCATAGACCTACAGAAAGTACATATTTTGCTATTAAAATTGCTACCTTTCCATAATTTTTAACTAATTGATTCTAATCATTATTGTTATTATCTTTCTTCCAGGTATTTTTTTTTTCAGATCAGGAGTTGAACTGAAAAATCAATTATTCATAGAGCCTGAGTCCAGATAGATTAGATGTGCTTCATTTCCCTTGTCCCAAAAATCACTTATCAAAAAAGATATCAAATTAATCAGGCATGAACTACCTTTGTTAAATGTGTGTTGTATTTCATCCCATTTTCCAAGTTCTTCCATTTATTTGATTATATTTTCCCTCAAAAGTCTGTCCAGAGCTCTCAATACCATTGATTAATATGACATTGAGTTTACACTTATTTAGATTGCAATTTTCTTTCCTTTTAAAAGCAGACACTGTATTTTCCCATTTGTTATATGTTAACACTTTCACTGTCTTCCTTATGATGAGTTGGCTATTTCATATATTACACATTCCAGCATAATATGATAGAGAATACTAATTCCTTTGCGTGAGATATTTTATAGGCTTTTTACCAGCTACAGTTTTTTTAATCATTATTTTTTAACACAAGCTTTCTTTCTGATTCAATTAACTTCTTCTTCCCCACTAACCACATTGTTTTTCTCTGATCCTTAATATCTTCTCCATGGTTAGAAATGTGAAAGCAAGGATCAAACTGATCAAATGTAGGCTAATACTAATAATGATGTATGAGCAAATTACCCTACACCACTTCTGCTGAAGAAGATACACATCCTAACATGCAATGTAACTCATCTCAAAGTAGGGCAACTAGGTCTAGGTGTTCTGAAAGTATTAATTTCCTTTCATCAGCTATAATGGAAGCACATAGTAACTAGCACCTCCCTACCTAAGTAGATTGAAGTCTGCTCCAGGTGACTGTGCTTGTCTATTTATTTGCAAATCTTCTATGCATTTTTCATTTATTCATGACACACAGTATTTACTGAGAATTCCACTACAAGCTATTCTGTTCATATTCTTATAATATTGTTATTTTATAGTATTCTAAATGGGTAAGAGGGAAGGTGACTGGCATGTATCAAAACTGGAGTATTTTGATTTCTCCCTGTTTGCTAAGGTAAAATAAATGCAAGTTGTCCTGTATGTTTGTTTTATTTTTTTCATTCTATGTCTAGACTCATGACGTGCATTTAATATTACCACGAGTGGAGATATGCAGACATTTACACTAAAGCTGTAACATTGCAGAAAATAATTTCATTAAAAAAATACTTTCAGGACTGTGGATCAAATATAAAGAACTGAAGTAGGAGAAAAAGAAGAACAGATTCAGGGTTATCACTAATTTATTAAACTTCAACAAAAATTTTCTTTAGTTCATTCCCCATAGTCTTTGCTTATTACATGTAGAAAAGAAGCTGAAGTCTGTGAGTTTCTTGGTACTAATTTTCAAGCTCTTTTTATTCACTAATATTTTTGTCAGGGATTAAAAACTGAAATTAAAGAATTGTAAACTGTTTCAGTTAGCACATGTTCTTACATCTTGTTTATTCTTGCAATTTAATTTTGCTTTTTCCTTTAATAAAATAAAATTTGCCTTTATTTTTTCAAACTTTGATACTTCAATTTAGTAGAGTGAAACAACCACTCCTTTGAAGATATTTTCTACACATTATGCTAAATTTGGTAGAGAAATATGTGTGTTGTTTCTAAGATAATTTACAGCTTGTTTTTTTTTTTTTGTAAGGCTTGCACATATGTTTTAACACCTTACTATACAGTTTATGACATGCAGTTCATAGAATGATGGATTTTCAAAAAAAAAAGTGCTATCAAATTAATGATCTAAAGAAAAAAAAACATGTATTTTTATCATTATGTTGAAGACAACTACTGAATAAATATGGATTTTTTTTATCTAGAAGCTAGTGTAAAATTCTACATTTGTAAAAAAAATGGAATATTAGCCTAAAATTATTTAATTGTACAAACACTTTTATCCATTCATTAAACTTGTGCCCTAGAGTAGCAAATCAGCTTCTTAAACTGGATTTAGCAATGGCCCATGTTAAAATATGTATTATGAGCATCAGGTTTAAAATTGGATCATTTTGACCAAAAATCACTTTAAAAGTTGACTCTTTCATGCTCTTTTTTTACTGCTGACACAATCACTTGAAAGGATCACATTTTTTTATTATTATTTGATGGGCCATCAAGAAGTTTTATAAAACAGCAATGGCTAACAGTGGATGTTAAAAATTTCTGTACAAGAAAGAAAAGACAAAGCACCCCAACACTGGCCAAAACTCCATAGGAACACTGTCCTGAGTATGAAGGTAGGTAGGCATCTTTCTTTTCACTGGAGCTCTTTTTCACAGGAGCTGCCAAGGAAACTTCCAAAATCTGGATCTCACTGCCCAGGGAGGCTCTCTGTTCAGCTGGTCATATACTAGAGTTATAGACTAGATAAAAGCCTCAGAGCCTAGATAATTCATAACTTGCAGGTGCTTTGATAAGGCTCTAGTTATTAGCTGAAGAAATGCAAAGCAAATTCATTCCCTATGTTCATTCTTCATCCACTACAAATGATAGCGTACAATAATGGTACAGACTTGTGCAACACATGTTGTTTATTGTCATGGTGATAAATTAATGGAGATCATTTGAAAATGTATGTGGACATGCATGCAGTTCACTAAAATTTTGGCCTGCAGATGTACAGTTCTTAAGTCAATTTTTGAAAATAGGATGGGACAAAAATTAATAGAAAATCTACATTTAGCAGTGTCCCTTCTCTGCTTAATTTTACCTTAAGAAATAATAAATTATGCTTTTTTTAGTAGAAATTACTTACAAAGTTAAAGTCATGCTCTTGCTGCCACAGACAGGAAAACTGGTTAGAGGACCAGAAGGAAGGAGGAAGCACTGCAGAAATTTAGGGTAGCTAGTGGAAGACTATTTTGGTGCATGCTGTGAAACAGGGAGTCCATTAGTCTTAGGAAGGCCCAAAGAGAGGTGAAATAGGCAGAGAAGGCTTTCTTCTACATGGACTCAGTCTTACATATTAACATCAGAAAGAGTCACTGCGAGTAATCAGCAGTGATTTGTTGTGATATAGCATAAGCTTAAATGAAATAAAAAGTATGAGAAAAGATAGAGAAGATAGGAAGAATAAAAGAGACATACAAGGGCAAAGGAAAGGAAAGTATGTCCAGAAATCATAAAATTTGAGGGAAATAATTTGGAACATTTCCTTTGGGCTTTGTTTCAAAACAAAAGTACATATTATATCCATTCTCAAATGTGAAACTACAAAGAACATAGAGAAAGCAAGAAAAAATAAATACACGCAAATATATAAAATTGGAGGTGAGGAAATAAAGGAGTGAAGTCCAAGTATGAGCATTTCATATAAATGGACGAATCCAAAGTAGTGCAGTAAGAAATTGAAAACTGGCTCAAGTTAGATAAACTCTGAATAACATATTTACTGACACTAGAAAGATGACTGCTACAGTGGGAGAAATTCTGCTTCAGTCTTACAGATTTTAATAGTGAATACAAGGCTTTGAATGCTGTGCAATAAAAGCCAGAAGGAAAATTAAAAAAAAAAAAGAGAAAATAAGTCAATTCTAGTGGATTTGGAAGTATTACAAGAATTTCTGCAGCAGTTGAACTAATGAACTGTATAGTTTATGAACCATTCTCCAGCAGAAGAGAAGAGAAATGAATTGTGGCAAACAGGGGAAGAGATCACAAATAACTGTTAGAAGGCCAACCACGAGGCCAAATGCCTTTGTGAAGAGGTCAATGTTTGATATGTCTCTTGCTGCTGGGCAAAGTATTGTACTGTGTAAAAGTACTTTGATCTGGTAGGATTTAGCTTATTTGCTCCTATCCTTCAGCTCTCAACAAGCATTAAAGCATATAATTAAGAAAGAGCTTGCTTGCTTCAATCCAGGATAAAGGAAGAAACACTTTGAAAACAAAATCCAATTATGTTGGGAGGGACCTGAAAGTTTGACTTGCTGAAAGCTGTCAAACATATTTATTTAGAAGCAAGAATATATTCTCAGGAGTTAATTCACTTCATATAGATCAACATGTGCCATGAAAAGGCCCTGATAACGCAACTTCATGGACTTGTCACTGCTTTCCCTTACTTTTTGTCATCACATGGCTGTTGCAAAAACTTATGTTAAACTCACCAAATACTAGATTTGGGTCTAGGTCTCATTGAAATCCTTTAGAAGTGTTCCAAACCATACTTTTGTCTTAAACTCAGGTTCAAATGTTTCGGTCTAAGATTTAAAGTTTTCACCTTTAAGCTTTTTCTGAATAGATGTTAGCCAGAAAAACTGTACATTTGTGAAATGCGATGAGAAAGAAAGTTCTAGGCATTAGGTATGCTTATGTCCTGTACAGCTAGAGAAGAGCTGAATTCAAGAAGTGATTTAAAAGTCTGAAGTGCTTGAAAGAACCATCCCAGAATTATAAAGGACTAGGCTTTAAGTAGCACGGCTATGTATGCATGTTTTCCAGGCTAGATGCTAAAAAGACTATGAAAATCCCTGCTGAACATGCCTTTAAGATGCTAATTTAATTCTGCAAAGATCTGCTTTCTTGCTGTGAATATCTGGGCTTCTGAACTGCTTAGGTCTCCACTGCCAGACTTTGTCATGTGCCTAAATACTTGCTATACTTGCTAACAGGTGTATGCACCACAGCCTCTGATGCTGCTGAGCAGGTGAGGCAGCTCTGTACAGCCTTGCCTCTTTCTAGCACAGTTATATTGCAATAGGTAACACTCTTGCCAGTTAATAAAAAATGTTAAAATTACGTGGAAGAATCCTACAATAATACATTAAGACAATTGTGCAGAAGAAGCCAAACATGTGAGGGATGAATGCAGCAACCGGAAAGAGGAAGGAGATGCAGGCAGATTCTCTAACCATGAACTGCCTCTTATGTTCATATCATCACTGCTATTTTATTTTCTAAGAGTTATTATAAAACTGTGTAGAAGGCAAAATGTCTTTTCCAACACACATTGTAAAATCCATTATATGAATTGCAGCTTATAATGACTTTCTTACTATTATTTTTTATTTGGATTGCCTGCATTACCACAGTTGACTCCTAGAAAGATATTAGCCTAAATTCAGCAATGAGTTGTAGTTCACACACATTTGCAAAATTTACAGGAGCTCAATTAGATGTGACTCAGCAAAAATATGGGTAACAAAAATAAAATATTCATTGCCATTTATTGAGGCCATTTAAGAAATAATGGGGATTAAAATGGAAAATAAAAATTAGTTTCAAAAGATGTCATAATCAAAGTTAAAGCAAAATTTTTAGGTTTTAATAACTTCAAATAATAAAAATAATTATAAATAGATAGTATATCACAGCCCTGGCTTAGTAAATTTTTTCTCACATTTGCAGCATATTTGATTATCTCATAGTCACAATCTTTCAAGCAGCAATATATAGACATATGTGTCCAGTCCAGAAAATGAGGACTCTGTGCACGTATTCAGAGCTTGGAAGACTCCAGGCTTATGTCTAAATCCTCTAATTTAATTATTTTTTCAATTCAGCTGATATTTCTAAAGACATGCCTCTAGACTGACTACTAAAACAAGTTCTGACAAGGGAGCATAGAATAATTAAATACTCATCCATTATTTTATTACATTCCATTCATATGACAAGATTACCTTAAATATACATGATTGAATGAGGATTTTTGGTAAAGATCTGGGTATTAATCTCTTTCTGTTTTCAATCTGTTCAGTATTTGCAGTAAACAACTTTGTTAAATTCCTTATACTCAACATATGTTATTCTCATTTAGTCCTCTTCCTCCTATGCTGGTCTTGGGATTTCTAAATTCAATGTTTAGGGCTTCATTGCCTAAACAGAAGAGCTTGAGATTATTCTATGTACTTTCCTCTGCCAATCCAGAATGTCTCTGCTCATCCAGTGCAGCATCATTCAGCTGCTTTATGGACTTCTCAGATGTCCTCAGCATCTCAAATTTGTTTTATTGTTACTTAGAGAACATAAGATTACTGACTGATTAACCCACAGTTATCAATTAAATTAAGGTGACTGCTGTAGTTCAACCCCAGTAGGCAGCTCAGGCTACTGATTTTTTTTAATGATTTTATCTTTTTAGTACAACAAATTGGTAAAATAATTAATGATAAATTTAATTGATTAATTGTTCATTGTGGTTAATTGCATAATATTGCAATGAATTGGGATACTCATATTGTGATTAATATAATTATTTCTTATGTCAAATAAATATTTCTGAGATATTTTCAAACTGGAATTCACATTTGCTTGCACTGAAGTGTGCTTATATGTTTATGCAATATGAAAAAGGAAATATCTGGTTTTCCTTTGGCTATCTACAATATCTGAACAAGCAGTGAAACTTTTTTATTCCCTACAGTGCTATATTCTCTAATCTGGAAAGTTTTTTGAGCCAACAATTATAAAACACTGTTAGGATTTATCATTTAGAAATGATAAATACAGAATTGGACTGCCAGTCTTCACTGCTTAAGTTATGTCAAAGTTTTTTTAAACAGCAAAATCATCTTAAATCACAATTCAAAATAAATTGACACTGGGAAAGAATGACTACATAAGTGGTCCAGAAAAGTACTCAATATTTTTTCCTTCTACATTTTTAAGGGAAAAAATATTACTCTATTAAAGGCAATGCTTCTGTAACATTGACATCCATGAGAATAGGACTGGGCTCAAAAATGCCTAATGGCAAACAATATCTCAGTTATGTCACAAAGGTAATTTCATTGAGTTTGCATGGCAAGGTTTGGTTTTGGGGTGGGCTGCAGGGGTAGCTCCTGTGAGAAACTGCTAGAAGTTTGAGGAACCAATGCCACCCCATTCCAAGATGCATCTGCCACTGGGCAAGCTGATCCCATCAGAAACTTCCACTATGAAGCAATTATCCAGCATGGACATTCTCATGCTTGGGCAGGTGGATCCCCAAAGGAGGCTTCCGTCCTGTGGGGCTGGAGCAGGCTCCTGACAGGACCTGTGGACCCATGGAAAACAGACTCCATGCCAGAGCACACCTTGCTGGCAGGACTTGTGAGTCATTCTGGAGAGACAGTACCCTGTGAACTGCACCCACACTGGAGCAGCTCACGAAGAACTGCAGCCAGGGGGAAGGACTCATCATGGAGAAGTTCATGGAGAACTGTCTCACATGGGAAGGACCCTTGCTGGAGTGGGAGGAGTCCTGCAGATGAAGGTGCAGCACAGACAACATGTAATTAACAGCCCCCATTCCCTGTCTCCCTGTGCTGCTAGCGAGGATGAGGTAGAGAATTCAGGAGGAGAGTCAAGCCCAGGAAGAAGGTAGTGGTGGAGGGAAAGTGCTTTTAAGATTTGGATTTGTTTCTCATTTCCCTACTCTAATTTGATTGGCAATTAATTAAACTAACTTCTTCAAGTGGATTTTCTTTTGCCCAAGATGGTGATTGGTGGGTGATCTCTCTCCATCCTTATTTTGGTCCACAAGCCTTCTTTGTGTTTTCTTTCCCTTTTCAAGCTGAGCAGAGAAACAATAGGGAGGCTTTGGTGGGCACCTGGTGTTCAGCCAGAGCAATCCACCACAGTAGGTAAAGTGAGTTCTGTGTGAATGTGTACCTTATTTTCAGTACCTCTATTTTATAATTTTAAAAAGTCCACAGGAAATTCAACTTGGAAGAATAATAAAGAAGGCTGTACAATTCCTTTATCCTAGGTAACATCAGGAGATGAATTTTTGACTCCAATTGAAAATCAAAAGCTAAAGATGGAAGCCACTACTGTTTCTAAACAGATTTAATGAAATTAGAATTCATGTAAATTTTACTCAATAATTTTATTATTTTATTTTAAGACTTAACTGTTATGTTTGGAAATAATAACATTTATTTATATTTTATTTTTAGTATCACTGTGCATGTTAAATTTTTGAAAGGTATCTTACATAAACTAATTTTCATCTGGATAAACATCTAGCTTTAATTAAATGCCTGGTTTTATAATTCTAAAGGTGAGATCAATGCCATCCTGAAAGTACACACAGAACAGAAAACAGGAACATGATCCATTAACCCCACAGCTATCATGCTCACACAGGAACTACAGATCTTAGGCTGTGTTCCCAGAATCAATCTTCTGATAATCTAAAGCTTAGTTTTCTAAAATCTCATTTTACAGCTGCGCATTCCTAATCAAAGGGGGCCGTAACTGGCTTCTTCTCCATACATAAATAAACAGCTAGAGAAGAGTCGAATGGAACTACAGAATCTGCACCAGGGCACAGTCTCTTTTCAAGCTTTAGAAAGCAGACAATACACTCTGGCAGGATGTTTCTTAAAGCAGAAATGCAAAATTGTCTCCTGAGATAATAGGCAATGAAGATAGCTTAATAAAGTGAACAAGTTTACAACGAACCTTGTTGGTTTTGATTTTTTCTTGTGAACACTAGTCATTAATGGTCGATTAATGGTCAAATTGTATCTCATGCTACATATAAATGCTGTGGAGTTCTTTATAGAGATTTATTAAATTAGTCTGTTGTCAGCTGGGGACTCTGGCCAAAATACATTAATAAAGGAAATGAGTAAGCTATCTATAGATCAAAGAGCAATTAGAGATTTCAGTTACATGGAAAGATTTTGTGGTAATAGTCCTCTCTTAAAGACGTTTAAGCATCAGCAAACAAGGATTGTTTATGTCCTCAGAATGAGAACAGCTGAAACCCATAAATAGTTTTATAGCAGCTAGTTCAGGGTTTTGTTCTAGTGCTGTAATTTGAAGTGATTCTATTTTTTTTACTCTCACTCTTCATTTAATGCTGTTTGAGCCAGACTGTCATCTTTATTCAGAATGAGTAGTATTTTATACTGAAAATCACGCCAGTGATATCACTAATGCAATTCATTGCATGTACTGAAATAAAGCTTTTCTTGGATAGAACATGACCCTTAGACAAAGGAGTCTTGATGGACTGAACATGTACTTGATAATTTGATAAAGATTATATATCTGTTACATATAATATTTCTCTCTACAAAGATTATGAGAGGACCAGATTTTTGCATTTTTATCCTTGTTTGTGTAGTATGACTGGTCTTGAAATAGTAACAGAGCCCTGGATCTCCCCAAAACACTGCACACAGGGGAAGACTTCATAAGCTTTTATAAACAGTTCTCATAATCTGAACAGTTGCTCTGCAGCACAAACTAAAGACTCCTGTTATATCACCGATTCAAAAGAAAAGTAATTTTTAAAGACATTTACAGTTAAAAATATCAGATTACATGAAGGAGCATGCTGCCATTAAAAATTGCTCTAGTAGTTATAATATAAAGTTTTGTATTTTATATATTTTATTCTATATATTTTTACTATTTTTTTGATATAGGTGACCTAGTGGTAGTAATTTAAAGTCATTGCAGCAGTTAGGCACTGTCCATAGTCCTGTTGGCAAGGCTAGTCAGGCTTTCTTTTAATCACATCAAAGATATGAAAAAGAAACCTTACTGAGTACCATGATGCCAACCTTTCCTTGCAATTGATTTTAAAAATTACTTAGGAAATTTGAATTCCATATTCTTGTGTTCTTAATATTTTGATGTTCAATATTATTATTATTTTTTAAAAATATACTACAATAGCAGGGAAATTTTTCAAGTTTTGACATAATTAGCAGTAAAGTTGATTTTAGAAGGAGGCACTAATCTAAAATTAAGGGTAAAAATCTTGTTTATGAGCCTACTTTATTAAATATAATTTTTCATTAACATATTTCTTCATTTCCAAGTAACCTATGATAGATTTTCTATTTTTTTCTAGGACTCAAAAACTGACATCAGGGAAGTGTATCTTCTCTAGTGATCAAAATACTTGAACCTATTCTACACTGATATGTTAAGAGATCCATGAAATTCACTTTCTTTTCTTTCATTTGATGATGACTCTGGAAACAGAAATAAAAATTCAGTGAGAGGAGAAGAGAGAGAAGTATTTAAAATACACCAGTATAACTACATCTACAGTTTAAAGCATCTAGAAGACAGATTCACTCTCTATTAATAAGACTATCAAATATCCAGTTAGTTATTTTAAGTTGTTTTTCTGCATGGAGGGAACTGAGAAATTGAAATTTTTTATTCAATTCCTTATTGAATTAACTTAACTTAGAAGTAACAAACTGGGTGCATGGACAACTTGCAGAAGAAAAATTACACTATTAGAATCTCTGTAGCAAAGCTATGCAGTGAAGATCTAAAGTGTAGCACAAGTCAGCACATGCTCATTCAAAATCAGAAACTCTAAGGAAGGTATACTCAAAAATACTATCCCTATAACCATATTGCCTGATTTACCTCCTGATTTATGAGTTAAATATTTTTAGTCTTAAGGAAAAGTTTTGATACATGTACAATCTGTATTTATGATGTATAAGACAATTAAGTACTCTAGGCCTATTCAACCTGCAAAAGGGCTCTGGTCTTTAAAATCAAAATTGCCTCAGATAATGGAAATAAGAAACAATCATTCATTGTCTGATGACAATGAATATCTAGTATGAACTTTCTAGTATCAACTTTCTGGTAAAAAGGAAAACATTCATTGAATTCATCTGGAGTTATTTGCATATTCCTACAGATATTGAAGAGAAATATTAAAAACAAAATTACCTTTACCACACACTAATGAGTATAATGAAAAATCATTACATTTTCTTGTATTATGATTTAAGGTGAGAAAAAAGTGTAGAAGGAACATGTAGTTCTTAGTTCCTTAGTAGAAGGAACATGTCCTATAAAGGTTGTAGTTCCCTTGTTACATGATTTTATTTCATATTTTGGTTAAGAAATTGTGATTTTGTTACATTTCAAACTACTTTAGCTGAGAAGTATATGATCTATTTAAATAACAGGGAATACCTGCTCCTGATTTAGTGAATATTGTTTAGTGTGGGGGGATGAAGAGTCTTCTTAATGATTACATAAGGAGTAAAAGATGTGTTCAGTCCAGCAAACATGGTAATAATTAGAAAATGAAGGCTGGCACTGAAACTGATTCATTTCACTCTGGCTCACCCAGCTGTGACAACATCACTAGTAAAAGAAGGGAAATTCCACTCCCACCAGTTGATTCTTTACTCCTTCCTCTGCTATTTGCTCTCTTGGTGCTCTTTTGACAATTTCATTTTGATTTGGGGAACAGAAAACATATCCTCCAATGTTTCTCCTGCAACTGCTTATTCTTCTAACTGCAAGCCTGTAGATGACAGGTGAAATACAGAGTTCCTGTTTCTTAAAAGTTTCAAAATATAAAATTGGAAAGAAACATCAAAATAGCTCTCATTCATCCAAAAGAGAGAAAAATGTGCAGCTCAGCTGAGTCAATACAATTCTATCTCATAGATTCAGAACCCTTCACAGGTATTTTGACTGTTTCAAATGATGCAGACTGAGTTAACATTCAACATGAAAAATCATTCTGAAGACAAAAAACATTTATATATATATTGACATCAGATATATTCATAATATGTTTTTATTTAATAATTTATTTAATCAATGAAATCCTCAAAAGTACCTCTTTTAGAAAACAAGTATGAATTACACTTTAAAAAAGCTTTTTAATTCTTGAAGAAAGATTTGCAAATTTAGTTGTAATATTACCTTCAATTTTCTATTGATTTTTAATCATAATGGACTACATTCAGTATTCCTGCACTTTCTCATACTTTCTTCTCTCCCACTCTTGAGTATAGCTTCTGGAAGTCAGAAAATAAGGAAAGAGAGAGAAATGACAGGAGAAAATATGAAAAATGATTTTACAATAAAATAGAAGAGCAGAGATGCAAACAACAGATATTTTCCTCTGCATGTGTCCTTTAGCACAGTCTCCATCAGTCATTAATAGTTTTGAATGAGTTCAATTAACTGTCCTGAGACCTTCAACTAAAAAACAGAAGCAGAGAACACTTCAAAACTTTTATTACAAAAATTACAGCAGCTAGTGAATCTCACCAATCTATATGTGATCTGTATGTAAGAAAGTTATATTTGATTAAAGAAAAAATGATGGAAGTGCAACAAAGTGTAACTCATGGAAGAAAGCAAAAGTGGATCTTTTGAAGGACTACCTTGAGTATAGAATTAGCTTTTGTTCAATAGAAGCATTCTGGAGGTATTCATAACTACCGAGTTTCTATGACACCGTACCCTTTCTGTGATTTTCCATCTCAAATGGAAAAATTCTATTTTTAGTTCCAGCAGTATACCCAGTAAGGAGGTGACCTGGCAATGTGAGAATTTAGGTATTTCAAGCTAGGAGCATGAAAGAGTTAAGTACTAGAAACCTAGATGAGTAGTGTTGAGAAGCAATTTTGATAAATTCATAGAGGTATGCCAAAACTAATAGATATTAATAACAAGTAGCTACAGAAGTACAGTGCGTCTATGGACTATGCATTCACATCTCCTCATCAATCATCATTTTTGTGGAGGCAGCTATTAATGGCCTTAAAACTGAGCTGTATCTTTGACTATTTTGTACTAATAAAACATTACCTAGGCTTGACTTGAAGGCTGTGAAGCCAAATAATGGTTTATACCAGGCCTCCCCAAACAAGATGGTATCAGAAGCCTTGAAACTGCAAGCATGCTCTAGATGCCAGATGCTCCAGAGCTATAAACTCTACCCAGAAACAGTCAATTAGTATTTACTAATGGAATACAGCCTTGGGAACAGAACAGAACTACCTCTTGCAAATAACAGAGAGTGCAATGAAAACTCTCTCGTATGTGTAAAATGTAGATGTAACATGCTGAAAAAAGCGTGGAAAAAAATTGTGATTAAAGGAAGCTGGCTGTTAAAAAGGTACTTTATAAACTCAACAAAATCTCATAACAAGGTGAAAAAACCCGTATCATGAAAATTTATTTCAAAATAGGTTGGGATGCTTATGACTTGACAAACAACCCACTGAAATTGTGATTCATAGCCTCAGAAAAAATGGTAGAAAATACAACGCTTATGTGTAACAGCTTTAACTATTACTTAATTTGGGATAGTCTGTAACTGAATATTTTGGACTATAAGTGCTAGTATAATTCTATACTGATTTATGTTCAATCTTTAATTAGCCTACTAAGACTTTAGTTAGACTTTCATTGACTTCCTGTGCTTCCCCAGCCCACAAACATTCATGAGGTCTTTCATAAAGTTCCTCACTGTTGCATATGGTTAAAATTCAAATGTGAGAATAATCTAGGTGGGGGGAAAGTCATATCATATTGTTAAGTATTTGATCTTATTTTTTTCTTTGCATGGTCTAAAAAATACTAAATTTAAGTCTGATATTTATAACTCATGTCAAGAATCTGTTTCATGATTTAAGAATTGTAATTTATTTAAGATATTACAGAGACAAATGTTTACACTCAGTAATGTTCACAGTTTTTCAAGTGTGCATCTTTTACTTCAGCTGCAGATTTTGGCTTACCGTTCTCATCCTTTACGTGAATAATTTGTTAGACCTTGCATTAAAACTCTGCAAGAAATAACTGAAAACGATACACAGAAAAAAGCTGGGTGAAATTTCACATCATCATTAAAGAGACTGACAATATTGATAGCTGCGTTTGAGAAACTATTATATTTAGACACTATTAAAGTATTAGGACTCATCTGATTATCATTATATAATTTTTTTTTTAAGTTGGTGAGTTGGTACAAAAAAAGTTAAGTTTTTTGAGTAAAAAAAAGTCCATTTTCTTTGAAAAACTAGACTTTATCACAACACAACTGTGTGCTCACTGCCTATAATTTAAGCCTCAGTGCTTTATAACTGTTCTCTAAATTAGAAAATGCTATTTTAAAATTTTGGGGAAAACTAGGTTTGAGAATATTTTTGGATAGAAAAGAGATCTTTTATTTCTCTTCTCAATTATTGGAACATATATTATGCAAAATAGTATAATATAAAATATTATGATATAAATATTAAAAACATAAAATAGTAAGATACAGATTTTAAAGCTACACATGGATACTGACAGCAGCAATTCTTGAAAATGAAATGTTCATTATCTTTTATCTTCAACTGGACTTATTATTGAAAGAATAAATGGCCTTTAAACAAAGAGATCGGAAGAGATTTCTGCCCCCCTCCAACTTTTTTTGATACAATGGCTCTGTCAAGACTTTTCATAGAGCCTTCACCAAAAATTATTAAGAGCTCATTTGTGAGTTAAAGAAAGTAAGCCTTGCTTTTCCTTTCTGAATAATGAGATAGACATTGAAAGCAGCTTCTTTCTGATACTTATTTTTCATTAAAAATCTTTTAAAGGACAAAATTGTGCTTTTTTTTTTCCCGTCCCTAGAAAATACCAAACTTTGTTAGATGAACAAAATAAATCAATGGAACTTACAAAATTCTCTTTCAGTTATTAAAGTTTATATCATGGGAATTAAATGAGGATTTGATACTTTCTTAAAGTACAGCTTCTAATTAGAACCACCATTAGTTTTAGCTGCTATTGGAAATTTCAACTACAGATCTTCATTGCAAGAGGCAATAATCAGAATATTCAAAGACTTATTCATAAGCTAATAAGATTATGCTATGTAACTTCCTCACATTTTCATTCTGTTTTCTCAAACAGTGAGGATCCAGATGCATAACATAGTTAAATGTCATAGTACTGCATTTGATTATGACATCTAAAAATATCCATGTATTTGAAAATAAATTATGCCTGCATTGCGCAAACTTTCTGGAAAACTTAACTCAGCTCTGCGCAGTGTGATGTTTGAGTAGCACATTAAAAATCATAGATTATGAAATGATAGAACTCTATGACAGATTTTCTGCCTCAGTCAACACTTAACATTTACAGATGATGGAAAATAAAATATACAAAGGAGAAGTTAAAATTTATCTCTAATAGTTTACAACATTTGTCTCCCATATTTCATGCTGCTCAAGACACAATTACTATCAGCAGTAGGATAGGTCTCTACCCTTGCTAGATTTCATGCATAATAAATAAGCTTTCAATATATAATTAAGGTAAACAATGAAACTGAAAACAAGGCACCTTCCCACAGCCAAAAGGTTATTACAAAATGCTATAATTATATAACATCTTGAATTCTGTATCTGAAAATCATGTGACTTTTTAGTTTCTTTTGTTAGAAATCCAACCTTTTCTCAGAAATTTCCATTTACAACTCAAAACACCCTTGGTCTTGTTTAGATCTTAACATACCAGTTGTTTATTTGGGATTTGACTGTCTGCCAGCAGGGCACTAAATATAGATTTTTTTTTGTTGTTTTGTTTATTAACTGATAAGCAAGATTGTTTACTATGTTAATCAGTGCATCCTAACTCCTGCCTTGAAGGCTATTTATACTGAGGCTGAATATTTCAGCTAATTGGAAGAAGAATTAATGTTGGATCCATAAATCTTGCATATAAGGTTAATTTTACTTACTCCTGCTGTAACCATATATCAATGGTTTAACTATCCCTCTGAATTTGTTTAGTCTTTACAAAGAATCCTGAGAGCTACAGAGGCATTCTGCAATATATCTTATAAAACTCCACAAAATATAAGTAGCTGAATGAAAATTCTATGGTGATGTCAATCATTTAATGCCAACTGTCCCCTGCAGAAGGCAGCCATGGAGTGCAGTACTCAGGCAATAGTGTTTTAAACACTTTGCAGCTAAAGAGAACACAGAGAAAGCCAGAACACTGAATGTAGAAGAAAAATATTATTATTATTATTAAAGTGCTACTAAGTTTCCTTAAAAGAAAATTAAAGGGCTGGTAGTTTGAAGAGGGTTGTTTAGTTTTTTCATGATCAAACAATTTGCTTTAAACACATACTGACAGATGTTGATTTCCTATATCCATTTTTCTTGAGCTAGACTAAGAAAATGAGCCTTCCATAGCCAAAGAAAGCAGTGAAAAAAATCTTTCTGGAAACACTTAAAAAAACAAACAAATATTGGCAACTGCATCTTTGGAAATATGGCATTAATGATTCAGCACATGTAGCAAGACATTAAAAATGAATATTGATTCTGCTAAGCACCTACCAACACATGCAAGAATAGGCCCTTTCCCTTGGAATTCTTTGATGTTATCTCACATTATGTATTAGACTTAGCAAAACAAAAGGTAGTATTAAGAAATCATGTTTTCAAAGTTTACAAGTACACAGAAATGTGGAAAAAGCACTTGCTAGTTTATAGGGTCCTGTAGATATTATATAATAGCAAGAATCTAAGAAGAGGTATAGATAAATTCGTGTACAACCTGAAACAAAGCAAAATCTGTAAAGGAAAAAAATCCAACAATTTAATTCTTACTGAATGTGATGCCTGAGCTCAGCAGAGCATGGAGAGCAGGAGACTAAGTAAAAAATTTAAAATTCTGATTTCTGTTGAAATGACAGTTTTTGTAAATTATAGCTTCAAGATACTTCAAGATAAGTTCAGGATTTGACTTTGACTAATATTTTTTATGAAAATTATCCTTAACTGTCTTAAGAAAAGACCCAAACAAAGGGCAAGATTTCTAACATGAAAGAAGGTTTTAAATTAAAAAAAAAATGTTAATTTAAAAGGAGATTTTGCTATACCAAAAGAACAAAGCTATAATTCATAAATGTAATCTACTTTTAAATAGATCCATATTGAGGATGCGCTATGCAAACACAAAGAAAATTAATAAACTATATTAAGCCTATAAAATGTCAAACATTGGAACAGAAAAAAATCTTTTAGACTAGAAAAGAGCATTTAAAAATTAATTGTGAAGTTGAAGGCCTAAAAGTCAGAAACCCTGGCAATATTCAGCTAGGTCTAAGAGTTACTCAGTGATTTTGTCTCCTTATGTCTAGAGAAATCAGCCTGTAGGTGGCCAGCAGTAGAGCAATAATTCTGTTCTCAGAGTATACTTTGAATTCTTGTTGATACTGTTTTTCTCCAGGTCTTCCTTTTAATTTCTTAGCTGTGTTTTGACATGGTACTGAATTGCACAGTTTGCCTTGTGCTTCTCCTTTCCCTTCTCCAGTTTGTCCTTTGGCTCCCCTGTTGTTCTCTTGGCCATGATTTCAGTCCCCTGGTCTCTCTTATCCACTTTCTGAGCCTCTTTGTATCGTTCTACATTGTTGGCTGTCTCTATTTTTCTTTTTATATTTTTTTTAATCTCTCCCATCTATAATGTCACACAGTTCACACATGGATTTGATTAATGCACTCTTCCCTTGCTTTTGCATAAGTAGGACTAAGCTAAAGAATTCCATGAACTGTTTTTAGAAGCAGCTTAAAGTGTTTTATCTTCTCCAGAACTCCCTCATTTTTGTTGGGTTTTGTTTAAATATGTTGGTTCAGATTCACAGCGAAAGTGGATGGAAAAGATGGAGCAATCCCCTTAAACCTGCTCACATGGAGCCCGTGTCCTAGTTAAATCACCTGAAGGATTTACTGTAAGAAAATAGGATACAGTGAGTTATTTCTCTCCTTCTGCACAATCTCCTTTGCTAATACCATGGATGGAATCTACTTTAGCCTGTGGTCTGGCCACTAGCAGGCTTCTGCCATATGAAGACTATGGTGTCCTGACATGAGTAACTTCCCCGCCAAGGCAGGAGATGTGCTTCCCTCCTCACTGTGCTACCTAGTTTTTGACTGTTAGAAACTTCTATCATCTCAGCCAAGGAGGAGCATTGTTTTTAACATGATTTTACAACTATTTCTGCCTCCAGGACTATTCTTGCTTTTATGACTCAATCTCCTAGTGCTGATTAGGTGAAATCAGCATTACCCGTCTAGGTAAATTTTTTCTTTCCATGGAGGAAAGAGTCAAGAGAGCTATAAGGAAGTTGTTTAAGTGTGTGCTCTTCTTTCTGAAAGCAGCAATCTTATGTTACCTACCTGTAGTAAATTAATTTATTTTTCAGGATCGCAGTCAGTTAGAAAAGTGGGATTAGACCATCTCCTCAGGACTGAATTTTCAGGCCTTTGTGAGAAGTCATGTGGAGGAAGAGATCATAGGCAATAACTCACAAATTCATCCTACCCAATTTGAGGCACCTAACTGAAATACTTGGGAGTGTAGTCAGCCTTGTAAAGTCAAAAGAGAGAGCTACTTGAAGAACCAACCCAGATACTCTGAGAGGAAAGGTCAGACCTTAGACTGAAAAGCTTTCTGGAGGTCCATATCTCTCCCTTTTATCAAGGAAACTAGAAATGCTACCCTAAGCATTAGACTAGACTAGAAAGTCTACCCAAGGGTGTTCACCACTGTAAGGTTAAGTGGAACGAATAGGGTTCAAAAAGCATATTCTAAAATAATCTGGGGTATGTGAAGTAGGGAACAAGTGACTAATAGGAGGTTACAAAGAACCAAGTGCTTAACTCCTAACACGAATCTTTCTGTCAGGACCCTGGAGGCACCCACAGCCTTGCCTATCCATGCCCACCCCTCGAGGGGTCCCTCTTCTGTTCTTGCCCAGGAACACATTTCACACTCCTGGGCCATCAGCCCCTGCCCCAGAAAGCCTTTTGACCCATCTCCATCTCCCCACAGCCCTGCCTTGCCTGTCTGGGGGTGCACCCTCAAACCTATGTCTTGGGCCAGCCTCATCTATCCCAAACCCAGGAACTTGCCTTGTACCCAGGGCCCTGGATTTCCCGCTCCTGGCTAGGGTTGTGGGATGTGCCCTATCTGCTAGACCCCGCCCTGATGGACCTGAGGCACTCCTGCCACTTCCCCTGGGGCTTTATTGCTCCCACTGAGTCCTGGTAGTTTTTCTTTTCCACATTTTTTTTACACTTTTCTTTGCTTTATTTCTTGTTTAGGATCATCTCTGCTTTCAGAGAATATTTTTCTCTGATATCTCTTAAAGCAGGATCTTTGAGAGCATTTAGGTGCCTAATGAAGCAGACTTGGACTAATGGCATTTTTCACACTGCCTAGGCACTTCAATTCTATTGAAAAATCAGCCCAAGAACATTTTTTTCTTACTTTTATCTGTTGTCAATTGTATCCCTACTACCCCAACACTGGGCAGAAGGGTGGATTGCAAATTTGAGGCAAGATTCCAGATATCGCTGGGAAGCTTGAGAAGGAGATGGGAAACAGACTGAAGCAATGTATAACTAAGTGCAGAGAGGATAACAAATCAAGGTAATAGATAATGGTCTAATCCATTGCTCTGCAGAGCTCCCATTACTCAGGGCAGCCGGGCAAGCAGACACCATCACTGTGCTGGGTGTGCAGTCAACTGGCCCACATGCAGTGGGTTTGCTTGTTGCATGCTCATGAGCCATTCAGTCAGAAAGTTGATAAATCCCCATTAAAATAAGAAGAACAACAGTTCACCTTTAAAAGCAGTATGCCTACCTCTAGAAACATTAAAAGAAGTCTGATTCAGTGTTGGGTGAAGAAGGAAAGGAGTGAATGCCTAACACATGAGAAAATGCTTGCACATGTTGAGAAAGGCACATACGTCAGCATAGGATGGGAATCTAGGGTTTTTAGATACAAGAAGAGAGCATTAGAAATCCTTCAAGGTTTGCTTGCATTTGTTTCTAGTATTGAAAGATAATTTAAAATTCAAGCATGTGGATTAAATCTTCCCAAATAATTTTAAGTTGTATGGGACACAATTCAAAAATTTGTCCAAGGTCTTTTGAAATCTGGCTGCTGCCCAGACTTTTAAGGTGTTTTACAGACAGTGATGTATATTGTCAGGCTCTTTATATGGTTGTCTGGAGGTGATTGCTGTGCTGAGAATAAATAAGGTAATTGGCACTATGCTGATGTAAGATTAGTAAAGGCAGACTTATAATTCTCTGGGTGATGTTCTGAGGGCAATAATTCTGAAAGAATTTTAAAAAATTAAAATTCAATGTCAAATAAACACAAACTCTCTATCATTTGGGGTTGGGAGTTGGGAGGGAAAGTCAAGTAAAAGCCTTCAAGGGAGCAAACATGTCATAAAGGCATTGCAAATGTGGTGACAAGTGCTCCACAAGCAGAAGTAAAAGGCATAATTTTCTAACCACCAAATGACTCCTTCTTCAGAGAAGACAGTAACACAGTTTCTTTATAAGCAAGATTTCCTCTGACAATAGTTTTTCCTCACAAGGCTCTCAGAACATTTTATCATTTCCTCATTTCAGTTTGACAACAGTTCCAAATCAGTTGCTGAATACCCAGAATTAACCAATATTTTTACTGAGATATGAATATAGACATTCTTTGAGAAATTATTATTTTTTTTATTTACTGTGAAGATCAGCCATCCTTGTGATGTCAGTCATCCTGCTCTTGACTGGGCTGAGCCCTGAGGCCTGTTTCCTGGAATGAGCTTCTGTACAATCTGCAGACTTAATGCAGGCAGTTAGTTTCCAATCAAGAACAATAGGGGACGACTGGAGCACTTCAGACCATGGGAAAACTTACATAATGCTATTGCTGATAAACTAGAGATAGCTCTTGAAAATCAGGTTGAGATGGTACCTATATTCATTAATAATGAATGCTTTCCAGGAAAGCCTTTATGTATGAAAGTGTGTCACTGGCTTAGGCTCAAAATTAGAATGGCTGTGTGCCTCTACTAAAAAACCTGATAGTCATGAACTTGCTTTGGGAATCCTGTTTTGGTATCAAGGCATTGCTGACATAATTTTCACAGGATTTATAAGGTATACAGGTTATCTATCCATGCACAACACAACTAATTGCCTAAAGTTGTCAGGTAAATTGAATTGACAGGCAATCAATTAGTTAAAAATGGAATTTAAACCTATTAAGTAGATAGGAATTATGGTCTTCCTATGGAATGAAATATATGTGACAAATTCCACCAAAAGATTTTATTTTATAGTTGTCAGGGAGAGAACAAATTCAGTTGTTTTGTTTGCTTTTTTTTTCTTTCAGACATTCTAACTAATACATATATATTCGACTTTAATAGGAGAATTATACATATGTGATTTTACAGTCTCCTTATATTTCTGTAACTTTGCCACTGTTTCTAATGATGAATTATTCTTAACCTAGGAAGTCCTTTCATAGTGACACTAAAAAATCTGAGGAAACTGGGTATGTATTAAATAAAAGGAGGTATAGCTGATGGAGTAAGTACTTGTATAGAGACATTTGTCACCTTGGAAGCCTTTTGTCATGCTGGGGTTTTTGGACTGGTTTTGAGAGTGATAAACTTGCAGATGAGAACATTGCCTTTATTTAAAAGCATTTTGGTTTAAGTAATTGGTAATCAAAGTAATCAAAACGAATCCCGTTTATCCTCATGTTGACTCTCTGCTCCATCTGTGGAAAGTAGACAGTAAATAGAATCACAGACAGTTTGGGATTGGAAGGAACTCTAAAGATCACCTGGTTCCAATGCCCCTGTCATGGGCAGGGGAACCTTCCAGTAAACCAGCTTTGTCAAAATCCCGCCCAGCCTATACTTGAACATTTCCAGCACTCTATGCCCTGGGAAGGAATCCTAGTACAGCTTTCTTGTAGGCCCCTTTAGACACTGGGAGGCTGTCAGAAGGTCTCCCTGGTGCCTTCTCTTCTCCAGGCTGCACAATCCCAACTCTCTCAGCCTGTCTACTCGCAGAGTGCTCCAGCCTCTGAGCCTCTGATCACCCTCATAAGCCTACTCTGGACTCGTTCCAGCAGGTCCATGTCATTATGCTGAGGACTCCAGAGCTGGATCCAATACTTTAGGTGGAGTCCCATGAGAACAGAGTAGAGGGGGAGGATCACTTCCCTCAACATATTGATCACATCCTAAAGGTGATTTAGGAAGTTATAGATCATTACCAAAATTTGTTTGACAAGACATAGTGCACAAAGGGTTGAGGTAGGCCACAGGTTCAGAGCAAGACTCAGTCTATAAATTAGGCATCTCATCTCTTGGGATCTGTACCCTGAATTTTTTTAGTAGAATCACAAGAAATTTGAACTCATTCTTCTTAAATCACAGGTCCTTAATTATTCTTAAACTGAGGTTATTTCTGTTCATGACCAAAAAGGGTTATAAAAAATAATTTTTTTTCAACATTACATTTTGTGAAACTGTTCTCATAGATATAATAGTTTACTAGGTCAAGACCACCATGAAATTTAAAAAAGAAAATGCTTTTGCACTGTTGGGGATAGAAATTACCAAACAGTTGAATTCTATTAAAAGAGAAGAACTTTTTATTCAAACTCAGGAAGATTTCTGGAAAAAAAGTTATGAAAGCCCTTAAGAGATAAGTTGTGTTAAGTTTTAGAAATTAGCTGAATAGGAATTTTCTTGATAACAGGTTTAGATCTGAGCTCCTAAATTAAATTGAAACCTCACATTAGAAGGTCAAACACTTTTTTTGCTTCTCTTCCCTTCAATCCAATATTCAGTGATTAGCAATGAGAAAGTAAGTTCTTCTCTCTAAAAATATCATAAATATTAAAGTTTTACTAACCACTGAAAAATAAAGTTCTTACAGGACAGGGAATAATGAGCATTTGCTAAACCTAGCAGCTAATAAAAATGTGTTTAAACATGAATTTATTCTCTTTGACAAAAACATGGCTATACAAGACTTATCTTAACAGAAAGGGGTTTAATGGCTTTTTTCTTTTTAATAACTGAGAGGTCTGAGCTGTTAACATGAAGAGATTCCAGAAAATGCCTCTTTAATTAAAAAGGAATGATGGAATTAAATTGCTGTTTAATTCCATTGTCTTACAAATCATAACACCAAAGACATCTCTAAAATGTGAATCAACTATACCTTCGACAACAGAGAAATGGAGAAAACAGGGTAGAAACTTCTTGACAAAGATAGAATTATTTGATGTGGAAAATTAAAACAAATTATGTTCACATCCCAATGTTTTCTGTACTTGTGCTTGATATTGCAAACCTTGTAGGCAGCCTAAAGCAGTAACTTAATGAAGGAAAATGAGATGAAAGACTATGCATAATGTTGAAGGTTGAAGAAATTGTTAGAAATATTATCACTATAGGAATTTTTTAGCTTAAAAGGATAACACTATCAGAGGGCCTTAATACCATTACACTTCTGAAACAAAGAGTCCTTAAATTGTTTTTTATGCATCAGATGAGATTGGGGAAGAAAAGAAAACATCAATAAGGAGCAAAAAACACAGAAAGAAACCAGCTGGACCACAGAGAAACTAAGAAAATTTTCATCAAAATACATGTGTCAGTTTTTGGTTTATAAGTTTATCTTTAAAACTGGGTATTTTTTCATAAAAGGAACACCCCTAACTTTTCAAACTCAGTAATAATGGTAAGTAACATTTAATTGCAGAAAATAATATTTGTAAGGGTATCATTCAATAGAACAACTCCAAATTCCCTAGCTTGATAAAAAAATAAAAGCGGGGAAATAATTTTTAGTCACATCAATTATTGGTCTTTGCATTTGAAAAGACTAATCCCAACTATTTTGAAATTTTATAATATTTTTAAAATTATTTACTAAAACATAGGAAATTGACACTTTAAAAAAATGAACAATGAACACTAATTTAAAAATGGGCAAACCAGGCAATGTGAAAGTTTTGCTCAAGACAGTCAAGAAATTTTTATTGGAGAAATCGATAAGGTCCATTTCCCTCATTCTATGATACTATGTTAAAAACTTTTAAAACTATATATATGCTTTAGATAAAAATTACCAGCAGCTGCAGACAAGGAGAATCTAACAAAAATGAATTTGTAGAAGACAAATTAACAGAATTTAAACCCCACAAATAATAAAAAATGTTAATAAAATAGTAACTGGCTAGAAATGGTAATAAATAAATACTAGCTCTAAGGAAATATTTTAAAACTATAGGCCATATTTATGTGTTAGATTTCAGAATTTAGTCAACAATTCCATAAATAAAGAGCTTGTCTTTTCAAGGCTAGGTTTTCTGATGGATTTTGTTGCCTAATTACAAGTTCAATCTACAGTCTTTTCAGTACCCGAAGCACCTGGATGTATAAGTTCCTGTTAAAATGTATCTTTTAAGTATTAGCTGCAAAGCAGAAGGATTGAATAACATGTTTCAGCCATACCCATCAAACATTTTCTTATGTAGAACCCTTCAGCAATAATATAATGCTTACATTATCATTGGGAAAATTGGTATATTACAGAATCATTGGGATATTGAAAATTTTGGGAGAGGGAAATTTGAATTTACAGGAGTGATTCTTCTAACTGCTCTTTAACATTGTGAAAACTCTTTGAATATTAGTGGCAAAAAAATTTGATTAAATATGTTACTAAAGCTGGGCTATCAAGGTTATTTATATAGACACAGAGAGACCTGTCCTTTTATAAATATAAAACAGGGTATCCTCTTTTTGGAACAGGTTCAGATACGTAACTCTGAGTGTATCTTTAAATCCATGCTTGTAAAATAATGAACAATATAAGTAAAACTCAAAATGTCAAACCAGAAACAGGAATACTTGAATTTCTGCCTCTAGGATTTCATCTGACTACATTTATTTCTAGACTATTAAATATTTGATCCAAAAAAAAAAAAAAAGAAGACCTTGCATATTTATCTCCAACACTGTATCCATAACAGTTAGAATATAGCAGAAAGAACAGTTCCAGCCTCAAGGTGGATGCTTATTTCATTGAGAGAGGTAAGCAGGGTTTCATTCCCCATCTAAATTTTCTGTGGAGTAAAGTTCTCCATACTCTGCATGCTGGGCTTTGTAAATCTTTCTAAAGGATTACAAATTTTCCTCAATATAGTTCTGCCTGTGTCTATCAAGTAGCAAGTAGCAGATTTCACAGTGTAGCAGAGTACATAATAAAGGGATCTTGTCACTGAGTCTCAGACACCTTTGTGATTTTAGCTCTTAAATCTTTACAATTGTTATATTATGGTTCAAGGAAATGTAGCAAGCACGGCTCATACCTAAGTGAATATCGTTGTGGAGTGCTGTTGCTGACTTTCTTCTTGGGAATGCAATGACTGCATATACAGTAAGAAAAAATAAATAATTGATGGCCATCAACCACTCAGGGTAGTAGTATACAAAGACATGAAAAATGAAAAAAAAAAAGAAAGAAATATTGCAATTAATAAGGTGACTATCTTAAATACTTTCTTCCAGAGTCACTTAACAAACTAGCAGGTCAAAATATGTGATTAAGTAACAAAAGGAACAACATGGAAAGAGCTAGAAATCAGTCTTCAGATAAAAAAAGAGGAAGAACTATGAACAAACTTTCAGAAAAGGATAAAATGCAATATTGTAGAGATTAATGGGATCAAAATGACAAGATAAAACTTCATGTATGTTTGCTTGAGGTAATTATAATCTATTCTCTAGAGTAATTTAGTTTTCCTCTGGTCATTAAGCATTTTAATGTGTTTGTGTGTCATACTGGTATTTCAACTTCACAAAGACTGAAGCTTTCAGCCTTTTATTTCTATAGATAAAAAAAAAAATATACCTTCCTAAAACCTGACCTAGCAACTTTTCTAACAAAGTAACACAGTGTATCTGTCTGGTCATATTAAAAAAGATTTGCACAACATGTAAGAAAACTTTTTAAAAATATTTATGATGGGTTTTTGCCTGTTTGGTTGGTTGGTGGTTTGTTTTTGGTTTGCATTATGGTTTTGTTTTTTTTTTTTTTTTAAAGAAATTATAAAGAAAAGGCAAGCTTCTTGAATTCACTATAAGCTTAAAAATCTAACCACTCCCTCATCTTCTAAGTATTAGCTATGAACCAGAATCAGCAGATAGAATAACAAGATTAATAGTAAATAATCTCTGAAATTGAGGAAAGTGAGTAAACTCCAATATGCATGCATCACTGACTACACCCTCCTTTCCTTTATGCCAATAAGGTTAATTTTTTTCTCTTGGGAAGATTATTTTGAATCAACTCTTTTTATTGACCATTACTGATGCTTGGAAAGCCACCTGCTCCTTTTGCTTCATATCTCTAGAGAATTGCTCTTCTTTGTGGCACCTCTTGTCTTCCTAGAGTGAAATGGGGATATTAGCCTATAATGCTCAGGACTGAATATTTTTAAAACATATTGCAGTGGTTTTCTATTTGGAAATTGAAGATGGGATCTTTCTTCCATAGAATTAATCTCTAGCTCTTAAAAGTCCAAAATCACCAAAAAAGATGAAAACAATAAGGATATTGTATATATTTTCAAAGATTTTATATTTTTCCAAGGTAAACAGAACTCAATTCCAGTGACAATAAATGAGAGAGAAATCTTAATATTCTGTCATCAGTAGCTCTCTCACTTACCTTCCATGCATTTGTTACTTGTCTCTTGCCTAGGTGAAAGTCTATACACTGTCTTTGCACTCTCACTGACCTGCTGACAGCTCACTTCCTAACACAGCCCAGGATGCTCTCTCATATGAGGGCACACTGGGGAAGCACATTTGATTTGTCCACCAGGACATCCAGGTCCTTTTCTGTGAAGCTGTTGTCCAGGCAGGGCAGCAGCAGTCCTGCCTGTGCAGGACTTTGCTTTTCTTGCTGAGCTTTGGCAGAGTCCATCTGTCTTATCTCTCCAGCCTGTAGAGGTCCTTCTGAATGACAGCACAACTCACTGGTGTGTTGACATCTGCTCCTAATTTGGAATCATCTGAAAACTTCCAGAGGTTGCACTCTTGAGTGTATAAACTTGCACATTCAACTTTCTAGCCCAATCTGCCACTTTCTTATTTAATTACTATTCATTATATCTCTCCCTGGTTGTTCCTACTTTTTAAAGTAATTTTTAAAGTTGTTTTCTACAACTCATTGGTCACCCTGTTGATTGGTTGATTGGTACCACCCTGTTGGTAAATACTATTGCCTTTGATTTGGCCTGTAAGTAATGGCTGTTGTCAGTGACTTGTATCTAAAACATTGTCTAAAACTCTGTATGGTATGTTAGTAGAGAGGACACTTTTCTCTAGCGTTCCTTTTTTCTTAGTAGCCCCACACCTTTATCTTCCCAGAGGTGTATTAATGTTTAGAGAAAATGCCCCATCTGATTAGGCTGTGGCTCTCTTTCCCTTCTCCCATATCATACTTACTCTCCTACTAGACGTGGTAGTTCTTCCTCCTTAAATGAGTTCCTTCCTGACAATACAATAAAAAAAAAACTATTTCTATTTTTTCACTGAACATGGAACAGCAATCAGTTACAATTATTAATTACATGCACAGGTAGACAGACAGAGTGAGTAAGCTAACTTACTCTTGGAAAGTTAAATCAGTAAAAATTTTGAAATTAACTCTGAATGTTTTTTGATTCAGTAGTTATTATTCTCTACTGATGACATGCTATTATTGTTGCTGAGTCTGAATCCTATTAACAGGAAAATTTTTAATTCATTGTTGATGGGATTTTTTTTCAAGTTTATTTATTTGTCTTTACATAATTCAGCTGTCTGTTTTTTTTTTTCCTCAGATGGGAATTTCTCAAGTATCCGACGTCAATCCTATTGAAGAAATAATCTTTATATTCAGTGGTAAATTGGAATAGAGACGAAAACATGCAGGAGACCATTCACAGCGATCTGTGCCTCTAAGTTTATCGGCTGGATCTTACACCAACAGCAACTTTTTCAGGCTGTCCTTTTATTTTCAGCCTGGAGGTCATAAGAGTGCAAGGCATTACATTGACATGCAAGATCTATCCTTCATAAAATTACCTATCACTGCTACTCACAGAGAGAGGTAGACTTTTCCCACGATGCAATTTGCCACTGGTAACACTGGAGCCAAAGCTAATAATCTATATCATAATCACTTGCTAAGAATTTCCTCATAAATGTGAATTATGAAAAACAGATTTTTTAGAGACTTTCATATATTTGCCAGCAAACTTATAGCCTTGTCTGTGTTTGACTTACTTCACATGAAAATATCAAAAGCTATAAATAGACTAGTTCTGCCTTATTCGTTCTTTGATAGAGAAACATAAAGACAGTCTGTTTGACATCAAAGTCATGGTGGGGAATCTCAGCCTGCTCCAACTTTGGAGTTGTACCAGCTGTGGATTTTCTTTACATGCAAACTGTAATGTAAACAAAGTGATTTTGTATCCCCATTTAAATGTAACTTAGTTTCTGTATCATCAACACCCTGAATGATATTTCTCCTGTCTCTTATAAGCAGGGATTTTTGCAAATGTTCAGTTACAGTGCAAGGTGAATTAAGGAATAGGTGTCTAATTCTGAATAAACAGTTATTGTAGTTCCTGTATAAGAAACTGCTTTATGTGGTACTGAGATGTGTCCGTAAAAGTAATTACATGTGGGGCTTAACTTCAAAAATAAGAAAGAAGGAAAACATCATTTGGAAATAGAGCATGACAGCCTTTGGAAAGGAAAACAGTTATTTTATGACAATGTAAAAATCAGTTCACATCACTTCAAATGAGAAAAAAGTTTGAGAAATTTGAGTTAAGGAACGATGATAAACTGAACATTAAGATAGTAGTCAGTCAAGAGTCTAACAATATATACATATAAGAAAGGATTTCTTAAGAGAAATCTTTTAAATAAAATAAAATAAAAGTTAATCCTTTAAATATAATAGTTATACTGACATGCATTGGAATAAGTAATTTTTTTTAAGGAACAGCTATATAGATTATTACCTGTAAAGAAGTTATCATTCTTTGGTAGCAGATTTGTAAATATTGCTCAGCAAATAAAAAGGTGTATTTTATTGATACTATTTTAGTGATAAATCCAAAACACAGCAACATAGCTGCAGCAGAGATGGCCTGCAGTGGCCATTCTAGCCTTAACCAGAGCCCTGGGTAGAAGAGCAACTTGTTACACTTATCTTAACTTTGATAAGCACTCTCTGTTCTCTTGGGAAAGGTGCATACCAGAGGAATGACTACAGTCATAAAAAACAGGTGTGGATGCCTCCTTTTTTGTCACCCAGGAAGCAGGGAACAGCATGTTTGAGTGAGTGACTGATAAGGGCGAAGTCAGCTTTAAAAAGTGTTTGGAGGGGTTGGCTGTTTTGTCTTCCTGCACATTCCCAAGACTATCTTTAAACTTTCCCATAGTAGAAACATATAAATACTGAAGTGGGTGTAATAAAGATGGATCCTGCTGGAAGAAGCAGTGATCTCTGTTTTTTTTTTTTTCCAAGCTGCTGCAATAATATCAACTACAATGGATAAAATTAAATCTACCCAGCCAAAATTAAAATTGTATTAATAAATATTGGTGTTAGGGGTGCTACACATCTCTTCCTAGTTCAAATGTACATGTATCTGTATGCAAATGTGACTGCAACATAGGCCATACCAACCTTTAGGAAAACAAAAATCTATTTTGCATTAAAACTCGTCTTAGAAATACTTGATTGCTCTGAGAGACAAATTTTGTGAAGTCATCTCTAGTTTCTGTATTTAACCACACTTATTTATACATAGTCATTATTTTGTCATATTAAAAGTGTGGTACAGTTTACACATACAAATAAAGCTTTATAGTTCTACTTTCTAATGCTAAAACCAATGATAGTTGTAATCAAATGAATATTAAGGATTTTTATTTGCACAATACAAATATTAGGTGCTAACTAGATATTTAGCATACTGAATACTGCAACAATGATATTTTAGTTTTCTATAGAAGCAGCAAATATACTGAATAAAAAGCAGAGATTTTTATATCCAGTATTCAATGGAAAACAATGAAGATAGCTTTACATTGACTGACTAAACCTCTTCGTATATTAAAGACAGTATTTTCTGTTTGCTACTCTAAAAGTTGAGAGTTATAACTATAGCTTCCAAGCCTGGCATATGATTAATGAGTTCTATCCTCTGCTGTATTAAAGAATGGAATGAAAACTTAATGGCCAAAGAGTGCATATATATCTTCAAAAATAACAAACAAATAAAGTGATATAAGGTGTCTATGTTGTTCACAATTCCCTTGATGCTGATAATTTAGAAACAGAGGCACACATACATGATCAATAGTATATTCTGTAATACATTCAACCAGTTCTAATTCCTAATGGCTCTCATACTCAAGTAAAATTTGGAATAAACATAGTCCTTGTATCACTAAATTGAAATAATTTAGTAAACTAAAGAGAAATAATTTGAAACCCCAAAGAGGATGGTGAAAATAAGAAGTGAAATGAGAATTTCCTCAGACTAGCTTTGTAGTTAAAAGAGAAATAGAAAAATCATGTTGCTAACTTGAGATATTTATCTTAGAGGTAAGCTCTCCACAGTCCTTTGTTACAACTGAACATTTATATGTATGTCTATGTGTATGCATGTGTGTCTATCTATCATCTATCTATCTATCTATCTATCTATCTATCTATCTATCTATCTATCATCTATCTATCTATCTATCTATCTATCTATCTTCATCATCTATATATCTATATATCTAAGTATCACACATACCTAAATGTGAGAATTAGGCAATTGCAGATTGCTGTGACAAGAATGTGTAGAAAACTGATGTAACCAGTAGGGTACTAACTTGGGGTAAAGATTTCATTAAATCTATTAACGTCATGAATCATGGTAATGATAAACTCTTACTATTACAAAACTCCTAGTCTTTATATTCATGTCCTAAGATAGTTGTGGGTATGCAATATCACCAGGATGATTTTATATAGTTGATACAGATGGGAAGTTCCTTTCATAATCTTTACTTGCTGAGGTTGAGGCTCTTCTGTCAGAACTGTAGTGGGCTGTCATCCTTTTTATTTTATTTTTCTTGGTTACACTCTTTGCTATTATGCTACTGCCTCCTTCCCAAAAGGGTATGCTTCATTTGATCCGGATCTCGTTTTTGATTTTTTTTCTGTCTCCTGTTAATTTGGCAGAAAGTCCTGTCTGTTTGCACTCTTTTACACATATCTTGTTCTCTGCCAACTTGTGTGTCTCCTAGGTTGAGCTACATCTGTTCATCTTTACCCCTTTAGTGGTCACGTATCCCACATGCTTATGAAAAATACTTACAGCTTGTTCTGTTTGGCTGTTTCATCTTATATTTGAAAAATCTGTTTAACTAAAGCTTTTAATTACATATTTTAATATGTAAGATATGTTATAAGCAAAAATATTGCTGATATAATGATCAATACAAAGTGATACTATTTATATTGCGATTGATACACACAATTTCTTGGTGTCCAGACACCTGCTTTGGCTACATCTTTTACAGAGTCTGAGAGCTGCCTCTGGACCCTCACCTAGCAGCCAAAGGATTCTCAACACCTCTTAGAATGGGATAGACACACTGCTTCCATTGAGCTGAGTATGAGTGACTCATGATCTCATAGGGAATTGAGATGATTACAGTGATAGAAAATAATGCAGTGAGAATAAGTTTCATTAAATTGGCTTATTTTGTGACCCTGTGAAAGCTGGAGGCCTCATGCTAGAGGCATCATGCTGGGGAAAGGTGTCATTTAAATGGATTGTGGCAGGAGGGGGAAGAATATAAGGAAACAGAAAGCATAGGAAATCCACATCAAGGGAAAAACATATCAAAAGAGAAGTTTCCTTCATTCTGCAAATGTGAGTCATTCACCTTCCCCAGCTTTACTGTGTTTTCAGCCCACTCAGTGAGGTTTCTGTTCTGAAGCACCATCTTCTGCCTTCCTATGGTATTTCCTCAGTTGCTGAGAGTTATGACTAAAAAGCACTCCATGTAGAACTCTGATTTAGAACTTATTACTGTCGCTGTAGGACACGTGAAAGCACAACGTGAGCCACGGCTCTTGCAAGGTAAAGAAGAGAGCGTTTCTTTTCTGAGTCTATCTTTTATACTTTTCTAAAGGTGGTAGAGGATTGGCCCCACACTGGGCCACCTCTCCAAAGGCATTGGATATACGACTAGTACATCAACTCTTTCCACCTCTACGAAGGAATGTAAACAATACATTGTTTACAGAAACTGTGTGGGAAAGTTCTCCCACAGAATGTAAACTCAGAAGGCTTCAGAAAAATATTCAAGAATCAGGGCAACATATTACTAAATATTAAGTAAAAAAAAAAAGCATACTAAGAAATCAAACTTACTGGAAAGTTGTTTTCTTTCTCTCTCATATTGTCTCCCCCTTCTCTCCCCATTCCTTTTCTTCCCTTAGCCCAACCTTTGTGTTTCAAGTCTAGGCAGGTTTTTATCTTGATACAAGCCTAGAAAGCCATCGATTGAACCTTTATAGATGCTGTATATTCAAGGGAAAAACATATCTTTTCTTGGGTGAATGACCATCATTTCTTATATTTTTGGCCTATTACAAATAGCAATAGTCTTGAATGCTGAGTGAAATATGATGTAGTGTTAGAAGTAAGAGGAAAGGAAGGAAAGAAACTTAACACCAGCCAGAAAGAAGTAAAACTATGAATGGAGTAAACAAGGAGATTCTTCACATGAGCATCCTGGGTTGGCTGGGATTTTTTCTCTTTGTTTTTACTTTTGCTCTTTGTTCAGACCTTTGCTCAGTGACACAGTTTGGTTGCCATGGGTCATGATGCCAAAGATGGAAAAAGAGTCCAGGCAACCCCCCAGTGCTTATGGTAATCTTCACAGTCTTTCTGGGACTACACCCTAAAGGTAGAACTCTTCTGATTGTGTTTCATTTTCATTGACTTTTTCTGAAAATTTACAAAAGCAATAATATTATGACTACATGAGAATTTGATGTTGTATAAATGCAATAATAAACAAAATTTTGACCTGGTTTGTTATTATAAACCAAACCAAATTGTTTGTAAAGCTCAGAAAAAGATTATAAATAATTTTCAGAAGAAGAAATCCAAGTACACAGAGATTAACTAAGCACCTAAAATCACTTACAGAGCTGGAATTTGAAATAAGAATTCATTGACACAGGTCACTGAGCAATAGTGGTGGAACCTGCCTCTACTTTATTATGATAATCAAGATGATATTCTCTTAAGAGTTCTATTTTAATTTGTCCTGCATGGATAAAAAGCAATTTAAATTGAAAAATAACAAATGTCTTATTCTATATACATAAAAAATGAAATAGAAAAAAAAGGTCAGAGGAATTACTCAAGCAACTTTTCACTAAAGCAGTACTGAGTGTTTAATCCAGAAAATGTTGCTATTCTCATATTGATTCCACAGGAGAAAACATGCATGAATTCTGAAAGGTGAAAAACACCACTTTAAGTCACCAAAGTTTAAAAAAAAAAAAAAGTCGCTAATCCTCTGGTCTTAAAATAAACGCACCATTTAATAAGCAGTTATCTTGTCATTTAAATAGCAATCTCCTGAGCATATTTTAGTTACAAAGTGCTCTCCTAAAATATGCCAAACACTAAACTTAATTTTATATGTTCTAAAGAACAATTAGGTGAGCTAAAATTATACTTAAATCAAGTGGATATGGTGTTTCAATCTGTGGCTTCATACCTAAAAAAACCCATCAAAACCATCTATAGGAGAAAACAAAACATACAAGACTGAACAAGAAGGAATAAATACTCAGCCTTGAACATGCAATTAGGATTAATGGAGAGATAGACCAAAGAGAGTAGGGAATGGTTAGAAGAAAACAAAAATAGAGAATATTGGTGTGTGAAGGGGAAGTTTGTGCCATGCACTGGAATAAATTTTTCATCTTTCATCAAAATTCACAAAAAAAATATGCTTCTAAAGGTATAACAGCTGTCTAAAAAGTTTTTAGCAATAGGGTTTTTAGCAATAGGCACTAGGAAACTAAAATAAGTCAAAAGACATCATTATTTTATCATGTTTTTTTCTCTAGAATAAATATGCAAATATAGTAGGAAAAATTAAAGTGTCTCAGAATCTACTTCAGGCATCATAAAGGTAAAAGAATAATAGTTTTGATTGAAATTACAAAAAAACAACAAAACATATAGAGCGAATTATCATTAAAACAACAGGTATCTTGTTTTGCTTCTATTTTGTTATTTCATTAGTACCAGATAGTTTCACGAGAGAAATTAATGAGATTTACCATTTCCTAATAGCTATCCATCAGCCAGTAAATACTTGAGCTTGCTCTTTGTCATGATGATTCACAGGACAGAAAATACAAATTGAATTATTCATACTGATTACATGAATTTAGTAATTTTAGAGATCAGAATGTCAAAATATAGAATGTCAAAATATAGACTATTTAGAACACTAAATATTTGTTTCAGGTTGTATAATTCATGGAATATTTCTTTAAAAGTTAATCATAAATCAAACAAGAAACAAAGTGAGCAAACAAAACAGCAAGTTGTTTATTAGGGTCTCTTTTTTTTCTTGATAAACACACATTAAGACTGAATTTTAAGAATAAATTTTGTTTACGAGCAGGAATAAGAAAAAAAAACAGTGCTAAAGTTATTTAAGTACTGTAAAGTCAGTATTTATCATGGCATATTATATAAGATCTCACTCAGTCTTTAAGATAATCTGATATTATCTTTTTTGCATGTGAGTATCAAGCTACTTTAAGTATTCCAGGGATTTTAGTGCACTTTATATTTTATAGAATCAGGAAGAGAACATGAGGGGGAACAGGGAAGAGGTTTTTTTTTTTTAATGACAGAATCTTATATCAGGTTCTGCAAATTTCACTCTTTTGGATTACCTTATTTAACTTTCTTGAGGGGGAGAAATTCTTTCCCTTTTAAGTTAACACTTATCATGAGCTCTAGCACTAATGTATTTGTTATGGTAGCAGCATATTAAAGTGGCTTATGCTGTGTTTATTTTACAGCATTAAACTGACATCTATATTTGTTTAACTGGAAAATTAAGTGTACTGATATCCTGAAGGAAGAGATAAGGTGTCATTTTTTATTCTGTTATGCATTGTGGGGGTATAAAATAGTTTATTTGAGGCTCTTAGATGTCTTGATCTTTGCTGGAATGGAATGGAACATGTTTGAAACCTTCCTATGACCTCCCATCTTTCAGGGAGATAAATAAGTGTCTCCATGTTTCTGAGCTACTCCAAGATAATCTTTGGATTTTCCTCTGTGCAGGGCCAAAGGGTTCACAGACAAAATAGTTAATACCGTTCTTGGCAGTTTTGTCATACATAATCATATCAATCCAGCAGTAGATGACATGTGGCAAGAAAAGTCAATGAAAATTTTGCAATAATGAAGTTAAAAGAAAAAAAAAACCTTGCATGGTTAATTGCTCTTCATGCTTTTTACTATCATTTAAATGATTCTGTTTTTTAAAAATTTCCCTCTAGCAGAGGAAATCACTGAGATAAATGCTGATTGAGTCGTTCAAGCAACTTAGAAAGATAGCATCATAGATTCTATTTTTTTTCAGTTTAATGTGTTTTATACTATGGTAATCTATAGAAGCTATGAAACTCACCAGAAGCAAAAACAAACCAATGTAAGATATTAATAAAAGACACTTAATTTAAGTAATGTTCGATATAACAGGAGTCACATACATAGCCAAGTAATAAAAGTAATACTGTTATTGAAATGGATCCTACTGCAAGAGCTATAAAGTGAGGGATACTTTGAAAATGTCATGAAGGACTTATTTAGATGGGTAATGGCCGTGATGCCTCACTTGCACTTAAGCAAATTAAGAACAATCTAACCAATAAATACAGCCTTTTAATCATGGCCAGTAATACTTTTTCAGAAATGATTGCTTTGGAATATCGTATATTGGAATTTTTCCACTTTGTCACATTTTCTTTCCACAGGTAGATTTATGGCCTTCTGTATTCCCTATCTTTTCAGTAATTAATTGACTAAGGAAACAGCTAGATTATAGGATAACTACCAGTGTCCTACACATATATATGTCCAACATCATGGCCTACTTCAATCTGCTCTTCATCTCAGATATACATTGAAATGAAAGCAAGAACCTTTATTTGAACTGTTTCACAAGGAAAACTTTAATCTTCTAAATGGTCTGAGGAAACTGAAAAGATAAGTATATTTAGTGAAATGTAGCCCTTCAAATGAGAAATCAGTGGTCTTAGCCCAGCTAAACTCTTGAAGACAAGAAAAGCAAAGCAAAAAGAGGATTGGTGAAATCACTGCTGTACATCATTGTACTTCCAGGCCTCCCTTTCTGTCAGTGTTGATGAGTCTTTTTCCATTTCCTCAGTATTAATTCATGTTAATGTTTGATGGCGAGATATCATTCCAAAGTCTCTAAAAGCCCTTGAAGCATACTAAATTCTGCTAACTTCTCAAGACTGAAATACTGGAATATAAGTATATGTGTCTCTCTGTTTTTACAAGTACACATTTATTTAAAACCCAGTAAATCAGTAAGTTATTGGTAGATAATCATATGGATCTAAGTTCCACAGCCATGCTCTTTCTGCCTAATGAAATTAGGAGCATGCAAAGGGGACAAGGCATTACAACTTCACATCATCTTCCCAGCTGAGAAGAAGATTTAGGATAATAGCAAAATAATTATTCAACTTCTTTGATTTTCTTTGTTTTGTAAGTCATCTCCATGTCAATGTGAATCTCTTTTATGTTTCTTAAAAATTCATACAGACTAAACATTACATGGCAACATATTTTGCTAAATTAAATTAGTATCAAGCACTGTACTTGTGTAAGGAAATGAATTGTATAAAAGGTGAAAAATGCACAATTTCAAAGAAGTCTGTGATTCCTGCTTTTCAAATAATGAGGGCAGGCTGCATGAACACTGTTATCTTGTACCAAACAATGCACAACAGAAAATTCAGCAGCTATGATTTATCACCAAAAACCATGAGGAGAAAAGGGAATGTGTCATTAAAATTTAGTCGCCAAAACATCTGCAGCAGAATCCAAATAGAGAACTATCTCTTTCTACTACAGAATAATGCAGAAACTTGGGTATGCCCTTGAAACTGAGAAAGGTGAATTTTACTGGGCTGTATGAAATGTTTTTCACCTGTTTTGCAATACAAACTGCAATAAGGCTGCAGTCAAGGACAAAAACTGTACTGGAAATGTTTCAATATGTATCCCAAATATATTCTAAAATGTAACCTTCAAAGAGCAAATATCTTAAAGCACACTGAATTATTTCTGAATATTCTATGTTTCTAAATGATTGCTACCAAATCTGCTGCATTATTTATTAATTTAATAATCTATTTAGTATATTCTATATTTATTTAATACAATATGTTAACATATGGCATATAAAATCAAAGATAAAATATAGATACATTTTCAGTTTTGCAGCAGTGCGTTCCTTATATGAAAGTTCTTACATCTTTTTTGGAACTAGGTCAGTACCCATATCTTAGGACAAAATCTGATTTAACTCGGTCATTATTATGTGCTTTTTGGTTATGTTTTCAGTGGAAGAGACAAGAGAAAATCTGTGGCATATGGACACCCCAGGGTCCATGTTTTTTTTGTTAAAAAGAACTCAGACAAGGCTGCATTCCCCCTACTTTCCCACCCCAAAATACATCCATTATATGACAGATGACATTAGGTAAGCATCCTGGAGATGGAGACAAGAACACACCCAGCTGGCTTCATATCCCTTCAAATCATGAGCTAGACAGCTCTGCACTGGGACTGACTGTAATGGCCTAGTTTGAAATTCTTCAGATAATACATAGATTCACAAGGAGACAATCCTTAACAAGTTTACGTGCAAGCACATTTTTCACTTTTTGTCTTCAGAATATTTCAGAATATTTTTCAGAATATATATGTGTATGTTTTAGCTGGAGGAAGGCACTGGACCAAACTGTAAAAAAACTTATGCAATGACATACACTTAGTACTTGAATTTTGCAGTTGACAGCATCTATCTAAAAGCTACATAACTGAAGGGAAAGTATTTATCCTGACCATTCCTGAAAGTTTGATAGTCTTTTTAAGCATTTGCATTAAATTCAAACTGTGCTGTCACTAGCACCATACTGTGTTTATGCAGGATTTTACGCAGTCCAGGAGGAGAAGGACACAGGAAACACCTCCTAGGGCAGAAGACAGAGATTCAAACTGTCAGTACAAATTTGATTAAATTTACTCATTATTACTCAAAATAGGCTTTGTCTATTACTTTCTAGCTGTTTTCTAAAAACTTAGGTATATGAAGAGGCTGTAGAACTCAATAAGTTATAGGATACTAAATTTATTTCACTAGGAATTTTCACAAGCAAAAAAAATTGGAAATCAATTGCAGATTAAACTCAGTGCAGATGAATGTGAATTGATTCATGTACTTTTATAGCTATGCACACAGTAACACAACACACAAATATGTAGAAGAGAAATCAAAATTTGGGAAAATTGCCTCTGGATTGAACTATTCTTTATCAGAAAGTGGATCTTGGGCTGTGAAAAATCTGTAAAGCTCAAAGTTCAGCATCATGCAGAGAAGTTAACCAGATGTGATTACGGACAAAACTCATTCTTTCTCTCAATAAATATATGATTCAGCCACATCTTGAGTAATTTCTTTAGTTTTGGGTCTGTCCTCTCAAAAGTATTTCACAAAGTTAAAAAATAATAACACCAAGGAAATTTGAGATGAAGGAGCCACACCCATATGAAGAATAGCCCGAAGCTCTTGAATGTGGAAAAGTGGTAAATGAATAAAGATTTAATAGAGGCCTACAAATTTGTGAATGGTGTCAGGATTGTGCACAGAGGTATTGACTGTTTACTGAATCTTGTGGCAGATGTACTAGGAAGCTCAGAGTACCAAGTCAGATCCCAGTTCAAAACAAGAAGAAGGAGGCAGGTATTCAGAAGCTGGAGCAGACAAGTGCAATTCCTTTACATGAACAAAGACATTTACACAGACTCAGAAGTAGAAAGGAAGATGAGTTCATATAAACAGAATCTGGTGTTTCCTTTAAAATCAGTTGGGAATTGAGAGAGTATTAGGTAGAAGAATATAACTTCCCAGGCATTATTCCTATGTAGAAAAAAATCAACTGCTGGTGAAGACAAAATATTGGGTCAGACAATCCATCAGTCTGGGTCTGTATGTTCTAACTTTTTTTCTGAAAAAGGACAGTTAAAGTGGAGACAAAAATAAAAAAGGATTTTTCCTTTTTCATTTTTTAAATTATTTTTGTCATAAATAACTATATATTTTCATGGTCTTCAAGAGCAACGTCCTTATGGAAGTTTGAGTAATGAAAGACAAAAAAAGAGAAAAAAAAATAATGCATGAAAATGTTCAGAGAAGAATATATCAGAGGATATGAATATTCAAAGTAGTTCTGAGTGAAGAACTGGAGACTATCACAAAGATTGGTGCTATGTTGGCTCAAGAGATATCGAATTAACATTTGACTGATGCGTCCAACCAATAAAGATCTTGTTTTAGACCTTGGAATTAAATGCTTGAGAGACTAGAATGGCACTGTGCTTGACTTGATTGACCAGGAATAGAAGGAACCAACTTATAAAGATTAAAGGACTTTCATCTACATGCCTATCTTGATTGTAACAAATTTGTACTCTTATATTGTGCTCCTCGCCTTCAGCATTGTGCTAAACTGATTAGCAATCTGCACTGGTATGCAAAGATAAAGATGTATAGCAGTGTATGAGCTTTAATCACTATCTGTTTAATATTTGAAACTAACAGAAGCAGTTATGTTTCCTTTAAAAATGTTCACACCTATCACATCATTTTATATGCAAAATGTGTTAGTTAATTAAAGTTTGTGAATCTTTTTCTTTTTCATCTCAAACTTTAAGAGCTTCAGATGAATCTTTACAATAGGCTTCTAATTTTCAATGTAATCTTAATATTGATTACTTCAGTTATTTATAGATGAGTGAAATGAAAGAATCATTACCTACTTCTATTAATGAATTGAAAAAGAAAAAGTAAACAAAGCATTAATTACATTTTCCATTTATACTACCTGAAGAGCTGATGTAAAAAATGATAAATATATCTAAAAACCAAGAAATTAATTGTGGACTGGAAATAATTAAAGGATCTTCAGCCTGCAAACCTGCATACAGGCACCTGGGGGGGTTAATAAACCAAAACATAGATATTCACAGATATAAAGTACTTGGAGAACAGTAACACTGAGTGGGATTTTCTGCTCTAAATGGATTGTATTAGAAACAAAGAAGCTTTTAGCTGCTTATATTAAGGAGGAAAAGATTAAAACACAGTCAGTTTTATCTCCTGTAGTATGTAAACCAATCAAATTAGAAACCAAAGGAATGAAAACCTCTTTCCATATAGCTATATGTGACCATTCATGCAGAATGTTTATGCAGTTCTGAGCACTTCATTGTTCCAGGCAACATCAGGAACTCAGGAATTCAAGGAAGGACACTTTGAATAGACATAAGAACAGAGAAATTTATGGGGAAAAATTAAAAATTATAATAGGCATTCACTAACTAAATTGGAACTAAAAGATTAGGTATGAAATTTATGTGGCCACTATAGACATTAAAGATTTTGTGAATTTTTTGTTGCTTAAAGTCTCCTTATTCAATTTGCACATTGCATATCCTTTTTTTCTTTTGTAGACACCAAGGCAGATTTTTTTCTCAAGAATTTGCAAAGAAGCAAAACTTGAAAATATTTGTAATAAAAAATGTGAGAATTTCTGCAATAGAAATGAACATGTAATTGCTTGAAAGACAGCTTTAAAACATTTCAAAATAATTCCTTGTAAAATACAATTGTTTGGGTTTAGTGCTGAAGAGGGATAAATCTTTATATTTCTAAATTCATGGAGTCTAAGGAGAGAAAGAAAAGATACCATACATGGCAAGCAATAAATTGCATTGTGGTGCTGGCAAGACATAGGAAATCAAAAGGTAGTGTGCTGAAATTACTATTAAAACAAAAATGGTTCAAAATATGTATCAAAAATATTATCACTATTGATAGACCCTCATTTTACAAATTCCTATAGCAGATTTTGAATAACAAGACCCGTGATCCAATTCTGTAGAAACTGTGGGAACATATTCACTCATTTCAGTCAAAAGGGTCATATCAAACAATCACCAAACTTGGGGACAAAACTTGTGGTGTTTACATAGATATGCTCAATACTCTTATGGAGACTTGTAATGGTCATGTTTTCCCAGTCAGTGTATATTTCAGCACGTATTTGAACACCTAAAATTTAGACTGCAATTAGTTATTTTTGTTAAGCAGACTAGGTGTCTTTGGCTCCTATGTTTATTGCATTAAGTTTATTTCTAATTCTTTGGCCACATACGTCTTTGTAAGTCGTCATTTTTCTGCCCATATCTGTATGCTGGCTTTTGCTATTGATATGACAACAAAATAGGTTTAATTTTTGCAATTCCTTTTTATTTTATCTAGTTTTGTATACTGACATGAGAATCAAATTTCCCTTACTTAAACAAAGTTTTCCAGTCTCAATTCTACATATGCTTGTAAAAATAGACAAATATGTTGATTCATATTCAGGTTTCCTGAGTGTTCAAGATATTTTGTTTAAAGAGAGCTTTAATTCTCCTTCTCAGTATCATGAGGACGTTGTATATTTGTTTCTTCTTTCCACATCGCATTAGCAAAATATATTGGCACGTCTGCTTCAAACACACACACACACACACACCCACACACACACATTGGAAGAGTGACTTCTTCTCGGGCAGATGAAGTTGGAGGATCATGATATGAGAGAATGATGATAATAACAAGGTTTAACTCAAATCCAAATATCTGAAACAATATCAAAGAGATTGCTGAAAAAGACAGGCCAATAAATGGACTGGTTTAACTATTTTAAATTTCCCCTGGTTTACAATTACCTGTTTTAGGTATAAATTTAAGACCTACTGGGTTTCAGTGGACTAGTTATCATCTATGGAATTGTACAGAGTTGCACACGTGTTGAATTTGTTCCATTGGATTTTATCTCATTTTATCTGGAGAGTAAATCTGTAAAATGGATTAGCCTTCAATTCTAACGTAATATTGTAAAGCAAGATAAGATGTTTCCATTAGATGGAACCATTATAAGGTTCTATAAAAGTTTAAGTAGGTGTTTTCGGGATAACTCTGTGGTAAGTGACCAACAGCTACACACCAGTACCTAATTTGTTACACAGTTTTTCTTCTAACAAATGGTTTATGGCTTCAGCAAATATAAACAGTGGTGAATAGAATGGGAGAAGCTTTATACTTTTCAGATGTTTTAGATATCTACTGTGTTCATAGTATGTTTTTGTTCATTTTTCATCACAGATAGCTATGAATGCTCACTTTTTCCATTAAGAATTAGTTTACTTAAGCTGAAATAAAACAGAGTACTTTCCTGTACTGAAATACCAATACATGGTAAAACTCCTGAAACAGCAAGGATTCTCCAATATTATTTGATACAGCAGCAAACTAAGAGGAATTTGGATACTATAAAAATGCAACATTCTTTCATTTCACTTTTGTATTCAAAGTTATTTTTGAAGTCAGAATACTGAAAGCCTGACTTATTTTACTTGTACAAAGTTTATCTTACTTTTTTTGCAATACTTAAATAAGTAAGCATGTACAATATGGTTTTAGTTTTTTTTTTGGTTTTCTTTTTTTTTTGTTTAATGTCTCCTATATTTCTAGCCGCGGAAATTTCACATATATTTTATGGTTTCCACTTGAAGAGTTGTTTCTTCTATTAAAAATTTTCAGAATCAATGTTCATTTACTAATAATATTTTATGCCACCTTCTGGTCATGTGCCTCTGTATTAAATGCAGGTCTTAATATGCCTAGTTGGTAACATGTGCATGCAGTAAATATCATCTTGTCCTACAAAACAAATTATTTCTTTATATACACATTTTATTAATCACTATATAAGGAAAATCTGCTGATGAAATTATTTCATATAGTGCTGAACTTAATTTTCATCATCAAAAAGTTTCTTACAACTTTATGGTTTCTGTACAATCCCATGAGAATGGTGTTATAGTTTTAATATTATCCAAGAGCCTAAGAAATTGTTCTTATAAAGGACTTGGATTGTTGAAATGAGTTTAGCAAGAAGTTTGGGTTCCTTGAATGTCATCTCTACATAACCTTGAACATGACAAATGAGGATTTGAAGAGCATTAATAATGTATGGGAAATGCAATCTATTTTCTGGCTCCACAGTCATAATTAGGTTCTGATGGAGCCGTCTGTACCAATTTACTGAGAACCTTTTATTTAAAAAAAACCTCCACTTTTCAGAGTGTTTATCAGTGATAGTACAAAGGCATCAAGGCCAAGTTCAGAAGTAAAAGGATTAGGAATTTTGTGTAAGTTACTTGCCCTTATACCAACAACAAAACAAAACCAAAAACGGTTCCAAATATCTATCAAAATATTATCACTATTGATAGACCTTCATTTTGCAAGTTCCCATGGCAGATATAGACAGGTGAACCTAGTATGCTGCTGACTAATGCAAGTTATACTGCAATTTATGCAGAAAGAACAGGTTCTACAACACATATGAGGCCCCCATGAAAATATATATGTTTTGGTCTGTATAACCCAAATAACTAGAAACAGCAAACAGGTAGAAATAGCTTCTGTGTTAATATCTTGCATTTATTTAGTAGACCAAAATCCCCTAGTTATGAAGATATTTTATTATGATGACTGTGATATTCTCTAGAGCCCTTTAATTTTATATTAAAATTATTTAACTAAATTTTATGCACTTTTGAAAATATTTTCTGGAAAGAATAATTGCATATTGATTTTTTTTTCCTTCCTATATTTCTTATGTAATTTTTAGTGGTGTCATATAACAGTACTGAATCCTAAGAGGGATGGAATTTGCAAATGAGAAAGGACAAAACATAGAAGTTTGAATGCAACCTCTGCAGTGGTGACTACACACTGTAAGCTCTCATAAGAACTCTAATATTTTCTTTAAAACAATTATTCCTGTAGATATTTCATATTCACATATGATAATTTTAGGTGGGCTACAAAAGCAATTAATAATAAATCTTGTTTTCCTGATTTACTGATAACTGTATTTTACATATGATAAATACTGCACTAACAAATGTACTGAGCTGCACTCCTGGCCAGTATAGGAGAAGTTGTGACCCACTGGAATCCTTGACTTCATAGTTCTGTTTTATTTGAACAGGAAAAGGCACCAATCAATTTTCAACAGAAATATTCCAGTACAACATTAAAATATCACCAATTATGCTGGGGTCAGTGCTAATGCATGATAGGATGTGAACAAAATAGGGCAATCTCTTTAAATGAGAATTTAAAAATATTAAAATTAAATTATGTTAATCATTGATTCGATTAATGGAAAAAAGATTGAGATATTGTGGCTAGTAGACAGCAGTTTCTCTCTGAATTCATTTCATCACACAAGAAAAAAAGCTGCCAGTTTTAGCCTGTGCAATTGTGACACTGCCATATTTTGTGCTCTAGTTCCTCCAATATATATTTTTTCTTCTTTATCTGTCTATTTATTTGCAAAATTTCTGTTGTCACAGTAAATTATCAATTTCTAAAAGACATATCTTGGTTATTTTATATGAGCATATAAGTATTGGAGTTGGTCCATAGGATCTGAGAAAAGTTGCAATTATCAAATGTCAAAAATCAAAAAAAAGTAGACTTTAGAGGCCATGGTAGAATGAATGCCTGCAATATATTATTTATAGGCGGCATCTAAGTAAGAAAAATTTCTTAAAAATTCTGCATTGATTGCAGCTGGTGAGGTGCTGTCAGTGAGAGAGTGAGGGGGAAGATGTTCTGTGAGGGCAAATTCTCTTCAAAGGCAGAGCAAGAGGAAGCAAAAAGAGAAAGCAAGAGCAGAGGAATACCAAGGCTGAGGCCAGAGGAGACACAGTAGGAGCCCTGTGGAGGAGAAGGAGCTCATGGCAGGCCTTTTAAGGACCCACACGATGGAGCAGATACACACTGCAGGCTGTGGAGAGCCCACATCAGTGCAGAGGAGAAATGTGATGAAAAAGTGCCAGCAAGGACTCTCTTCTGCCTGAAGCCTCCTCATTTTTATTTCCTCTTACCTGAATCAATAATTATTTTATTGGTCAGTTTTCCCCAAATCAAGTCTCCTTTCCCTGTGGCAGTAATTAATAAACAAACTCTATTTTTATCTCAACCCATTTACATTTTTATTTCTGTTTTTTTTTTTTTCTTTTCCTACTTATTCTCTTTTGTCCTGCCAAAGAGAGAGGAAGAATCACTGAATAGCTGAGTGGAAGTATTGCTGCTAGCCAAGGATAGCCTACTGGAAATGTCAGCAAAATATAAATTTGACTCTGGTTCTGTCCATGTGTATATTTCTGCAAAAAGGTTTACACACTATCCCTTGGATTTTGACCCCCATCATTGAATCATGGTGTCAGCATTCATTTTTTTCATTACTACCCCTTCTCCTATAAATGTGCTGGGTATTAAAATTCTGTCTATTATTAAGTTGTATGACAACTTTGCTGCTATTTGACCATACAGAAATTATGTCATTTCTTCTCTAGTGATTGCTAGTATTAACTTGGAGGCTTAAAAATAATTAGCCATCTCTTTCTCTTTTCCTCAGTCATTTGTGGCATTTGATTAAAATATTCTAACTTTAAAAATAAGTTAATTGGTTTTCTGGCTTTAATATGTTTGGGGTTTTTATTAAATGTTTTCTATGTGTTACAGCATCTGAAGTATTAGGATGCACAGTGTAAAGCTTTTGTTCTTAATTATGTGAAAAGTAGAATTTTTCTCATTGTAATAAAAACAGATCTCAGGCAGTTGCTAATAGTGTTTATTAAGGCTTTGAGTACTTCAAGACCAAATAATAAATTCTTTTTGTATGTGTTTATATCCATAGTTACCTGCTGCTTTTTAAACATCCAACTATATGCTTGGATATATATTGAGAGGCATGAATGTGTAAGTACATGTGTGCATGCAGACTTTAGAGTTTCATGTACACAAAGGTAATCAGGCCCTCGGCAGAAAAAATGTGTGTTCCTTCACAGCTGAAAACCCTCTTTGCAGAAGTTGATGAATTAAAATGGAAGCATCTTTGCCATCCAAAAAAGTAGCTCAGTCCCTCCCATGAAGGGTAACACTTATCAGTTTTACTTATCTCACCTAGATACAGGTTCAGATCATTTTACATAATCTGATGCTGTACGCAAGGATCTGAAAATTCGGCAATGGTTTTCAGTGTAAGGAATGAGAGATTACAAAACATTACTGGATGGGGAATAACTGCTAAAGACACGTGCACTCAGAGTCTTGGCCTACCCAATGTATAGAATGGTACAAAGAATGCAGTCCTGAACAAAGAATTGTCAGGTAATAACCAAAATGGAGCTCTGAGTTCTCAAAAGCAATACTGTATTAGTATCAGACTCTTTAAACAAAGAAGTTGAAGGCTGCTCTAATCCTTCAGGAAGAATTTTTATTTTTATGTAATTTAGTTTACATTCACAGGAAAAGAAAAATGCATCTGCAGTGATAATTTGTGTAAATCTGCTTTTGAAGTAATAGTTGCACAGGTGAAGTCTTCTGTTTATCTGCTTTGCCACAGATTGGAGTAATGGGCTACTTCTCAGTTATGAGGATAAAAAAGACTGAATACCTACGGACATCTGTACTTTTCAGTGCTGGCAGATGGAAGCCAGGTGACATACCTTAGACCCTTTTAAATGGCCAGAGGCAAGAATTTAGGTAACTGAACTGGCCCAAGTGACAGTATTGACAAGAGACTTGACTCAGCACCTTGCGTATGGATAGATGCTCTGTGACCTTTGATATGCTCTGGGTTTACTGCATGGCCTCCAGCTACTGCTCCGGGTGGAAATATTCCCATATGATTCCTGCATCATATTGGTTAAGTGGGGAGGGTGTCTGTACTAACTGCCCAGCTGGCAGCTCAGAGTTAAAAACCGATGCACAAGCCTGTGGGCTGAGGTTAAGTTTAATATTAAGACATCCATCTGTATTTAGAGGTCAGCCGTGTGCTGCATGTTTAGGTTTCCTAGTCAGTGCTTCAGTGACACTGAAGGAGCAAATCAGATGGCAAACCACAATATTCAGAGGGACTTGTGGTGCAACGAAGGAGTGGTCAGATGAATGAATGACAAAATAAAAGGAAAATACAAAGTAAGAAATGTTAATCTGTTTAGGAAGAAGCTTTCATGGAAAGTGTAGAAGAGAGAAATATTGATAGCAGGAGTGCTTTATTTTGATTGTCGTGGCAAAGAACACTAAAGAGAGATAATAAATTCTCCAAATGGGATACATTTTTAATGGGATTATTTTATAGACAACAATTCTATGATCTTTAAAAGTTCAGAGAAAATTGCAGATATTTTAAAAGAAGCATTTTAAACAAAAATACTAAGAAACAAAGCTTTCAATATTTTATCAGAAAAATTGAGTTCAAAAACAGATAATAGATAGTTTTGTATGCCTGTATGTATATATTACAAAATATTTGATTAAAAGATCCTCTGATGATGTTTTGCGATGTAAGACCATATTAGCAATTGGTAGTCTGTTGAAATGACACATTCAAAACAAATAGTAAAAGTATAGTGGCAGTTAAATCAAAAAAATCTCCTAGGATGATAATAAACAGATGAAGAGTTAAAGGAGGAAAAAGAAAGAAAAAGAAAAAATAAGAAAAAGAAAAAGAAAAAGAAAAAGAAAAAGAAAAAGAAAAAGAAAAAGAAAAAGAAAAAGAAAAAATATCTCTTATTTGAAAATATCAATCTTTAATCTGGCACCAGCAGTGGAAACAGGAAAAGCATGGTTTTAAAGGTAATTCATTACCCTTTTTCTTTAGGAAGCAAAGAGGAAAACTGCAGTAGAACTTGTGAATATTTCCTAAAACTGAAATTCGGAGATGTCCCTTCCCTGCATACTGAGGAAAGTGAATGGAAAGTGAGGAGTTTGGACTGGGTTTCAGTACATCCAGTAGCCTGAGAAGGAAAAACTTAGATTGAAAATTAGGGACTGTGTTTTTCTTCCACATAAAAAACAAGATCAGAGTGCCTCTGAAAGCTGCACTCACAAACAAGACCAATTCCTTGATTTTCAGGTTTCTGTAACCTTGTCTCACTACTAAGGTGAACCTAACCCTCTCCTAAGGGGTGACATGAGTTTATGTGTCTAGGAAGGTGAGGAGTAGGAGCATTGATTGGGGGAAGGATGTGAGACAGAGAGGAAAAGAGACAGAAAACAAAACTGCAGCAACTGAAGAAACCTTCAGAAGTCTCATTTGGCTGGTTTCTCCCATCATACTGGTTTATTATAGATGACATTCCAGTCAATTTAATTATGAAAGCATTTGTCACTCACAGCTGAGGAGGAATAAAAATCATTGACCACAGATATGATCGTATTAGTCAACTCTGTTATTAAAGGTACCATTTAAATCCCATTGAAATTAATGAAAAAGATCAGGAGGTTTACAATTAAATGAGACCATGGCATAACCACACCAAATAAGTAACCTACTCTGCTGTTTTATAAACTGATATGGGTCTTTAAATAACCAGCAAGGAAGATCATATGGAACATGGTTGCTATTACAAAAGCTAGCTGATCTATTCCATAATTGCTGTTGTGTGTTTTGTGTGCAATCATAGAGTGCTATTTCTGGGTGAACCTTTCATTAATCTCCAGGTAAGCAGCCAAAGTATGATAGATTTTTTTTAGAACCAAGTACTCAGGGGATCCAGCCAGCTCACATCATACACTAATCAGTAATTTTATAATTATTGACAAATCAGCTAAAGCACAAGCTTCATTTGCAACTATATTTGACCAGCTACTCTGTTAGAGTAAATCTATTTTCCTGTCAAACAGATTGAAACTGTATTTCTTTACTGTTTTAAAAATGATAGCTGGCTAATAATGCATCCGGCACCAGAAGCTTATGCAACTCAATTCTGGTGCACGGAGACACTCCAGTCAGCCTTTAGTGACTTGCTCATATATTGTATGTATAATATTTTTTATTTTCCTTTTTTTTATGGGCTTATACATCACTATCAAGTTGTCTTGATTGACAACTTGTAATAGAACAAGGAAGATTTTTTTTCCTATTTATCTGCTTGCTATTTTTTGCAGAAAAGGTAAATTGAGTATCTTGGAGGTTAATTTTCTGAACTCTTTTTGGGTAGAGTGTCCTAAAATTACTAAGTGATAACAGAATTAATATCTGTGTTTCTCACAGGCTCATATGAACACATATTCAATTTTTTCCTAGCTTTGGGTAGCAAACATTTTAACTCTAAGAATAATAGTATATCAGGTATACTAAACTTAGCTTCCATTTCACTGCCTTGCGTTAAGAAATGTTGATGAAGTTGCCCGTACAGTAGTCAGTTATCAAAAGCATTTCATTACTATAAGACTGAGATATCTGGACCCTGTCCAACCACAGCTTTAGGAATATTAGGATTGCCTATTCAATACACAGATGGAGTTAGAGGCTGGAGTCACAAAAGCCAGAAAATGGGACAATTATCCAAAAGGCAGCATGGGAAAAAAGAGTGAGCTGGTATTAGAAAAAAGAATATTTATTAAACCAGTTTTCAAGTGCATCTAGTGCTACACTCACATTAGTCCAGAAGATATGAATATGAATGCCTATTGGAGTCATTTGACATGAAGGAACATTTTCTGTACAACAGAAACTGTCTCATTTTGGATATGTTACCAGCAACCATCGTATTCCACCTGCTTGACAAATGCACGACTGGTAAGATCAGGACTCTGTCTTGACCACTTTTCTTTGAAAAGATACCCAGTACTTCTCTGGCAATGCAAATTATTCAGACACTTTCTCTTCCATTGGGTCTTAACCTGAGATAGTGCAGGTGATCCCAGCTTTGCCACGGAGGAAAATTTTTGCACCTATAGAGCAGCTCTGGAGAACCAGCAGTGTCAGTGTGGAAGTGGATCATCATCTCCTCTGCTATAAAAAACAAACATTAAAAGGTAATGGAAAAATCAGGAGGGGAATTTGTGGCAATTGAAGCCTAAACTTATTCTCTAACTTCTGGACCATGCTTCCTTTATGGTAATGATGCTATTGTAAGAGAATTTTCTCTGTTCATCTGCAGGGATAAGCTCGTATCCAGTCTGAAGGATGCCAAACCCAATGAAAAGACTCTCAGGGGGTTCATTGCCTTCTAGTTTCACTTTAATGCACATTTCTATGGACATCACAATTTAAAGTTGTGTTTCAGGTAGCACAAATCATGCTGTAGGATTAGAAACTCTTTCAGCTCATGATGAGGCAGTTAATAAGCCTTGAAAGATATAAGATGCACTCAGGAGAATCAAAGCAATGACACTTAGCTGAGTCATCACAGAAGACTTCTTCCCTCATCTATTCTGGCATCTGTTAAAATGAAGATATTTCAATCTTTTCCATTAATGACTGATTAATGATCTATGGAATTTCACTACCTGCTGAAAATATGCCCACAGAGTTGCAAAGCTTTTAAGGACTCTTTATTCTGTATGATGGTGTCCCAAAAGACTGTTCTATGTTTCACATATAAAATATCTACCTCAACAATTTTTGCAGCATATAACGGAATCAGCCATGTCTTTGTCATTCTGTCTCATATTAGTTACATAAGATTTTATTTTTGTACTGTGACCTTTGATCACTTCTGTAAGATAATTCCTACCCATTATTCTTTCTGAGCAATCAATGTAAATGGTAACTAACATAGAAAGTATCATATTTATTGAAATAACATTTCCTACGCACATCATGCCCTTAATTTTACAAAAACATACTTATACTTTTCCATGTATATTGGAAAAATTATTTCTCCACCTAAAATGACAAACCTAGTATTATATTCCCTCAACAAACACAGAAGGATGGGAACATGTAAAACTCTTTTTATGTTCCTTAAAAAGTTGTTTGGCATTTTTTTAATAAACCAAATAGACAGCTGTGATATTTCTAAAAGAAAAGTCAGAATGAAAAAATGTTGCTTCTTTACATTTTTTTCATGAGAAAATTAAACTTAAGAGAGAGAAAAGAGGTTAGAATTCTGAACACAGTGAACATTTCTGGTTTGGTTGCCTGTTTTCTTCACAGCGAAGAAGAAGAGAATATTATTTTAGGTCTTTTGAAATGAAAAATTCATCTACCAAGTCTACTTTTTAACTTAAATGCTAAATCAAGTCAGGATTTAACATGATGAGGCCTTTTGAAGATCCAGGAGCAATTGAATTACAGTATAAAAAATAATGTACTTAATGATATAGCAATCTCAATTAGGTACCACATTTGTCAGCTCAACAGTTTTGTCACTCCAGAATTAATAATGAATACACATTTACTTACTCTGCTACTGTCATTGATCCAATATATATCATAACATTTTTATTTATTCTTATTTATACATATTTGTGGAGGGAGAGAGATACACGCTGTAGGTAAGTAATGAGCACACTTCAGAATTGCTTTTCAGTCATCTCCACGCTGTTGAACACTGTGAAAAAAAGACCTTATACCACCAGTTTGGTGAGTTTTTCAATTTAGTCTAGACCAAGTACTGTAACTGTAGATTTTAAATGCTTCATCTATTAGCAAGGAAGTCTGGAGATGGCAAACATGAAAATTAAGCTTTGAAAAATATTTTCTGAAATGCCTCTCTCATGCAATCACAGCCAATAGGGCAAATGTGTAAGAGTATAATCACATAAAATATTTTGGAACATATATAACTTGTAAGTGCATTAGAACTTCATGGATGTTACCTCAAATTAATATGGAAATGGAACATTTGACTGTAAATCACAGCAAGATAAATTATAGTTCACTCTAGGTGGTTTTTATTAGGCATGGACAAATCCTCACCTATTGTAAGGTACATATAAAGTCAGAAGCAACTTTGTCTATACTATCAATTTTCAAGGTATCATAAGATAAATTAGCAAATTACCAGCTAAATTGGCTCAAAATACACAAACAATTATTATATAAACATATTTCTCTAGTAAAATGTAATGGCTAGAAAACTTCATCTGAATGGTATCTAAAAATAATCTGGAAGTATTATAGTTCCTCTGATGAAATGCAGCCTGGAGGGCTCTAACCAAACTGATAATCAGGAAGCTGCAGCTTCAAGGAGAAAAGAGGAGGAACTGTCTGGGTGGTCTGATGTGAGTTGATTGCAAGAGCTCCATTATCCTAAAATGAATACCAGGTATCCAAGCAGTGACGAATGTATAAACATTAAGTGTGAGTAGAGTGCTGCAGTCAGAGAACCCTTCGGGAAATAAGAAGAAACAAAAGAAACTTAAACAGTCATACTGATTGCATTGTATCACAGAAAGACAGAGACCAATTGCTTCAGCATAGTCTGAGGAATATATATTACACTCTCTGCAATGAAACCCTAGCCCTCTGTTCAGAAGTGACTGAAATGATAATGAAATCAGTCCTCCTAGAAATAAAATTCAGCTCAATAATTGCTGCAGTAAGCCTATTCCCTCTGGCTGTACTATGGTGTATTTTTTATTATTTTTGAATTTTGAGTGGATAACCTAGTCATCATGTTGGTGAGCAAAAAGCTTTTAAAAATGATAAAACCAATTGTTGGATTTAGGTTTCATATATCTTCTGGCAGAAATTATCTGAATTTAGTACTTTAATGGTTCATTTGCCATTTTTCATAAATGGGCAGGAGATGGAGGGAAGTGAAAAGGAAGGAACCTTCAGAACTGCATCTGTTTTCTGCTTTAAGAACAACCCTTGTTTTCTTTGATGTTCATTCTGACTCTACTCCTTCTGCTGAATGTTAGATCAGATGCTTCTATAATGAATTAATTTAATTAGATGCCCTACACTAAATGAATTAAAGGAGAGGAGCGGAAAAAAGATGACCTTTATTAAAAAAAAAAAAAAAAAAAAAAAACACCAAAAGTGAATGTGTATGCCAATTACAAAAACTGGTAAGCCAGTTTCTTCTCTCCTGCAAAACAAAAAAGATGTTTACTCATCTAGATTTAAGAGATTCAGAATGTGTCCGCTTTACCTTGGCAAACTTAGTAACCTCCAGTGATCTTCATTGAAAACAAAGATCTTTCCACTTGACCATTTCTATTATTGGCTATCTGCATTTGTCTGTTGAATTAGAGGGCTCTCTAAAAACCAGTTGTTTAATTCAAAAGCTTTTATATGATAGCAAGGATGAAAACAAGAAAATGCAACCATATCTATTCCATAGATTATTTACTCTTTTCAATACAACTGGGTCTGGGGAAATAAAACATTTGGCAAGAATAATTTCTCACCAACCAGAAAGTAAAAAATTCTGGGAAAGAAAACAAGGGTTTTTTTTTTATCAAGATGCCCATGCAACAGAATCCTTAAATTTTTCTTATTGTGATTTTGCTCTTTTGTAAATAACCTGGTCATCCTTTTCTTTCATAGTGTACAAAACCTTCACATTTTTCACTTGTCAGAAATGTATCTCCCCTTTTCCCCAACAACCATTTAAATATTTCATTCATTTTAAGCCAAAAGAATCCAATAGAGTTGAAAGAAATTGCTTATGTCATTTGAGAACTCTATGGAGATATTGTGAAGTACTAAATTCAGGTCAACAGGAAATTCAAGTAACTTCGTGTTTCTTTGTTCATTAAAAAAAGGAAGACAATGAACTAAATAAAATAAATTCAGAAGTTCTAAAGCAGCATGGTTCTTAATGTTTCATAAATCACAAGGAATAAAATACGTGGTGTTAAGATTCTAGATGTGCAATGGATTTCTATTTGTTAGGACTTTCTTTTTTTAACTTAATTAGTTATTCCCTTATGCTGTCTGTACAGCTTTGACCAGTTGACATAGAGTTTTGATTAATTTATTTGCTTCAATTTGCTCTACGACATATTTCTATGGTACTTATGGGGTTATGGGGGTTATATTATGGAACTGATTCCAGCAGAAGTGAACTCTATTCTTTCTGCATCTGACAGGCCTTTCTATTTATATGATATTTGCAACTTCACTTTTGTATCACTATGTCTGCAAACATACTTTTTAAATGGTAGAGTTTACATACAAGAGCCCAAATCTCCTTTGCAGAAGAAAGCAATTAATTCATGCCAGTTTAGGACCTGAACTACAATGATGAGGATCTTTCTCTCTCTTCACTGTAATATTTATAACTTGACAAAAGGAATATTACATGAATGAGTTTCAAGACTTCCTTGCAGTATGATGGTGCTATCTAGTGAGGTTATAGGATTGCAGCTTGAAGGAATGAAAATCAGTCTCCACTTTATTATCTAATGACAGCTGCTACAAAACTTTATGTCTTTTTTTTTTTTTGCTTATAATGTAACAGAATCTGTTGTACCCAACAACCTCTCTAATACTTACTCTTTTAACCTAACCTCACCTTTTGTGTTAGATTAGGTATTTTGCTTCCCTTCTTGCTAAAAGTTCTGACTGACATTTCCTGTGTGCTTTCAGTATCTTTTTTTTTCCCTGTAAAGCATTTCTAATTGGCTTCCTTTATTCCCATTTACTCTGTCAGTGGTTTTGTTCTTCTCTAGCTTGGTTGAATAAAAATGAAAAAAAAAAAAAAAAAGGAAGAGAACCTGTCTTCTTGTATTAGATATTAGAGCTTTTCCAAATGCATTTTCCTTCTCTCGTATGAATCCTTACTTAGCACTTTTCTGATTTAGTCAAAATTAAATCTCACGATTGCTTTGTGTCTTACAGAAGATCTGATTAAATAGTGTAATGGAAAATTATAATCATCTTGCTGGGTAAAGTTGAAAGAGTTATTCTGTGATTTTAATTGTGTCTATTCTAGCATTAAAACTAGAAGTATATTAAAAAGCTTAAATGTTTTTGTTATACTCCATTTGCACAAGCTAGATTTTTTATTTTTAGATTTTGTTTTTTATTATCCTAGACTAAAAGAATCACAGACATTAGTGGTCAAAGTCTCAGAGTAGGACGTCTGATCTATTTTTATTCCAGCACTGTTTTTTTTGACAATACTTTATCAGAATAATTTGTTCCGTCTACATTTCCATGACCCTTTTCCACTTCTTCTAAAGACTTACAGAGATATTTCTGCTGATATTCATCCAGCATTATGCTGTATACAGTTTCATCCAAGTTTTTCTTGCTAATATGCCTTCAGATTATGCTAGAAATGTTTTTTGTTCCTCAAAAAAATTCTTGACCACTGGAATGCATAGGCAACTTGCACTGATGCCAACAGGACATGTGTGTTAAAGAATGAATCTGGTTTTTAGAATTTACAGTAATGGTAATGATTTTATATCCTTGTTATAATTCTTGAATTAATAGACAAGATATGGGAAATTTCCAGTGACATCAGATGTGTATCTTGGTGTCTGTAATGCAATAATCATAATTATTGCAGCAATTGCTCCCAGAAGAATGTTCATAGCTTTGAGAAAATACCCAAAACTCAATGTAAAAGGCATGGAGGGAAGAAAGCAGTACAGAAAGATATGTAAAAGGATCTGCATGGTCTTAAAGCTAATAAATTATTCATCATTGAATCTAGGGCTTCTCAACTACTGAGAACTGCTTCTAGTCACTCGGCATATAGCATTTCAAACATATTTTTTGAGGAAAAAAAAGTTATTTTTCCACTTTCAAGTATAACCCATTAAAACAAAGCCAATAACTAAAAACAAAACAAAACCAAAACAAAACAAAACAACCAAAACCAAAAACCATAAACAAAACCAAAAACACCCCAAACCACCAAAAAATGAAAAAAACCTGATCACGTCATAAAGTTGATTATTCTGAGGAGTTGAGAACACCAGGCTTAAAACAGTAGCTCTTACAACCTAGAAGAAATATCTAAGCACTCTTCACAAGCTTTCCTCCTTTGGAAGCACTCCAGGGTGTGTACAGAATTATTGTGGACCAATAGGAAAGCAAAACCAAAGGAAAATTACCTTTCTACTGAACTACAGAAATTATTTCTGATGTATTTTCTACATAGAAACAATATGTTTTTCAGGAAAAATTATGCTTTCAAATAATCCTTTTTTCTCCAATAACTAAAACAAAGGAAAGAAGAACCTCTATTAATTGTGATCTAAGGTTGTTAGTACTCACATAAAGTGTTTTCATTCAAGAACTTGAAAGGATTTGACAAAATTAAATTAGTCTTCTCAATACTCATGAGGATCAGATAGTCTGCTCTTACAGAACGGAAAGGAGAGATTTGGGCAGTTTAAATGTTTCATCAAAGTTCACAAAACAGACTCAGACTTATAACTGAGAGAAGAATCCATTATATCTCAAAATATTCTATTTCTCTGCGTACTATGTGCCCTCCTGTTATTTATATTCAACACTAACTCAAAAAACATCTATACTGTTCTAAACATTCATGAATGCCTCTGTCCTTTGTATATATTCTCTCACTCTTCTTTTTGTGTTGGACATACATATTTTGCTACTTCTCTGTAAGACTTTAAGATTTGCAATTATATAAATCACCCTCATTTTTCTATTGTAAATAACTTTCCAATCCCGAGAGGAATGTGTCTAATTTTGATTTATTTCTTTCCAAATAGTTCAATTATAGACAGATGTGTGTCACTGTTCTAGGGTGACTTCATGATGCTTGAATCCCCAATCACTTGTTCTGCTTATGCTGGATATTGAGTTCTGTGCCTTCAGGACTGGTTCTGATAGCCAAAGGAGGGGGAAGTGTACAGGTTGTCTGCAGAAACTGCATTCGCTCCTCTGCATTCCTGCTCCTGGACTGTGTTGTCTGCAGCATGGACAGCAGGAAAGAGCTCTTTACTTCTAGTCAGTTTTTTAAACTAACTGAGGCAAAAAACAGTGGCTTTTCTTTTTCTTAGAACTGTTCAGACCTACTCTAGATCAAAAAACCCAAAAAACCACTGGAAGTTCACGCCTGTAAACCATTGGAGCCCTGGAATGTGGCATTTTCCAGTGCAGAAAGGACTGAAAAAAGACTGAGTGATCCGAGCTACAAAAAGTACTCTCTCTGAATTCACCATCTCTTCAAAACAACAAGATCTATTGTTTTATATTATTAATTTTCTCATGTTTATGAATACTTTGCTTGTTAAATCAACTTTTTTATCTACTTCTCTCAAAGAAGATTTCATCTCAAGCCAGTATGAATATATGGAGAGGGGTGGCTTAAATTTGTGGTCTAGAGAGACATCTTCAAAAATTTCCTCCCAAAATTTGCCCTAAAGCATGACAAATACTGTTTGAGCCCAATGTGGGCAATTTTTTTTTCTTCAAATATCTCTTTCAGGTTCAATATCAGACTCTGCTTCTGAGAAATCCATGACAGCTCTCTGCACTGTCACTGGAGGTTCAATGTGATGTATATGTTGGGTAAATGTATCTATATATTTATGATACACACAAAACTCCTGTACTGAGAGCAATAGTACTCTTGTACAAGTACACTTGTGACAATGTGGTAACAAATATGTGTCCCCTATATTAGTTCTTTGCTTCTTAGTGAGTGATGAAAAACCTTGGGAAAAGTATTTTTCTCATCTCCTTTTCTTTTATATTTAATAAATATTTGGAAGGAATCCATTTGGATCCAGAATTTTGTCAGTATTTCAGTTATTCTTCTTTTCTAGGTACACCATGATCATAAAACAATTGCACAAATGTCTGTTCCTCACTCATGTTGTTTCCTAGATTTGATCTTCATGTGAAGGAATCAATTAATGGTCATGGTAATGACAAATGCATCTACCACTTGTTTATATTTTTATGCATCCATAACTTCATTTTTTTCTGATAGTCAAGAAAATATTTCATTGTGTTTTCAATGCCCTTGGTTAACTTATTTTAGAAGGTTTTAATAGGATACGTCAACAAACAACCCCAAATTTATATACTGTAGTCTTTTTGTTCTGTGTGCTGTGTATTTTCTCAAGGGATGAAAACTCGTTATGAATCTCTGATTTTACCAAATAATTTTTCAAGATAGATCGACTAAGAAGTCCAAATTAGTTTAATGGAACATACACCATAACATCCATATGTTATTGTCACCAAGACAAAAACACCTATGGAAAAAACATAGTTCTGGTGTAGTTGGGTAAATTTGCAGCTTTTTGTACTCAGGTTTAATTTTCTAGTGTCTCTGTTAAAGGAAAGTTTAATAATATATTGTTTTAAAGAATAAAATTTCTATATTAAATACTAAAGGCTGTGTAGGCTAGATCTCACTCTCAGTGACATTATTCAGAAGAGATGATCATGAAGGTAGCGCTTTAGTTTGGGGTGAGATATATCATGGGTAGCTTAAGACATCTAAAATTAGAGATCTAGCTGAATTCTGTCATGAACACTTGCAGGTGACAGTTCATCCTGAAGGAAATTAATTGAAGGGATCATGACTTGTGAGAGTATTTCTCTATCTCAGGTAATGAAAACTACCTAGATCTCGATTTCAAACAAAATGCCTTATACTCATTGACTCTTATCCTTAATATATATCTCTTATCTTGATTCTACTTGATGGAATTTATTATTTTCTTATATAGGAATTTAAGTAAAGAAAATTCCATTTCATAGAAGCACATTTTTCAACTTTTCTTAAAATTGCTTAACAGAAATATTGGAGTATAAGCAGACAATTTTTGGAAGCATTAAGAATAATCTTGCTATTGTACATCAAATCTCTTGATAATTTCTTGGTCCTTTCTCAGGTGTTTAAGAAAGATAGAGATAAGTTTCTCAAGCACAAAAATGTAGTCCCATCAAAAGGAGTTTCAAAGAGTTTTAAAGGTATAATATAAGTATTACAGTAATTATAGTGTTCACAGTACATGTATGTGTTTTCCTGTTCTTTTTATTTTTTTTCAGTGATATGTGCTAAATAATCAGAAGAGCCTTTAAAAACAGTTTGTTTTGGGTTTTTTCTTTTTTTTGTTAATTTTTGATTATTTGGGGTTTTTTTGTTATTTTGCTTTGTTTTGTTCCTTTGGTTGTTTTGGGGTTTTTTTATTTGGTTGGTTTTTTTGTTTTTGTTTTTTTTTTGCTTGTTGTAGTTTTAAGATACAGAATAGGTAGTAGAGGAAATTTTGAATTTCAGGTGCTGAATGAGGAAATAAATGCACAAGTCTATTTGTTGTGAAATTCCTTCCATGCCTTGTAGAACAGATAAAGTACATTAAAAAACTTTAATTCTCTCCTTTTTCTACTAGAAGGGAGAAGACAGTTTTGGATAATCCTAAATTTTGCCAAACTTCCAAGAGGGAATGATCAACGACCATTCTGAGTAACATGTTAAGCTGCTGGCCAACAAAATCTTTTGATTCAGAGTGTAGAAAGGAAAGACTTTAATGTCCACTCATTGTCTCCTTAAAAAACAGGTTATAAAAAGAATTACCTCTGGCCAAATTTTGTTTCACCTTTCTCTTTTTAGTTGCTCCTTACTCTCAAAGTTTTTGGGCATGAGGAGGTGTTCAACAACCTTATGAAGCCCTTGTGTTTAAGCAGACAGTTATCACTGGCACAGCCAGGAAGTGATCTTCTTGTTTGCAGCATAGAGTACTTTTCTTCTTTTAGAAAAAAATGTGGATGAGTTTTCAATTTTTTTCCCTTTCTTAGGTATTGGAACACTGTCTTGATCATGAGTCAAAGTAGCACACAGGTCATCCAAAACTAAAAATTTCTGTCGACAGTAAAATTTCTATGCATGTGGTTTTACTGCATTCAGTGGAAAAGACTAAATCCTTCTAAATCTCTGTCTCTGTTAGCCTGAAAAAGACCCATGATAACATGAGACTTTACTTAGATAAGCTGTGTGCAAAATGTATGGCAAAGTGGAATTTGCTAGAACCCTCAGTTACAGAAATACCTTGTTGCCACTCAGTTGAATTAAATGACTGTTTCTTTTCTATTTTCATGTGTAGTCAGAAAACTAACTGTTCTGTAGTGTGTGATCCCCGTGTTAAGGGTTTAACCTACATTTTCTTTTTTTTTAATGGGATTTTAGCTAGCATGAGCAATTAAAATTAGATAGTTAATCTGCATTTAAGCAACATCATGCAGCTTTTGAGAGAAGCAGATTGTTGTGATATGTTATTTTGCGTAAAATCCCTGGGTAAAAGAAAAGGAAAGGAAGAAAAAAAGTAAAAAAAAAATTAAAGACAAATTCCTTTAACTATTCACTACTATTCTCTTCATAAAAAAAAAATACCCCCCCCCAAAAAAAACCCCAACAAACCCAACAACAAATAAAACACAAGCAACAAATAAAATACAAACAGATGCACTTCCAAAACAAAACAAAGCAAACAAACAAAAAAAAACCCCTAAACCCCTCTTTTTGGAGCATAATTTAACAGAATACTATTTTTTCCTCACCTTGTTTCCACTGATCTTTAGGCTGAAATGTCTGTAGAATAGATACTGGTGCTATTTTAGTTACTGTAAATAATAGGATTAAAACACTAGTTGGAATTCTCCTGATGTGTCAGACTATCCAATAAATGCTGTGTGAGTGCTGTAGGGTCCCTTCAGACAGCTAACACTGCCGTGTAACTAAACAGCCACTGCACTGCCTCTCCCTTGCAGAAGAGGTATTCAGATGCTTAGTCAGAATAATTTAGCAGCTCATCTGAGAAACTAGAGCTGTTCAAAGAAATGTTATCAGGAATGAGGATCTTATCTGATGTTTTCCCACCTCTTCATAGATTTTTTTTCTTCAAGCCAGCTCATATTCTACACAATGTGCTGAAGTTCCTTGCTGCAAATTCAATTTGCCTTCAAATATTTGGCACTGCTTCAAGGAAAATGATCAAATGATCCAGTTCACCTTGATCCCTTAATTTTGAAATTGCTTGGCTTGCTCTTTCTCCCACCGTGTTGGGTCAAGATTTTCTTCCCAGGGTGAGTTTCAGTTCATATTCTCTATTTTCACAAGCTGAGTTGCTGATTTGTAGAATGTCTGTCAAATCAGATTTTTTCATGTGTCAGACTGCTTGCCCTTGAATGTTTGCCAGTATAAGAAAAAGGGAAAACATCCAACCATCTAAAGGAAGAAGAGAATTCCAAGTGTGTAATAAGAAGATGAGTTCAAAAGTATACATCTTTTTTTTCTTTTTTTCAGTTTCTGAGCTTAAACTTCTTCCATACACGTATTTGAACCTACAGCTGTGAGAAATGGCACCTTCAGGAGAAGCCCTTCTGTCACTGACATCTTACCTAGCAGGAATCTAAGGAAAACAGAATGGCCTGATGGTTTTCTTTTCCTTCGTGTCACTGCAAGAAAGAGCATATGGAGCTTGGAGTGCTAATTATGGATATGGAATTGTATAGAGAAATTGTGCCCTCAGTCCTGGACACACCACTGTGTGGATTACCTCTACCAACCATCGGCACTGAAGGGAAAGCCCTGCACTTTGAGTGTCCTCAATTTGAACTAAAGAGCCAAGACCTGTCAGTAGACAGCTCATAGCTAATGCAGATCAAGCATAAAAGAAGATTAAAACTGTTATTGCCAAAGGATATATGCTTATATTACTACAGGCAGGGATCTGCATGGATGTTGTCATTTCTCCACAGCAAATGATTTCTCTTATCTGTTCCTCACCACCATGATGCATTGCTCAAAGGTGAGGTATTGTTTCTTCATGGCAAAGGCAAATCTCACTTGCCAGATTTAATTCTGATCATTCTTGATCAGTGATCTTGAAACTCATCATACTATAAATCACCATCACTTAAGAAAATATTTCTGAGTAAAATATTTTCTTTCCATTACAGGTGCTCTTTCTCTTTAGTGTGTTTGTCTCTGACTTCCTTTGTAGAGGACATATGTTTTTTCTGCTGACTACAGAAAAATGTATTATTAAAAAAAGAGTCTAATGAAAGTAACATGATGTTTCACCAGACTAAATTTGGATGATACAAATGTTGTACAATAACTCTTCTTATCTCCTAGCAATAATGATTCATTCACTTTTCCATATGCAGAAAATTTTAACAAACCTTTTTCTTTTCAAGGGAAAGGTCAAATACACTTGCAGGAGTCTTTATTAAGGGAAAAGGAGAAATACAGCATCTACCAGAAGGCATGGATAGTACTGGAGTAGGACAAAAGGAATTTTTGCTCACCCTTTTCTAGATTCCTCAACAAGCATGAAACATTAACTTTCATGCAAGATATTAAATAACTTGAAACAATTAGCTTTATTTTCTGATAAAATTTAATCCTCTCTAAATGTATTAGTGCAAGATTCTACAATTTTTTGGATGACACATAAGAGTACAAGTTTCTTTTTACAAATAAGCTGGTGTGTGTGGATAGGTTTTATTTTCTTTGTTTTGTGTTTTGGATTCATTAGAATGGGAATTTACTTCTCATTCTTTCTAAGTTTTACAACAAATTCTCATGACCATGCATAGGTTACAAGAGGAATAATTTAATCCAGTCTAAAACCAGTGTAATTTATAAAAAAGTGACTTCATATTTGAAAAAAAGAGCATTCCTTCCTTCCTTCCTTCTTGGCACTGCCTTTTCAATAAAATTGTGTTTGAAAGATGGGATAAAACCACATGATAAACTAGAATTAAAACTCATTCCATGCAATTTTTTCTCATAATCCTTTATAAATAACATTATATTGCATTTTATTTTCACTTAACTGAGGATATTTTGCGGATGAGCTGTGCTGCCAGATGAGTATTTCCAAAAGCACTTTGCTGACAGATAATTGACCATTTGACCACCAGTCCACATAGCTGTAGAGCTGTGAGTGTAACTTTCAACATTCTTTTTATATATATGTATTCTTCTGCTTGCAATTTCATAGCATTCTGGAATGTCCTTTCCTTGCAGAATTGTCAAGAAGGAGCAGAGTAATAGAGGTCATATGTGAATGTAATGAAAAGTCTCATAGGAATCTCTCTGCTCATACAATGTCAGTGGTGGTGTGAGCTTTGCAGTGATTTTATTCCAAGTTTGCAGAGCTCTGATTCCTACTGTATGACTCCTTTTTATGTTCTCTAGTTCAAGTCATGTAATTTGTTTTCACTAAGACTCTCCTACTTTGCTCTCTCCATACATCTAAAATTACACTATTACATTTTAATTCTGAATTAAACTGCAAAAACTTAAAATGTCATTTTGCAGGTGTTTGGATGCTATTTATTAAAATATTCTTCATTGCATAAAAGTATTAAAAAATAGTATTGTTTCCATTGAGAGTTCCTATCTAATTTTGTAATTAATATTTTATTATATAAGAAATCAGCATTAAACTACAATAGCATATGAATATTAATTACATTTTGCTTTATTTTTTATGAGTTTATGATCTTATTATAGTTCATGATACAGCAGTCCCAAGTACATAATTATTAAATCTTCCATATTATGATGTCACAAGGATGTTTAATATGATTTAGGAGGGTTTGATATAGTCTGTTTTTGACATAGATTATTGTATTTATTTTTCTCATAAATATTTTTTAAGAACATAAAGTATTTCTGATTTGAAAAACATTTGTAAATCAACATATCAAATATTATTTTAAAATACCCAAATATATGTGCTGATTAAATTTTTGTACAAACTGTCAGGGAAATTTCTGGGAAATATCTGCACATTTCCTGCCTGTAAATTCAGATCTTCAGAAAAATAAACCTTGTGAATCTGAAGTTACACTTACCTTAAGCAAAAGTGTGATAAAGCATTAAGTCAGCTTGCACTATCAGTTTAATTTAAGAAAAAATTTAGTTCTGGATGTATTATCAGCTGACCAACTGAAAATTTATTTAATCTGCATAATCAATCTTCATTTTTATTGCAACTAGTAAACAAATTATCAAGAATGATAGGCTGTGTGGGGGGGGAAGGAAGGAAGAACCTCTTTTATGCTTGTGGACATAATTTAAATATTACTTTTGCACTTGAGCAACTAACAGCAGAAACCACTGAATCACATCCCATATCTGTAGCGTTTGCAAAAATCCACTGTTCCACAACAAAAAAATTAATGAGAAATGGAGTTCTTGTAGTTCTTTGCAACCCATGGAATATTTTCAGAGGTAAACCACAGGACAAGAATGCTGTGGAAGTGACTCTATCAAGAGGGCAGTTAGATGCGGCATGAATGAGAAAAAATAATGATCCTCAGAAACAAGGACGACCACGTTAATGTACCCAGCAAAGCCCTGAGTGTGTTCAGCATGGACTGTTTTCTTCAGAGGACTGCCCAATTTGAATCATCAAGTAGCTGATGTAAAACTCTCATACCTACTCAAGTCTCATATTCCTCAAATATAATGGTTCCACTGGTTTTACTAATTATAATTACATAGACTCTTCTAGAACTTCACTCTGGGTCTCCAGGAAAATATTTCTGGAGCTTTTGCTTATGTATTCCTTCCTCCTGTACCTGTGCACATTGCCATTAAAGATGATTGAAGTCCTGCTTGCACAAAATCTATATCATGGAAGCTGTAAAAGTTTCCACCTATAACTGAGTAATCTACACAAAGAGAAAAGTTATGCTGCCATTGTAATAACTGTATCCAAATACAAAGCCTTTTTCCAATGAATAGGATGTAATTAAAGGCGTATGTTGCTGCTGAATGACCATTACATAGCCATTCAAGCAAACTCAGTGCTTTTCTTCAGTGTTCTCCAGCTTAGTACTCTACGAATTATGAGTTACCAAAAAATAAAACTTTACTTAATGAGTTTCATAGCTCCATGTTGATTATAAGGATGATGGAATTAAAAAATAGTTGTCTGCGAATATGCTAAAGACTCCTGATACTAATAACTCTTTTGTCTTTTGATATTTTTCACTACTTCCTTCACAATATTTCATTTGCTAACCCACAGTGTCCTTATTCCTCAAGGTGTCCTTTAGAAAGCATAATTTTCTGTCTTTTCAGTGAGCAATAACAACAACTGCTATTGGCATTTATTATTACATGCTGAGTTTTATGGCAGAAAGTCAGATACTCATTGTAAGTTTCTCTGTCGGCCCAATTGAGCAAAGTTTTACTGCTGCAGCTAACAGAAATGCAGTTATAAGTTTACTACAATTTTGTCTTCACTTCTTTCCAACTTACTTAAAAATATCTGTTTCTCAAAATATATAGCTGGGAAAAAAAAATTGTCTGTGTCTGGGTATCAAAAAAAAACCCAAAAAACCACAGAAACCAAACCAAACCAAACCAAAAAGCCAAAATAAAATTATAAATTCCACATTATAGTAATGAAAAGGTCTTTTTCACACACAAACTGCTCTTTAGCAATTTAATTTATCAGTGTAAAATCCCAATCAAAAATGAAATAGCAAGATACAGATATTTTAGAACATTATAATGGCAAAGTAATTATCTTTTCAGAAAGTTTTTTTCCTTAAAAGCTTGCTGCATACAAAGAACACAAAACACAAATTAAATGCAAGTACAGTGAAACATGACTTCATACCAGAGTTCATGAAGAAAATTTGTACAAAATTCTTTATAAATATCTATCTTCCCGCTACATTTTCTTATGGTAGCATTCCAGGCATTTTTCATTCTAGTGCTCTGTTTAATTCCATTATTTAGGGCTTTATTTGCTTGACAGACACAATAGTCAATTAATGCTAACACATGCTAAATCCTGTAACATCTTCTACTCTGACACCCAACCAAAAGTACCTTTGATAGTGCCAACGTTTCACATTCTAAATTTAGACAAAATAATTATCTGAAGAATGATTGGCTTTTATGCATATCAGCAGCCATTCATACAGCAGGATCTGCTCTGGTCCATTGTGTTTGTAATCCATGGATTACACTCTGAGTACACATTGACACGAGCAACAGTAACAGCTCCATTATGGTCTATCGTTCCAAATAACCACGCATTTCAAAACATTCTCTGCCACATTTCTGTGAGCTTCTATTTTCTGCTCCTTCTTATAAATATTTACAAGTAAAAATATGAATGAGACAAAAAAATCACCAAAATTGTCCCAAATGATGAAATTTTGCAAATTTTGTTAAAGAAAAAATTTTTTAAAAGTCAGGTGTGAGTACCTGTGTTAATTATGTTATTTAAGGTTCTAGTGCTGAAGTATCTTTTATTTCAACCTGGTCTGAGTCCAATAAAATCTTTATGAAAAGAACTAAATAGAAACTTGAGAGGGTTAAATGTTCTTTTCAACAGAAAAAAACCCTAGCAACAACAGAAGCCACCAAATTGATCAAAGCTTTAATGAGGATTCAATCTTATACAGATGAGAGTGTTCATGACATATACAGACAGTGGGTTAATTAATGTAAAATGAGGAATATCTGACTACACCTACTAGTTTGTAATGCATATTTTTCCCTGGGCCAAAATGGTAACATCCTGAAACACCCCACAATTTATCCCGATGCTTAACACTCTCAAGGTGATGATCTGCTGCTAACTATCCTACATATGAAGCCATTATTGGAATACAGTTATTATCAATAATGGTCTTTGTTATTTTCTTGATACAAGATGATTTTGAAGCCTCTGATAACAGCGAACAGTCTCAGTGAACAGCTTGAACAATGGTTTTACTGGAGCACTCTGTTCTGCTACCATGGTTAATGGCAAAGCCCGTATTTGTCAACTTCTGATCTAACTATCATATTGATAATTAGATTTGCATATTGATTTGCATCATATTGATGCAAAACAAGCTTAGAACCCTAAAAGGTCATAAAGCCTGATGCCATTTTCTGGTCCAGTTGTAACCACATCCACCCCAATAATGACCCAAGAGAAAGGACAACTAATTTTTCTCATTTATTCTGCTGAGTCAGCTTGCAGTACAAAATATTTATTTCTATAATATTGTTAGTCTGTACAAGCATTACAATATACAAAACAATTATTATTAATAAGGTAACCTATTTAAATTTTATTTGTCTAAGAGATAATTGGTTTCTGCTTTCTTCTTCACTCAGGGCTCCATCCAGATTTTCCTTCAATTTCAGATCTTTAGAAGCATTTTTCCCCACTTCCATAAGTATGTAATGAATCTAGAAACCAACAAAGACATGAAAAATTTTGTTGTAGCATACAATTCAGGATAAATGGTAGCTTTTTAGTCATGTAATTGCCAGAAGAAATCACTGTCACTTTTTAAATTTCTTTTTTTTTAAGAAAGTTTACTTGATAAAGGGATTGCACAAATATATCCAAACATCACTTCCAGAAAATTTCATCCATAATTCTGGGAGTTATACTATTTTCAACTAAAATATCTGTGTTGTGTTCAGTCATCAAAGTCACACAGTACTATTGCTGGATGCTTATTAAAAGATTGCCAAATTCAAACTGTCAAAGTGATTACCTAAATTCCCCTGCATAGATTAATTTGCATGAGCATTGCTAATGCTTTTATCCTGCAGATGTATTTTTTCTGTTGGGAATTTCATCCAAATATACATAGTTGTACAAATAAAATTAGCACAATTTAATATATTTTATTATAGGACAATATGTCATCTTTGATAAAAAAAAATAGTCTTTTTATTTACACATTAAATGACCTATTCCAATAATTAAAGAGAAAGTGCTAAGTTAACATATGCCATATCTGGCAGCTGTCTTTTCATTTATTTTGAATGGATCTGAAATATATACTTTAAGTTGGCTTTACATTCTTCTAAAACACTAAAAAAATGCTTTAGAGATCATCACTATGTATCTAATCAAGTATAATTTTGTAATCTAGGTACTGGAGGTTGATTGCAGTCACAATGCAACTAAGTTTGAGGTCAAAGGCAAAATAATGAAGTATTAACCCAGAGGATTTTTTTCTATTGATACACATCTAAATTATTTTGTTATCATCCTGTACTAAGTGAGCTTGTGAATATGTTAAATTTATTTCCTACTGGAAATAATATATGGGACCTGATATTCTTATTGTTTCTCACTAAAATTCATCGATCAAGGATTTCACACTTTCATGTAATATGTAGTAATATAAAATTGAGAAGCCTTGATATCTCAATATGTTGTTTTGCATCCTAAAACTTTTTGGGTATAACAGATTCCTCATCTATGAACAAGCATGTGCTTAATTTTGTTTATTTAATCTTTAAATTCTCTGACAATACATGCAATAAGTGATGATAAATGTAATATATTTCAAAAATTATATGTCTTCTTTGATCTAAAGGATCTAAATGAAAAACAAGCTCACAGGTTGCTCAGTAAATAGATGCAGCATGGAAGGATAATCATGCTACAAGCAAGAGACTTAGGCAAGATATATTTCGATGAACTACTTCTAAATTCCAAATATTTGTCCATATTTCTTATAAACTAATATTTCCCCTGTAACTTTTATGTTGTGTAGAAGTGCCTTTAGTAGAGGAGCCTCCCTTTGCTTAAAAATTCTGTGAGAAATCATCATCTTTCTATTTTGAGATTCATTGGAAAATATTTCCCTTGTAATATACTTATCAATAAATGCTGCAAGTGATCCATATGGATAGAGTAAACTACTACTCCTCTTTGAAGCCTCCACTGTGCAATACATGTGGATTCTATTGCTAGTTGAAAGAAAACAAAATTTATATCTTAAAAAAATTATAATCTTGAAAAGTTATGAGTAATAAAGATGGCAAAACACATATAAGAAAAATCCTTATGAAGCTCTATGCATCATTTTCATTTTATTATAATTTTGTGATCAATGGCATCCAAATTCTGTTTATTGATTTGAAAATTTGAAATGGTTAATCAAAATGCATATTTTAGATAAAATGCCTTGATTAATATTTGTATCTCTCTAACTGCTGAAGTCAAATAACCTTTGATGCTTTTCTATATCTGTAAAGGTAAGAATAAAGCTTTCAGAGTTAGGATGCTGGGCTTTGCATGAAGTAGCTTTACAATTTTTAGGTCTCTGGATTTCCAATTAAAAAATGGAAAGATCAGCCCTGATTATGCCATAAAGTTTATCTGTATATTTTTCTTTCATTCAGAGGCTGTTTTGTGTGTGCACATATACAGCAAATGCTATATATACATATTACTAGATATATTCAAAGAGACTCAAAATACATAATTATATGTTTATGAGGCTTAAGAAATCAGGGTCAAGCTGAAAGACATCACTGTCTGCTTTTGATTCATTCTATCCTCTTGTCTTTAACTAACTATTGTCACTTGGAAACATTTCGTGTAAGATTTCTACTGGGAAATAAAAATTTTTAAAATAATTTCTTATAAAAATCTTTAAAATCAAACCAAGGAAAGGAAAGAATTAATAAATAATCCACTGTTCTGTTAATGTGGTTGAATAACAAAATATCTTTAAACAAAATTCCAAACGTGTTCTGTTTAGTTAGGTGGCCTTATACACCTGTCTTGGTTTTGGTCAGGACAGGGTTAATTGCAGCAGCCAGGAGGGGCATGGCCAGGACCCTGATGTTATTCTATAGAATATAGAATAACATAATAATAATATAATGTACAGGGGGTGAGTGAGAGGTGAGGAGGAACAGGTCCCTTCTGGTCTGGCCAGTGATAAAGTGAGTGGTTGGGGTAATGTCAGCTTCCATATGGTGAGCACTTGTCTATGAATCATTCACCTCTCTTGTACACTGTTATTAATAAGGCTGCTGTTACTATTAATTTTCTTATTTCATTTGCTGTTTCCAGTTACTTGTTCTTATCTCAACCCTTATCTTTACCTTTTTTGCTTCCAGTTCTCCTCTCCATCTCACTGGGAATGGAGGGGTAAGATGGGGGAGAAGGGAGGAGTGAGGGAGCAGCACATGGTTGGGAGTGCTTCAGAGAAAACACTAAATTAGGAACATGATTCCTAAACTACAACAATCTTCAAGAATTTGGATTGATTCAGAGGAGTTAATATTCAAATTAACTCAATATACCATGACCCAAGTATGCACAAATTATTAAAAGCCTTCCTACGAGTTTCAGGCTCATGGAACAGTTCCTGAAAGAACTTTTGAGCTGTTGAAAAACAAGAAATACTGCTTTCTTAAGAGGATCTGTAACTCTTGAAAACAAAGAAAAAAGCTCTAAAAAATAAGATTTATGATTATTTTCTTGTATAGTGATTCACATGCCAGAAAAGGACCCATAAAATGTTCTACAAATACTTAAACTGCAAAAACAGCACTCATGTGATCCTGCTGCTGAATGGGGTAGAGAAACTGGTGACAAAAGACATGGAAAAGGCTGAGATTCTCAATGCCTTATTTGCCTCAGTCTTTACCAGTTAAATTGCCTTACAGGTGTCTCAGGCCTCTGAGATCAGAGAGAAAATCTATAGTTAGGAGGACTTACCATTAAAGGAAGATCATCAGGTTAGGGTGATCAACAAACTTCAAAGGCAACCAACATTCTCTCCTCCACTGTATTAGCAAGAGTGATGTCCGCTGGTCTAGCAAGGTAATCCTTTTCCTTTCCACAGTCATGGTGAAATGATGTCTAGGATGCTGTGTCTAATTCTGGATACGTGACAAGAAAAAAATGGACTATGTGGTGAAAGAACACAAAGACAACAGTGGACTGGAGCTCCTGACACGTGGAAAAGCTGAGAAAACTGGGACTATTAAGTCTGGAGAAAGTTCAGAATGGATATTATCAATGTATATAGAAGCTTGATGGGATGTAATGAAGAAGGAAGTGCCCAGTGACAGGAAAATAGACAATGGGCACAAATGAAAACTCATTGTTTCATCTGAATACAAGAAAATAGATTTCTGTTCTTGAAGAGTGGTTACACACTGACACAGATTGCCCAGAAAATCTGTAGTCTCCAGCTGTGCCTGTCGAGACATTTAGTGTGTGACTGGACATGGATCTGAGCAATCTGTTGTAGCTCACCTGTTTTGAGTAGAGTGATTGGATTGGCTTATCTGTACAAGTCCCCTTCAACCCAGGAGATTCTGTTATTCCATTCAAAGAAAAAAAAATCTCTTCCAATCATATGACTTATGGTTGTAATCATTAGTGCAGTACAATAAGGGCAGTTCTGAGAAAAGAACATAGTTGGTGTTGGGCATCATCTATTTTGTATTTTCTTTAGGAATACTTTCCTGATCAGAAATGAAATATTGATGCTGATTCAGGAGGTAGAGAGCTATTAGTTGCTTATTGTCCTATGACTTATAATTTAGATGTTGGCCTCAATATATGGAACAAAGACTGAGTTGGGACTATTTCTTTGTTAAGTCAGATTAAGTCTCTGACCCTGTGTTTCATCAGATGAAGGAGCTCAGAATAAAACACAGATGAGATTCAGTATAGGTACAGCTGGTGTAGGAAGGACAGCATGAATGAACACATCTGTACAGTTCAGGTTTTGGTTTAGTAGGATATTTCATAAGTATCTGAGGTAATTCTCTTGCATGTCTCAGGGTTATCTGTGCTATTTAATAACTCAGGTTATTGTATGTCTTAACAATACCATAAAACTAGAGTTGAAGGAGACAGAACCTTTTCTTATCTATCCTCTATCAGAAGAATTTGAGGCAAGATTACACAATATCACTAGGACCCTGAGGGCGGATATATCAGTAGATTGTGTTAAGGTTGAGAAATAAAACTGGTGCCATAATACATTTGCCCTGAAGAATTTCCACTCTAAAATCTCTTTCCTGCAAAGCAGTTCTATGTATGAAAAAGCATCAGATACCTATTGCAGTTTCTCAAATTTTAACTGTCAAAAAGAAAAGGAATAAAGCACTAAGATGCCCGAAGATAATGCTATTAACTTTCATTTGTTAAACATTCTTTAAAAATCCTGTTTCATTAACATGTCTTCTTTTTTGTGGTCTTATATGGAAATATTGAATATATGAATTAGGTGTACTTGTATTTGAAACAGAGTACAATGTTAGAGTAATTTTCACATGAGGCTTGTCAAATTCTTTTAGCAACCATAAAAAGTAAGAATACTGTTTGACAAAGTAAAGAGCAAAATTATTAAAAATGCATACCTATACATTAGCTAAAATACTTTTATCTTAGTCAGCTCATCATGGTAGCTTCTATTACATCTGAAGTGATCTGTTCCTTTTGTGTCAGGTGTGATAGATTTACACAGATAAAACTTTCCCCAGACATTTCTTCAGTGACTATAAGAGGCAATTTAAGAAAGAATCACTCTGTTTGTATTGGAAAGTAATTAATTTTCCATGCTATGGTCCCAGCAAGGGTTCTGATCCCCAGCAATGATGTATGATGGCTCTGTTATGTGGGCTACTAAGGGGAAAAAAGAAATCAGAAACTATCAAACACTTTTCAAAACCATGTATCAGGTTTTAGCTAGGGGAGAAGCTCATGTAGGGCTTAATCCAGCACATCAAAGTAGTGTAGATATAGGATGCTGGAAAAAGAGGACTGGCAGAAATCAGTGCCAAATATAAGCTTTTGTTTTGATGTTTAAATTTAAGATGTGCTAAACATCTTGAAAACAATTATTGGTGATTAGTTCAAACTGCTGGTTCCTGAAAGATGCAGATGGTACAGCACTAATGACAGTAATTACAGTTCAGATACTTTAAATCCACTTGCAATCTACGCACTTTAAAAACTTTTATGAATAAGCGAGATTAAAAGTGTTGGTGCAAAAATAAAACTCCTCTGTCCTGTACCTTATTTAACAGAGAACTTATTTGAATATGCTTAAGAAGTAGGCACTTTAAATAAGATGTGACTGAGATGTTGCCTTTGTTTCACCCGGAACAAAGTTGGTGTGTGGTGAGCAATTATATTGTACATCCTTTGATTTTTAAACAGTAATTAAAATTATATGAAACAATAACAACTATAATAATATTGCTAGTTTTAAGGTTAATTTTAATGTTAATGTATTGTTATTATCTTCCTTTTCTGTCCTATTAAACTGTCTATCTCAACCTACAAATTTTATTTTTTTTGTTTTTTTCAATTCTCAACCATCCCACTGCAGAGAGTGGGGTGAGGGGTGTGTGTAGTGGGGGTGGGAGGTGTGTGTGTGTGAGTGGGCAACTGTGAGGTGTCAAGCTGCCTGACAGGTTAAACCACAACAGACATAAATAAAACATGCACATAGAAAGGGAATCCATCCTCAGTATAGTTTTGGTTTTGCATGGTGTTTATAATGCCTATATATTCAGCAATAATGCAAGAGCTTGAACACTTTTTATTGTGATTTATAACAATGTGAAAATATTCTCCTCTGCTGTTCTCGTTGCTGTTATTTGAAGCAACAATTCAGACAACATCAGCAACATGAATGTGAGCTGTATAAGTCTTCTGCAAAACCTCACATTAAAGAAAAATGAATTACATCTCTATTTCGTCAAGATTTCATTCTCAAAGTTTCACTCAAAACCTGAAAAAAAGGCCTAAGTATTTAGGTTTAAATATATCAGTGATCAGTTTCAATCACAGAATAAGGCAATGCAATCTTAATAAAGACAGAAAGTCAAAGTTAGCGTTAATTAAATATATATAGGTTTAAGATCACAGATGCACAAACAGAATTGCTGATTCAGTGCTCATTTCAGTCAAAGAGAATTCATTCAAAATAATGATTTAGCAGGCTATATGTTTTCTAGCAGTGCAATATGACAATGAGGCATATATGACAAGTAGGACAGGAAAATATTTGATAAATTTCTACATATTTATATATGGGCATTTATTGAGAGAAGTACCACTAAAATCCAGAATCAAGCCAAAAAGACAAAAATCTTTGCTAAGAAGCTCTAAAAGGAAACATAAGCTATTAACAGCAGCAGTTAATTGTATCATCAATGAATAGAAATGTACTGCAACACTTTTTATGTACATATTAATTTATTAAATATGTAATCATGCAGATAATTTCATTAAGAAATGAAATATCAGTTTTTCAAAGGCATTTTCAAAAGGCTATATGAGGTTTCTGCTTAAAAACTTAAATAAATGGGTCTCAAAATATTGCTTCAAATTAGTCCATTACATTATTTATAAAGTATTCTTTCAATAGTAAATTCCTGCCACCTGTATGATTTTTTTTGGTATTTTTTCTCCTTCTAAATGCTGATGAAAATTTAAGGAGGTCTACAACAGTATAAATGACAGTATGTTAGAGGAAGCAGTTTCACCTTGAGGCTTTTGTTGCTCACTTCACTCTCTTCCCAGCTGGACACCTCATGGGTGGTTTACCTTACTGGTAATTTAACTTCAACAGAAAAGGCCTATTTTTGCCTGCTGCACTTCAAGTTATACTTTATCTCTGACCTCAGGCTGACTCAGTAGTTACCTTTTTTCTGCAGAACAGATGGTTCTAAATTGTTGAACATATACAACCTGGCTTTACATCACTGTGTGATAGAACATAAATGTTCCCAACACTGAAAATCGATATGGCATTCTGTGTCTACAAGTGTGAAAATACTTGCATGATTTCAAGCATATGCAGTGACTCGGGTTCTGTGTTTGTCGATAGGTGTAAGCTATCCTTTTTGTTCACATTGAATTAATGTATGTTCTGGTTTGTGCTGAGGGAATGGAGTATCTGGTTCATGTGGAGATTTAGTGAGACAAAGGAGAGCTCTACTGACCTTCCCGAGGCCGTACAAGGATGCAAAAGAACACTGATAATTGTACTTCTGAAAATTATTATTAATTTTTTATTAATTATCACTTTCAGTAGTTAGAATCTGCCAAAGTGCTTTGCAGAATTTTTAATTACATACACTAAAGGGGTGTGTGTGTGAGCATGTGTAAGTAGTGTGAAGTTTTGTGTGCATTTGCATTCATGTTGCTTTTTAACTTACATGGGCTTTTTCTTTCACAGATCTCTAGTACACTTTGTATTCCAGTTAAATCTAAACTGGGGAAAATATGCTTTGACTTTTTAGTTATGATTGTTCTTCTTGCAAGAAAAAATTTAATAATCTCCCCCAAAAAATCCACGAAAAACAAATGAACAAACAAAAACAAAATAACAATCTGAAATAACCCTGATAAATAAGGATAAACTACAAGATAATTAATGAAGTCCATAGTGATAAAAGTGATTTTATTAAAAATGTCAAGGAGGATCTATGTTTGTATGAATAAAATGCATTTGTACCTTGTGCAGGACTATGGTAGTACCAACAGTAGTACTTATATCCTATTTCCAGAAGCTGTTCCCAAACCTCAGGGTAAATGGTAATACAACTCTGCAAAAAAACAAAACAAAAAAAAAACCAACAAAATTTCATATCATTTTCATATAAATTTCATGTAATTCATATAATAAAGCTACCTATTCTTAAAGATAATAGTGAAGACTGTCCAAAATACTATGATTTTTTAAAAGGCAAACCTTGTTTTGCAACTGTTTGCAAAACCCTTTGTAGCACAGGAATTTCAGAGATAGTGAAACAACCAAGCAAACACGATGTGAAGTCATGCCTTAGTCACTCTGTGTTACTTGTTAAGGTGTAAAATAATGGACATTTTTTTCTCTAAAATTTCTTCTTAGTTATGATTTTATCATTTTGCTTTTGGTACAATATTGAACCATATTGAACAATACTGATCTTTTACTGAATCATCACTAAATGTATTAAAAATTAAGTGAACATGGCAGTTGAGACTGATCTCAAAAAACTTTCAGCTTTTAGTATACATGAAGAGAAAGAATGATATTTCTTAATTTTTAAATTATTTTCTATTCATTTTCAACCATTGTTTTTTTTCTCTCTGCCATTGCCTGCTCATTATTTTTTCCAATTAAGCCTCAAAATAGTAACTTTTAAGTACGCTATTTGGATTCACAATGTTTGGAAATCAAAGTATTGTCTATTTTTGCATAGTAATTGATTCATTCATTAGGACATAGTGCTATATATGCCTTTTTAACACTAAGTTGGAGAGTTGCCTTTTTTTTTTTCACAACAAGAAATTGCTTTGGCTTTAATATACACTTCTCATTTCTGCAGGATTCCTTATTATTCCAGTCGCACACTCTTCAATTTTCTTTCTCCCATCTAATCAGCACGATAGAGTTCAACACCTATCCTGCTTAGAAAGCATCTATATAGACCACACAAAATATACACATAGAAAAGTATCTTAACAAAATACATGCCCTCAATACTGCCAGTCACTTCAACTCAACTGGTTTGAATACCCAAAGGCAGCATAAATTTCCCACTGGTTCTGTGCAATTGTCAGTGTTTTATGGTCAATCCTCAGTATGGGCCTAAGGGAATTCATCCAGGTTTGCAGCAAAGAGTTCCATAGTAATACCTAAAGATTAGAACTTATGAGAAGTTTGTTTATCAGTGTTTGTAATAATGGTGGAAATGTGGGCTGCAGTTCTAATTAAAAAAAGAAAAAAAGAAACAAAACAAAACACACAGGAGGATTTGTTCTGATTTGTTTTATTTTGTAAAAGTGGTGTGACATTTGTTAGATATCTACTTCATAGTGCAATATTCTATTTGGCTTTATTTTAGCATTTCAGCTGTATCTTCCAATATAAATACACAGTTTGTGCCTTTAATGAAGAAAAATCTATACAGGTTACTAAGAATAGACATAAAGTAAATGAAGAGTTTTTTTCATCCCCAGAAATCTGGGTTCTTTATTCAGCTCATCCATCATCTTTTTTGATATCTTGTTCTTTAATATTCCATTTGTACAAAATTTTAAGGTGTTGAAAAGTAGTCAAAGTGGTGACTAAAATTTCAATCACAAGTTGAAGTGAACTTCAATTGCTTTTCTTGAGAAACTGTCCAAGAGATGGTCTCACTGATGAGATTTTCATGGCACTGATTTTAAATATTTATTTTAAAATTTTATTTTTAATTTTCTTTTTATATGGCCCCTTCGTCATTGCATTATAAAACACACATAAACTGAAAACAACAAATATGACTAGCTCGCAAATATTTATATGTGCATATGTAGTTTATTTAGAGTATTGATCTTGAAAGCATTTCTTCATGCCTGTAGCTTTTCCTTTAGGGGTAAACTAAAAATCAGAAAGGTTACGTCGTGTAAAGCTTTCCTTGTACAAGTAGGGTGTATTCTCCCCAACAAGGAATCCTGCATGAATAATTTAGCCAACCTTTTCACCTCTATGTGCCTCTTTTGTTTAACCACTGTCTAGTGCAGGGATTGCCACTTTGTGCACCTACATAAACCTTGCAGGAATAATTCTGGCATTTCCAAAGGCTTACATAAGGCAATTAATAATTTGGAATGAAGGTTAAAAGTGACAACATACCTAGTTTTATAATTTGTTTAACTAATTCCTATGTAAGAGGAATTGCTTAGGCTGATTAAAAAACAGGAGCCATGTGATCCCTTTTCCTAAGAGACTACTAAGATTGACTTACTAATTGGATTCATTGTTTTAAATATCCTTCACATGCCTTTCTCTTTCTGTCTTTAAAGAAAAACATTTCAAATTTTTGTCACTTTTACAACTAATATCTTCAATTATGGAATATTTTATATATTTTTATGTATTGTTAGAAGAATGACGTACAACAAATGTATATAAGATATAAAAATGCATCCAGACATTATATATATCCACTGTTTGCCTGTGGTTTGATGCTTTTTATTTTATGGGGTTTTTGGGATTTTTTTTGCACTTAGATGAGTACTGTGAAGTTGTATTAAAGTTAATCTAAGGAGATACTAAAAGAAGAGAGACAAAAAGAATTTAGATGGGTTTTTTTTGCTGTTAATCTTTTATTATTAATATTGCCTTATAACTATACCATGTAGTAGAATCCTCTGTCACATTGTGAAGATTAGCCTACAAAACCAAGATGTTAGATTGTCTAGAAATATTTCTCTAAGATAAACTTAATCTTTCCTTCTGTCTTTACTAATTACCCACACACCTGCAAAGCAGGATTGACCAGGATCAGATTTTACACCACTACAAATAACATTTCCTACAGAATTCAAAAGTAAAGTTGGTTTGTATCAGGGATTTCTCTTCAAGCTACTATATGGAATTTATATCTGTCTTAGACACTAGGAGCTCCTGATGATATTTTCTGTGTGGCTGGATGGGCTCAGTAAATCTCCCAGAGCCCTGCACTTCTCTGTCCATTGAGGGCAGTGCTGGAAATGGAAGATTTTCCTGATTTTTTTCTGTTCTCCAGATTACCCCTGCCATCTTCATGCTTTGCAGTAGAGGATATTTAAGGGTTTTAGGTTGATAGGGTTTCTACCTTTTCCTTTTTTTTTTTTTAATATGTAACATTCCACTTCAAAAATGACCAGGTACCTGCTTTTTTGTCTTCTTGATTTGCATTATTATACAGTAAAAATCTCTTATACAAGGCACTCCAATAAATGTTAATCCTTTAAACCCTCTATTTCATCCACCCACTCACTTAGGGCCCAATTTGCTCTGGCTTCATGCATCATTTGTTCTGAAAATCTGCAGAAGTTCCACAAAAATGCTTAATGCAGCAAAATCTGCAAAACTGTCAAAGAAGTCGTACTTATTCCCTACATGTGATTGTTTTATTTTTAATTAAGCAATACCAAAAAAAGCAAATTTTTTTACCCTCCAAAGCAAAAGAGGTATGGAATAAAAATCTTAATTAATTAATAAATATGACCTAGTTAGGAAGCAGTCTAACATTTTAAGAGAGGTAAATGTCACATAAATTTTGTTACACATAGATTATATATTTCAAAATATATTTTTGTATCAAAAATAGTGTGGCCAGAAGGACTAAGACAGTGACTGTCTTTCTGTACTCGGCACTGGTGAGGCCACACCTCAACTCCTGTGTGCAGTTCTGGGATGGAAGGAAACGACTGATGTGCTGGAGTGAGTTGAGAGAAAGGCAACCGACCTGGAGAAGGTTCTGGAGTTTAAGTCCTGCGAGGAGTGGCTGAGGGAGCTGGGAGAAAAGGAGACTTAGGGAGACCTTACCGCTGTCTACAACTACTTGAGAAAAGGTTGTAGCCAGGTGGGGGTTGGCCCCTTCTGCCAGGCAAGCACTGATGGGACAGGAGGAAATGGCCTCAAGTTGCACCAGGGGAGGCTCAGCTGTATATCAGCAAAAGGTTCTCTACTGAAACGATGTTTAAAAATTAGAATAGACTGCCCAGGAAGGTGGTGGAGTCACCATCCCTGACGCTGTTAAGAAACAACTGGATGTGGCATGCTATGATCTAGTTGACGTGGTAGTATTTGGCCAAAAGTTGGACTTGATGACCTTGGAGATCTTTTACAATGTTAATGATTCTAGAATTCTATAAATATATAGAAGTATATTGGACTTATATATGACATATACATGTCACCAGTCCAAACACAAAACTTTTTGAAAATATTTTGAACACCATTGTATTTCACCATGACACTTTGACACAGTTCCAATGGCAGTTCATGTTGATTAATGATGATGAGAATTTAATACATTAAAATATAAATTCTATGTAATAGAAATGCAAATTTTTTTCAACAGTAAGTGAGAGTACCAGAAAATTTCATATGTATTAAACAACATTTTTAATATTAGAGCCTTCAGCTTGTGAAAATAATCATTTTGCAGGAGAAACAGGGTCACAGACTGATGGGGCAAGTACCAAAATTTTGGAACACCTACACAGTGTCCTCTGTGCTCCTGGCTACACTTCACCAAATTACATTCCTCACTCCTTCTCTTTCTCTCTCATATTAAGCCAGATGTCTGCCTTTACAAAGAATACACAACTTTGAATAACTGTTCTCTGAATTTTCTAATGCAAACACACAAAAAAGTCACTATTAAAAAAAAGCTTTTCAGTATTAGCACCTAATTGAAATTATTCTCCAGTGCATTCTATTAGAGGCAATTTGGGTCAGATTGGCATTTAGCAATATGGGTTGCACTTGCAGCATTGTACCATATCCATGCTAAACTCCTATTTTGTTCCCTGGCTTTTCATTATTTGAATAAAATAGCCCTTTTCATTTGTACAGTTTAATTTAATGATAGCATGCCCATTACTTACTAACACAAGGTATTTGTCATATTTGAGCAGAACATAATAACAGATTTTTTAAGTGGAGGTTATGAGAAGCATTCAGACAGTTTCAGATGTTTTATAATAATTTTCTTTTTCCTTGATGTACTGTGCTTATTTTTATGGCCTGAAAATGTGTTTTAATTCTTTTTTACTTTCTAGAATGTGATAGTAAAGCTAGAGGTGGACCCGTAAGCAAAATTTTATATATATAAAATTAAACAGCAGCTTTGGCTTTATATTGTTTTTAATGACAGGGTAGAGAAAAATATTTCTTTTGAGACACTATGGGGAATTCTGACTCAACTGAAAACATTTTTTGTAGTGGTAAAATTGATTTTCTTTTTACACTGGGAAAGCAAAAATTCATATATTAAATTGGAAGAAGGAGCTGAAGGTCAAGGCGTAATCTGTTTGATACAGCACATCTCAAGCTGAAAGTCCCATGATCAGTTCCACTGCCTGAAAGTTACCTCAGAGTTTTCTTCTACTTGGTATTATTCTACACTGAAGAGCATTTAAACATTAATGTCTTCATTTTATAGAAGATACATTTTTGTCTTCTGCCGCATTCTAGGAGATACGAGACTTCTGAATTTTCTTACCCTAGGAGATAAAGGACTACCTGTAAGTAGGAACTCCCAGTTAGCATTCTGACTTTCTCCCCCTGGATAAAAAATGCTATAACAATATGAAGAAAGCATAATACTTTGGGTTTTGGGTTTTTTTTTTTGGCCTTGGGTGGTCTTCCTTAGGACCGTCAAAAACTCTTTTCTCTTAACAAGATCTCTTATACTTCCCATCACAGGGACTAGGACCAGGACCAGGACAGGTCCTCAAAAGATAATCACAACTCCTGCACATTGCCCAAAGGAAGATGCCATAAACATATCTGACCCCTTACTTAGCCCTGGAATACTGATAAACATTGATAAAATTACTAAAAGGTATTTTGAAGATTTTTTAATTTTTATATATTGAAGTCAACCTTTCATATGAGCACAATTCTTCACTGGTGTTTTTTCCAATACTACCAAGAACAAAAATAAATTTGTTTACTGAGATAATTAAGTCAGTGATTTGTCAAAAGCTCTCATTTTCAAATATTATAAATTATATTGCATTCACAGAATCCCAGAATCCTAGAATCCTAGAGTGGTTTGGATTGGAAGTGACCATTAGCAGGGACAATTTCACCCACTCATAGACTATTGATGAAATTCCATCTATGATTCTTTCTTATTTTCTATATTAATGAACACAGACATTTCTTCCCATCACTTTTAACTTGCTGGCAATTATAGTACTTCCTCAACTGGCATCTAAGAAACCCTCTCAGACAGTGAATCACATGCAAGAAAAATACAAGTGACCTTGAGCACACTTTTGTTGCAGAGGGTCAGTAGGAAGAATTATTCTCAGTACTGTTGCTTCATCTTGATGGAATAGAATAGACCTGTATGCTTGTAATAAAAAAGGAGCAAGTTTTCTGCTTCTAAAACAAGAAGAGAGCAACCAATAATTTTAACAATTCAAATTTATTTACTCCTGGTTTTTTCTCAGAAAACAAAGGTATTCACATGTAACATACAAGAATGATGTGGCTGAATGATATTTAGGTAAAGAACAATCCAATAAAAGCTGCATCAAAACTGGAATGAAAAATAAACATTCTTAAGATTTTGCTCTGCCTTTCAAAAATTATCTTGATCATTAGATTAAAAAATCTAAAATTGGGATGTACCTCTGGAGCACACACACATGTTTTAAAATATTAGCGATCAGACATTGAGTAAAAGAATGATGAAGTACAACATACTGTTTAATACAGGTCATAGAACTTATCTAGATATTACTGAGTCTCTCGATGCTATCCTGAATATATAACTTTTAAGTTGACAAGGGCCATTTTATCTCCCAGCTTTAGCAATCTATCAATTCAAGGTTGAATTTTAACCTGAGATTCTCTTCTCATCCTCATTTTGTCATAAGCATATATTACAATAAAAAAAATTACACTTCCAGAATGAATATTTCTCCCTCATATGCTGAAGGCAGAGACTCTATGGCTTATGTGGACTAGCAGAGTAGTTAGATGTCCTGGTGCCTCAGTCTTTTGCGCTGTGTTTTCAAGCTCCTGGTATTACTCACCTTTTTCCCACTAGATTAAGGAAAACTGAACTCCCAGATGTGAAAAAAAAAAAGAAAAAAGTCAGGGAATCTATGCTACATCTCCATTATATGGTCCCTGCCAATGGTCACTTCCAATCCACACCATTCTAGGATTATGATTCTATGATTCTGTGAATGCAATATCATTAAAAATATTGGAAAACAAGACCTTTTGACTTAAATTTATTTAATTATTGACATAATTATTGATTTAATTGACTTAATCATTTACTTATCTCAGTAAAGAAATTTGTAGCAGTACTTATATCATATAGCATATTAAGATTAATGAAGTTCAGTATATTTTGTTTCATCTTAATAATGTATTTTTTCCCCCTTACCAAATCAATCTCCAAAGTCTTTTTCTCCTCTTGTCAACTTGTCTTAAGAGTTTTAAAATGCGGACATGAGAAGCAGGCATGCCATTCCATTAACAACCTTCATCTCTCATCCCAGAAAATTGCATGAAAAACTCCTTTTTCTCCTCCTGTCTGTCTGCCATGTGTCTTGTCATTTGGACAGAATGAAGACTGCTTGGGAGATGCAGGCAGTGACACCTTGGTAGAAACCTAGTCCTCACCATCACTATTGCATGCACTCCTGAGGACATATCCTGGATCTGACAGAACCTGGATTAACCCCCATGTAGTCATGGATACTTACACCATACTCTGCTCTGCCCATAAATATTGTTTTCTGCTATTTAGAGCAAACTCTCTGTCCTCTCATCCCACTCTGTTTATGGTGACTCTGGTTCCCTCACTCATCACAACAATGTCTCTTTGATAAAGAATGGTGCCCAATAGATTGTGGTTGTAGCTTGCGCTAATTAGAATGAAATTATTCTAGGTATGGAGATTAGTCATTAGTCATTTTCTGCAACCAGCTGTATTACTGATTACCCAAGATTTATATCAATACAGCAAAATCAATGTGTCCTGAGCCATTATCCAAACAATTTCCCTCTTAGTTGTTATCTTGTGATACATACATTTTCATGTTGGTCCTGAAGACTGAATGATCACATTATTGTTTCTGTACGTGACTTTAAGTTGAACAACCATTAGGGAAGAGATCAGGAAGGGCTCATTCTTCAGAAGAGACAGTTAAGAAATATTGTAAAAGAGATTCACAAATGATGGGGCATGGAGATGCTGAGACCTCTTTTTTCATTTATTGTGTCTTCTATAGCGGAAGAGCAAGGGAACAGCAACTAAAGATCTAAGACTCAGGTTCAAAACAACCCCCAAAAAAGTTATCCTCTGATGTTGCAACAAAGCTATTGAACGCTTGAATTGGATTCTGGGGACTTCATTGGATTCAGGGAGATCTTCATTTGAAAGCAATGCACTAAGGGTTACTAAAAGCATAAATGAAGATTTGGCCCAACTTTTATTGTTGGCATGTAAATTATTTCTATCCTAAGTAATTGGAAATGGTCTGGTACTGTGGGATCCAATTTGCTCAACTAGATAATAAGAAATTGTTTCTGATTGCAGTTGAAGAACTTATGAAAAGGTGATAATGTTTTTAAACTCTATCCTTTTTATAAATTACTTTAATTTAAAATTATATGTAAAAATGCTATAGCTTAATGGACACACATTTATATGCTATCAGGCATTTATACTAGCAAAGGCAAAGCTTAAGAACTGCAGCTGGCAGTGGAAGGGAGGGCTGCGGGGTTTGTGGCACTGTTCAGTTCCCGTGAGAACAGAATGTAGCCAAGCCAGAGATAAGCATTTGGGAAATGTCTGCTTTCTGTTAAATGAAGCTTAATTGCATTAAACATTTAGGTTACATCTACAGGGAACACATGAGAGCAAAAAAATTCTGTCAACAAAACACCTTTTTACAAATCAAAACATTCATAATAAAACCGTCTTGAAAATTCTTGTTATAATTCAGCTTAAAATCATGAGTAATACTTACTGTAACTCTTATTATTTTATCATGTTAATAATTTTGGTTATTTGAAAACTTTCCACCTGACTGATTAAAATCTGGAATATTTTTAAACCCAGAAAATGTTTTTAACTGCTTGTCTGTATTTACTCAGATAGAAAGAATTTTAAGATCTTCTTAATGTGGTGATATTTTATCTCTAATTTCCACCATTAGATTGTTTTGAATCATTTTAGTATTAATTTTTTCAGAAAATAAAATATATTTTTCAAGAACAGGAAATTAAAACAGCTCATTTAGAGTCTATGCAATGTCTATGACATTTCTTGATTGCTAGTTATTGGGTTATGTTAAATGGAGAATTTGTGAAGTTGATGACATTTTTCTGCTGACTGCTGCCTTCTGCACTGCAGCACATTGATTCTTCCATCTCCAGCTTAGCCTTGCCACTCCAGCCTGACCCCATATCCTGCTCCCTTTCTTGTGTGGAGGAGTGTGGAGGAGCAGCACACGTGCTGAAATGGGATCCTTTCACACCAAGAATATGGAGGGGGATTTGCCTCTTAATGCTAATCTTAGTTACTAAAATTGTCCATAAGGCTGTGCTCTCTATGTTAATCCTGCAAAGGCATTCAGAGGACACCTGTTCTGGATTAGACTGCTAGATTGATTTTGCAACACAGTAGTTGTAAAAAATGCTTACAGACCATATATAGACATTTACAAAGGTTAAACACAGACTATGTTTGGCAAAAATATCATTCCAAGAACTCTCTCCAAGGGATATCTTTTTGCTGAGACCTGTGGGTTAACTGAAGTCTTCTTCCCGAGTCACTTGCAGATTTACCAAAGGAGAGGCCTATATGATTAAATGCTGTACAAAATGTTCAGAAATATTTTAATTTTATAAAAATGGGTTCATTTTCTATGTGTTTTGCCCGTGGTAGAGAGGAGCTAAGTCAGCCTTGCGGTTTTCTGTCCTTCTGTCTAGCTATTGCTCTCTATTTCTCTGTGTGCGCATTACAGGCCTACTGCAACTTCCAGATAAAATGGAAATCAAACCAGCATATCCTAACATAGTATTTTATGACTGCATCACTGCAAAGTGTTACAATGGCTAGTGATTCCAAATTTGCCTGTGGCCATTCCCAGTTTTGTCAGCTTTCATGATCGTTATATTTTATGAAATATCTTTCATAGTCATAAACGTTCAAAAGTTTAAAGACATATTATAGCTGGAGAATCTCACATACATTGAAGAGGTCTGCCAGTTCTAGGAGAGCAAAAACATTTTGATTGAGATATGATCTAGCTTTTCAATTTACACTAAGTAAAACAATATAAAAATGTTTCATTTTAATTTGTTCCATATGTCAATGATGAACAAAATGTAATAAGTTTTTCCCATATGAGTTTATAAAAACATCCAGAGGCTCAGATGCTTCATAATATCCAGATTTCAGATAATATATAGTAGGTTAGCACGATTGATTCAAGTATGTATGAGAGAAATTGACAATAATCTTAAAAAATATTTAAGTTAACAAAAACATTCATTGAGAAATCATAAACTATCCACCTAACATTTTACAATAAATTCAGGCTAAGTTTTTATTTATTTATATTTATTTTTAGCATAAAATATAATAAACATTATTTCAGAGATGTACATTTCAAACAAAGTTGTATGAATAATAAGAGTGTGCACCATTTAAATACCTTTGTTAGAAACTCAAATATCTTATTTTCACCTCTTGCAATTTTTCTGGATTTTTGATAACACAGTCTTAAATATGAAAGTGTAAATTGTAGCAGATAATAGATTATCATATGCTTCTGAAATAAATGCATGGAAGAAATAACCTGTAGAGCAGATGGTTTATAATAGCATAAACATTAATAATTTTAATGGATAATCAGGTTATTTTATTATTTTTTATTCTATTTAAAATCAAGCAAACAATGCATGTAGGGGTTCAAGCAATTACTGACCAGAAACTGTTCCCAGCTACTTCACCAATTCTAGAGTTGGTCCACATTCACACTAATTTGATCCCTTCCCTAGTATTCTAGACTGGGCCAATCTACATTATTTTTGAGCTTTTTTTGTGTAAAACAAGGAGTCAAAAGGGAAAGCCAAAATACTTTCCTGTTATTCTAATAAAATTGTTTTGATTTTGTTTCTTGTTTAAATGCTACTATTGCTATTATCTGAACTAGAAAAAAATCCTTTTGCTTTATGAGTAGTTTTTGGATAAAAGTGCCATTTCTAGGAAAAAAAATTAAAAGGGAAAGATGTTTTTCTGGAGTTATTCAGACCTTTAATTTATCTGATTTTCTTACTATAAAGTTGAAGTGTAGCAGGAAAACAACTAATTAGAAACAAAATAATCCAAAGCATGAAATAATTAAATAGTGCAAATCTTTGGTATTAGAAGTGTTGCTGTAGACTGCCCATTATTTGATGTGTTTCTCTGGGTGAAATACAGTGGATAACATTTCTAAATTACAGTCTATCTACCTAACTTTATTTCAGACTTTTTCCTCCTCAACAACATGAACAATTTTATGTGAACCAAATTATAGCTTTGGTGGCATCTCAGTAATTTAAGTGAGTTATGGTAGTGCAGGAGAGCATGTGGCTATGTAATTAGAAATTAAGTGCTCTTCTCACAATGTACAAACATGATGATGTTCCCTTTTTATACCTATCTTGATCTTGTGAGGGACAAATGAGGAAGGGAAAAAAATCCATTTAAATTAATAGAGATAATTTTAAGCAAACAGCTATGCACAAGCAGATCTGTCAAATATAAATATATACTTTATTATCAATCAATTTGTAGAGCAGATTTATACCTAAGCATAACTCTCAGCATGGACTATGCTATGCCACAGAAATGACACATCAGCATCAGCATCTTATCTTTACTACAACTTCCCATGTAGCTATATTGAAATTAGCAGAGGAGAAAAGGCTTCAAGCACATAGAAAGAATGAATGGGACAGAAATTCAACTCCGTTCTCACATGCCATCGCCCAGATTGATCAAGAGATGTTATCTTTTATTGATATATTACTTTAGTTGAGCTTTTTCCCTGACAGAAGAAAAGAAACAGAGGAGAAATTTATCCTTCACTATTTTGGATAGTGAAGTTCAGGTTATGACACTTTGTTTTTACTACTCCTGAGACCCAGTGACATTAGGATTATATTTTCTTATTTCACAGTTTTCATACTACTCTTACATTGCTAGATAGTCCCCTGTTTTTTCTCTGTAGAAAGGTTAGAGGGAATACATGATCAAGCAAGTAATAAAATCAAAGCATAGATTAAATACATTGTAAAGAAGATAGCTACTATTTCTCTAAGGCCAGACACAGAAGTTACAATGAAAAGGGAAAAATACTGACATTATAAAATATCCAAAGTTGTAAAAATTTTAATAAACTTGTAGATTATAAAAGATATAATTATTTAAAATATATTTTCCTCACCTCTTATTTAATGCATATGTTTTGCTTCTAAAGGGTTTTTATCCCAGTATGGAAAGAGATCTCGCCTGTTTTCCTTTGCATTTAATAGCAAACTTCAAACTTCATTTCATTGAACCAACATGGATGTGTCACCACTGCTTGTTTTCACTATCAGACTTTTATTCCTGTAGGAAAAAAAATCAACAAAAAGCACAAATCAAAAACCCACAACCAAATAGAAAAGCTCCATAAATATTCATATAAACTCTAGTGAGGCTAGTTCTTATTACTCTTGTTTCTTTGAAAATATATTTAAGACTTTGTCATAAAATTTAATAATTCTCAGTGACTACAAGGCATTCAGTCTTGTCCTTTAGAAAGTAAATAAGAGTACATTTAAAAGTTAGATTTTGGTATTTCTGAATGTGTGTTTTCTTTGGTATCTAGATTCCACATTTTTATTGAATAATGAGATCCTTTGTACAGTTTTCTTTATTTTGGGATTTTTTTTTCCAAATTCATATATATATTAATCTTATGTTTAGATGCAAGTGTATTTTCTTAGTCTGAGAAACAAAATATTCCAAGTTTAGGCACATTTTTCCTGTAACAGCAGATGGAGTTCATGAAGAAAATGCATTTCTTGAAGTATGAAACAGAAGACAAATAAGTAACAGCAGCAACTGTATTTAATTCACCAATATTTTCCATGAATGCACTTTGCTCATCTGTCTCTGCTTTGACCATAGAGGATTCATTCTTTATAATAAACAAAACCAGTGATTTTCTGGACAAATTGGGTATTTCTCTATTTATGTACCTTTTGATTCATTGTAATTCATGTCCTGTAATCCATCCTTTTTTTTTTTTTCCAAATAATCACAAAATAATAAAATTCCATGCAAAAAAATTGTTACTTTACATAAAACATTTAAAAATCTGTCTATTTGGGTAAAAAATTTCTTTGCAAATGTAGCTATTAATAGCTAATTAAATTTACTAATAGCACTAGTTACCATCATGTGGATTATGTAAGAAAACTCTTTCATCAGCAAAATTAAATTATAAAGCACTTAATAGTTTGGTTTGGTTTTTTTTCACTTTAGTGCTTCACTGGTTAATTTTTCTCTACCTTTTTAAAATGCAGATACTGGCACCATCTTTAAGAACAGCATATGAACTATTTCTATACTGTAAATAAAGCAGAAAAATGTCAGCCTGGATGGTTTTAGCTGCAATTATGAAAATTCAAATTTTTAGCACACCAGACATTTACCTAACAAGCTTATAAAAGAATTATAACAATGAAAGATTTTTAGGATAATTCTTGAAAAGAACTCATAAAACACTCTGAGAAGGAAGTCAGAAAAAATGTTCCAGGCCATCATGAGGTCTGTTTGATTTTTGTTTCATTGTTATCTCCTTGTTTTTAAAAACTCTATCCAAGTTCTTTCCTTTAGCTGTTTGAAATATCCACGTGTCACTGCAACAAGTATGAGAAACTGTAAGCCCTGACTTCTGCTCTGATTCCTAGTGAAGCCTGAATCTGTCTTATATAGAAAATTCAATTATACAAACCAGGTGATTTGTAAGAGGTGCATTTTTCAGTAGAAAGGTGTGATCCTTCTCCTGAAATACTTTAATGTTATTTCTTTTGGCTTTTTTGTTCTTGAAGCCAAGCAGGAGATTTCTGTTTAGGGTACAGAAAAGAAGTGTCAGTGATGTTCTTTAAAGTAAATGATAAGATATTGGTGTCTGAGCTTTGATAACTTCATTTCTTAATGAAAACAGCAACTGAAAAACAGCTGGATTGATAAATTCCCAGACTGGATGCACTTAATCCAGGAATGAGTTTTACATATCAGGCTCTTCTCAGTTGTCCAGAGTTTGGTAACTTTTTTTAATGCTAAATGCATCGGTGTCATTTTTTCTTTACTTCATTGCTAGAAAAACATCTACTCATTTTACAGTTTCTTGACCTTTCTACTTTTTAGTTCCATGAGCATTTCTGACAGGGTGCTTATTTGATGAAATAATTGCAGAAAATAAGCACAAATATCTTGCATATGAATTAATTTCTTCTTCTGTCATATCCTACATGTTCATTGTAAACACATTTGATATTTAGTACATTTCTAAAAATACCAGGTTAGAACCACCTATTTTAAAATGTAGGAATTAAGATTTGGGAAATATGTTTTCAAATGTAAGAATACAAAAATTACCTAAAAATAAAAGCAGACAGCAGCCTTGATGTTCAAGAGAAGCAGAGATTAAGAAATCATAAAAGGAATATTTTAAAAGTTTCATAATTTTAGGGGTCTGGCACATAATTGAATTTGATCCTTTGTAATGAAAAGAACAGATGTCAGGAAAGCTTTTTTCTTCCTCACTTCCTCTGTCAGTAATTTTCCCCCTTTGTACAATTATCTCACATATTTATTTCCTGTATAAGGCAGATCTACACCACAGTGCAACTCACCACCCACAGCTAAGGAGAAGTCTACTGTCACATGAAAATAAAGAAATGTATCCTGTATCAGCTGCTTTCCTTTGAATGAAAGAAGAAATATGTTTCCAACCTTTCAGCTTGACAAGTTTTGCATAAACCACAGAACACATCTCTATTTATTTATTTTTAATTCGTCAGCCACCAAGATGATTAAATTTATACACACAAATTATATAATGAAAAGCAGAAAAAAAAAGTTGATCAAAAAGATGGATGCAATTACTTCAGTGCTCTTTGTAATTTTCTCCAGACAGAATATCTTCATTTCATGCCACTTAGACAAAATATAATGCTTTAGATGTGGAGATATGTTTATTATTTGCCTTCTCCAGAACAGTTGACAAAACTGTATGTATATGTTGCGTTCTTTTGGATGAAGTTTGCTGCCACATTTACATAAATGATAAAATTATGTTCCTAAATTTTTCTAAATCTTTGAGGTAATAAATGCACTAAATGCAAGAATAGCCATATTGTGTCAGTTCAATGGTCAATACTTTATATCTTGTTCAATACTTTATAAGCAAATATGACGAGGAATGCATGATAAGGTGGAAAGCATAACACAAAAAGTGTGTAGAACTATCCTTTGTCCAGGAAAACTTAGTCTGGTGATTTTAACCAGCATACTTTTTCAGGCAGTATTCATAACTTGTAGGTATTAAGGAACTTTTTGTAGAAGATTCAGGATTTTCTGTGCTCCTATCTTAAAATGAAGAGAGTCACTCTTCTCTGAGTCCCATTTATCTGTTGATTCCACAGAAATGCTTGGGTGATGAACTTAATTTCGGTTACCTATGCATTGCAAGGTGAGCTACATTATTGATGCACTTATCTGCATTTGCAAGCAGTCTGATATGGTCTTATTATAATTGTTTCATTTTCCTTCAGAAGATATCAAAAATAGAGATAAAAGGTACAAAATATTTTAATAAAATCTTAATTACATTCAGAGATAGTGAAGAATTACCTACCTAAACATTACTATGAATAAATTTGGTTTTTTCTCATTTAATGTTGTGCAAGTTATAGTTACAAACAAACAGAAAAAGAGAGGCAATTTTGTAAAATCTGCATGGCATAGTGATGCTGCAGCAGAAGAAACAGCAGAAATTCAAGCAGGTAGAGCTGGGCCATGCAACATTACTAGATAAAGTTATACAATTATATATTTACATACTTAAGGATCTGAGCTTGAAACTGTAAGTCAAGAAGTTGGCTGAGCCAGACACTGGGCTCCTGCCCAGACAGGCATCGTGTTTCTTCCTGCACTCATTCTGTGCTCTGATATAGACTTGTGAGAAGCTTTCTCAATTTCTCTACACTTGCAGATCAAATATGATTTTTATTTTAGAATAGAAAAAAAAGGATACATTTTCATGTCTTCATTTTGAATTGCAGCAAAAACGTATTTTGGCATAAATGCACCAAATTCTAATAATGGAAAGCCATTTTTCAAAAGTCAACTCTGCAAAAATCAGTCAGATGCAGCTACATGTCAGATATATTTTACATGTTTGCTGAGAAAACAACTTAAATTTAATCTTACCTTATAGCATGGTCTTTTCAGTTAAAATTCCCCCTTTTTCTTCTACTTGGTAAAAATATTTATACATCTATAAAATGTGTATTTGAAGACCAGATTATAAAATATTCACCCATGGTCAGTAATTGCTTGAACTAGGGATGACATTACTGGAGGTAGTAAGATATCTTGGAGTAAAAAAACATAGCCCAATTAGATTGCAAAGTTTATAACTATAATAAATTACACACCCCTGGTTTCTGGAAAACTTTACACACAATTTCTTTTTACATAGTGATCTGGATTGAATTTTGCCTGCAATTTACAATTCCCCAGGTTAAGGTTTCCTCATATTTACTAAATCTCCTGTTAAATTTGTATTTTGCCAGTTGAACATTTAAATGCAAGTTTTCTATATATTTCTTTCTGATAAAAATATCTTTTTCTCTGAAAAGACAGAAAATTTTAGTATGATTGCACTCATATCATCAGTATTTGCTGGTTTTCCCAATGCAGGGATAACCTTCAATTTCATTACACTTTCTAACTCAGTGCATTTTGTAGATCACAGAACTGTGGAGTAATCCAGGCTGGAGGCAAGCTTGAAATCATCTAGTCCAAACCTTGGTCAATGAAGGTCTGATCAGATTAAGTTTACTTAGGGCTGTGTTTGGTCAAATCTGTGTTCTGCAAAGAAAAAAAAAGAAGAATTCCTGCATTCTCTACTGCACTTCAGATTATTTTAATACCTCTTACAAAGAGAAAATAAGCTCAGGAGAAGCTACACAGAGCACTAAGGGCAGCTGCTGAAACTTTGTACATTTTAATTCATTCATTGTATATTAATGCCAAAACTAGCCAGACACATTAACTTTTCAAAGTTTAAGCCTCTACTAATGTGTTTCGGCACTACCACAGTATTTTAAAGTCTCCAAAAGATGAACAGCAGGGACAAGCTCAAAACAGGAGCAAAGGAAATGAGAACAGTGAGGAAACATCTTCCAGCAAATGACTGAGGCTGTATTCTTAGACACATCTGCTATCAAAGTGGTACAAAACCTTTGAACTGTAGCCTCATTTCTCCTAAAACAAATCCCATTCTGTCAGTAATTAATATCTACTGTCTCTGATACAGAAAGAAAAGTTGTGACCATATTTGCAAGGACAAGGAAACCATGGTGGCCATATATCTTGGTTTCCTCTGCTTAACTGTGATTTTCTTCAGGCTTGAGAAAGGAAATAAGCCTTTTTTTGTCTTTTTTTTTTTTTCTGAATTTCCAGACAAATGACCCCTGCGCATGCTTTCCTTCATGTGTACATACAGATCACTTGACTATGCCCAGTAGAGGTTACCAGTTCCATATGCATTAGACTTAATTTTGCATGTGCTGCATGGCACGTGCACCCACATATCATCTGGCAGTTGTCTGCCCAGAAACACAGGAACACTAGGCATAATACAGAATTATGAATAAATTACTTGGAAATAATCCTCAAGATTTTTCGACAGTAGCTTTTCGTATGGATCTCCGTGCTTCACGTAACAGAACAGTCAATCTGTTCTTCATATATCAAAGAATATGAATCATAGAATACACTGAGCTGGAAGGGACCCATCACAATCATCGAGTCCAGCTCCTGGCCCTATGCAAGACGCTCCAAGAATCACACCATGGACCTGAGAGCCTTGTCCAAATCTTCTTGAACTCTGTCAGACTTGGTGCTGTGACCACTTCCCTGGGAACCTTGTTACACTGCCCAACCACCCACTGGGTGATGAACCTTCTCCTGGTATCCAACCCAAACCTACTCTGACATTTCCTTGAGTCCTGTCACTGGTCATGCAAGTGAAGAGATTGATACCTGCCCCTCCACTTCCCATGGTGAGGATGATGAAGATCACAATGAGGTCTCTCCTCAGTCACATTTAATATTACCTAGATACTTTGCCACTCAAGATAGACTTCTAAACGCTGCCATGTGGCAGCCCAGGAGAATGGTTCAAAACAGAATCAATATCTCTATATCCTTGTTTTCAATTTAAAATTTTCTTAGAGTGAAGTATTCTCTAAAGCACTTAAATAAGAATCCCTAATATTCCTAAAATTCTTTTCATTCTTGAAATCTTCTTCCAACTTCCAAGAACTTGGTTAAAATACAGTTATTTCTACATTGATTTTTGATTAATCGGTTTCGTTATGGTGTGTAGTGTGTTAATTTGGTTTTTATTTACTGCTTTATTTTATGTAAGCATGAGATATCAGTTTTATTTCACATAATTTGGAGCTTTGGCCTACAACAATTCACATTCATGTTAAAGTCATGGGCACCAATAGTGCTAAATTTCATGGTCTCAGCTTTGAATTGTTTTGAGGAGGCAATCTCTTGCTACACATTTTTTTCAGAGCACACCTTTATTGAACCTCATCCAAGCAGCACAATATGACCATTGAATGTTTTACCATGGACTGCTTTAAAGGAGCTGGGCTTCAGCAGCTTTTTGCCCTCATTCATTTTCTCGTATCACTGCCTTTGTAATTCCAACAGCATGGTAGCCTGCTCTTCATTTAAATTATTATTTTATGTCATTGTTTTCTGTAAGAATTAAGGTTTTCCGGAAGTATAATAGATAGCACATGGAATTTTACAGACAACTGGAGAAACTTCACAAACTGAACTGTGAACAGCCCAAGGGCCATATCTGCAGCAGATCACTCCTAATTCACAAAAGGTTCTTCTAAGAGGAAGCCAGCATATGTGGTTTGGGAAACAAGGATAACAAGAAGCAGACCCATCTCATGTTGCCATGGGAATACTTTATGCTGTCTGTCTGTATGGTGTAGAAATATTCATGAGTTGTCTATAAATCACATAATTAAAATAGGGATAAATAGGACTAATTGCATGTTCTCTGCAGAAAATTGCTCGCTATCTATTATTATTACAGATAATTTCAAAATATCTGACAGAAATTACCCTTGGTTTACGGCAAAAAGAGCTCAACAGATTCCTTTTAAAACATTTTAAAATAATCCATACTTCAAGACAAAAAAGTGCCCAAGAAGGCAAATTATCTCCCAAGCACTCTGCCAAAGTCACTTTTCTTTAGTACCCCATTCTTCCTTGTTGCAGGAAGCAGCCAACAAAAATAGTCAGCATGGATTTATGGAGAAAAATATAATGCTTTACAAGCCTTAGACCCTTCAAAAATTATGTGATTGACCTGCTGGGTAGCCAGGGATACCAGTGAATGTTGGCTATATTGGCTTTTGTAAATTTTTCAACATTGTCTTATCATCATATACAAGTTGACTACATATACACCAGATAAGCAGACCACGACATGGATTTAAAACTGTGTAAACTCTAGGGTTCAAAGGGTTGTGATGAGTGGCATGAAGTCCAGATTCAGGAAAGTCATTAGTAGTGTGCCTCAGGGAGGGCTACAAGGTCAGAAAAAAAGTTATTAAACTAATGAAAATAAGTTTGGGTGAATACAGTGAAATTATTAATGAAATTTCATCCATGAAACCATAGATCCAGTAGGGCAATTCAAACACTGTGCATGAAGTTTGATGAAAGACAAAAGAAATTTATTTTCTAGTACTATTACCCTCAGAATTAATTCAAACTGTTGTAAATAAAGATGTAATTCAAACTTTTAGGTCCCATATGATTTGGGTAAAGCATGATCTGAAAAGATAAAGCTTGAAATATATTTTTCAGGACTGGCATCCTGCACTACAGTATTTTGGCATTTCTCCCTCTTCCTAAGCCACTCACCCTAAAAGGTCAATCAAGGTTATGGTTTAAATGTTATTGGAATGGGTGAAAAAGAAATACTGTGGGACTTATTGATAGAAGGATTATAGAAGACTAAATTAAGTCGACAAAAATGAAAATATAATTTAGTCCATATTCCTTGTTTATGTATTTGGCACGTTTTAGCATTCTTTGAGGGATATATAACAGTATGTTATGAGTTAAAAAGTGAAGCCAAGAATAATGTTAATTACATTAAAAGAAGAGAAAAAAATGTGGTCATAGGAAAAATAGGCTACTAAATCTAGATAACCTCACTCAAGAGGAAAGAATGTATACAGGTAGAGACTATTAAAAAAAACCATAATCACAGCGAGTACTTCCGATACAAATTACATGGCTAAAAGTTTCAATTAGCTGTCTACAGTACACAGCAAATATCTACAGCAAACCTGGCTGATTTGGTGCAAATATAGGCTGTGAAAGATGAAGTCTAGTGGAGAGAAGCTTTGACAAGCCCTCTCACATGAACTGTTCTGTCAGACAGCTAAGCCTTGTTTTTCCTTAGGAATTACATATTTTACTTTAACCTGTTCAATATGATTTGAAGTACATCATTTGAGGTACATCCTGTGCCTGATGTTTTATAATTCCCAGCTCATCCACTGAGATCTTCAATTACTCTTTCTGCTGTGTGTATAATATATATTTACATGCTTGGGAAGGGGAATGATGAAGGGTTACTACAGTTGCATGTAGCATCATCTATCCTTTGATTGTCTGGAGGTGAAACATCATATGTCCACCCATGGAGACTTAGATATACTATACTATACTATACTATACTATACTATACTATACTATACTATACTATACTATACTATACT